>OY856186.1:121461649-121763107 GCA_963693315.1 Diogma glabrata | reverse complement strand
TATATATATATATATATATATATATATATATATATATATATATATATATATATATATATATATATATATATATATATATATATATATATATATATATATATATATATATATATATATATATATATATATATATATATACATATATATATATATATATTTATATATATATATATATATATATATATATATATATATATATATATATATATATATATACTATATATATATATATATATCTATATATTTTGGATTTTTGAGATCAATTAAACTCAAGTAAGTAAAGAAGTAATTGGAATATTTTCAATTCAAAGGTATGGTTTGAAGTTTCTCAGAAAAAAACTACAATTCACATTTTTTACGTGTTTCGGATCGGATTCGAACCTACCCTCGTCAGTGCCCGGCTCGAATCTTTGGGCAGACACGCTATCGATTACGCCGTTGAGGCGATGACAATTTTAAAGTTGAAACTTCTTCATCACTTATTTATTTTACTTAAGTTGAATTTTTCCACTGTCATTAGACACCATATTATGGAAATGCTTTTACATTATATGGGATTTTTTGCATTAAATTTCTAGACAATACTTTGTGTGAATTCATAGAATGGGGAACATTTCTATTCTAATTAACATCCTAAGTCACGATTGTATAGTCATTATTGATTGTTTCCAATCAATGTGAAATCAATGGCTGACACTTGGTCAATTTGTAGTTCTATATGTATTAACATTAGACTACATTAAGGGAATTTCAATTTTATTTTGGATTTTTGAGATCAATTAAACTCAAGTAAGTAAAGAAGTAATTGGAATATTTTCAATTCAAAGGTATGGTTTGAAGTTTCTCAGAAAAAAACTATAAAAAAGAAATTATAAAAATTATAAAAAAGAAATTTATGTATATATATATATATATATATATATATATATATATATATATATATATATATATATATATATATATATATATATATATATATATATATATATTTATATATATATATATATATATATATATATATATATATATATATATATATATATATATATATATATATATATATATATATATATATATATATATATATATATATATATATATATATATATATATATATATATATATATATATATATATATATATATATATATATATATATATAATATATATATATATATATATATATATATATATATATATATATATATATATATATATATATATATATATATATATATATATATATATACATATATACATAAATTTCTTTTTTATATATATACAGGCCCTACGAGAGGGGGAGGGAAGGCCCCGGGGCCAGCTTTTTAAAAGGGCCCGGTATCCGACCAAAACGAAAATATTTTATAGACAAAAAACTATTTTTACTCAGTACAGATGATTGCTTACGCTGATGATGTTGTCATCCTCGGTCGAAGTGAAGCTGTTATGAGTGAGACTTTCATGTCGGTTGAGAGTGGTGCTAGGAAAATTGGTCTGCAAATTAACTACAATAAAACCAAACATATGCATGTTTCAAGAGAGGCTGAGAAGAAAGATTTGATGTGCGGCGATGAACGAATTGAGGGAGTTGAATCTTTTAAATATTTGGGATCAATGCTTGACTCAAACAACAGCATACTAACAGATATTAAAGCTCGAATCGCTGCAGGTAATCGAACTTTCTACTCAATTAAACCTCTCCTTGGATCACCGTATGTATCAACTAACACCAAGCTCATGTTATACAAGACATTGATTAAACCGGTTGTGATGTATGGGTCACACACGTGGACCCTTACACAAAATGACAAATTGCGTTTATCTGTATTTTAGCGTAAGATCCTACGCTACATTTTTGGTCCACTTAAGACAGACGATGGGGAGTATAGATCCCGGTATAACTTTGAGATCAGAGACCTTCTTGAGGGTCCTGATATAATAGGTTGTATCCGTTCTAATAGGATTGCTTGGTTTGGGCATGTTCTACGAGCCGATTCATAGTCTGAAATGATTAGAAAAATGTACGTTAGTACCCCAGGGAGTGGGCGACCGCGAGGAAGACCACGACTACAATGGGAGACTGATGTAATAAATGACCTTAAAAAATCGGCTGCCATGGTAATTATGTCGCTGTTGCGAATGACCGTGGTGAATATTCAAAGCTGATTAACCTGGAAACGCTCCTACATGGAGCATGAACGTCTTAAAAAAAAAAGTCTATGTGGATTTGATCTTTCACTAAATTCTTACCCATTAACAAAATACACGATTATTTAATTTAGGTTTAAAGGCTTCAAGATAACATGTGTTATTACAAATATAAGGAAGGGGATAAAAAGCGGTCAATTTTGCAAACTACCATTTTGAAAAAATTAACAGTAACCAAAAAATCAAAGTATTGAGATGAAATTTAAAATAATTGTTTTATGGAGGACCTGAAAAGACAACGTGAATTAATCCTGTTTTGACTTGTAATAGCAACTGGTTTTTGATTTTTCTTTCACAAAACAAAACAATTAACACAAACCATTCGCGCTTTGAATTTCTAAAATGGAGAATATATTACACGACTTAGTAAATGTTTTATAAATTGAAACTTTAGTTTCAGCTTCTCAGCAACAAAAGTTAATTCTGTTTGTAAATTCGTATTCCCGATTCCTTTAACTTGTACATCGCTAGCAGAAAACCAAACAAAGGATATTGGGTTGGCCATGGTTTTGATGTTGGTAGTTAAATTAGAAGATAAAATAAAAAAGTCACAAATTACTGAAAATATGATTCGTCGAGGGTATATGCGTAAATGCCTACATTGTTTGCCTGTGATCGTTTGAATAAATCACTTTCTAAGTCGCTCCTTTTCAAAATTTTACAAAAAGGAGAAAAATTTGAACGAGATTGGTTAGTTGTGAGCTCCAAAAGAGATCCCTTTTATTGCCTACCGTGACAATTTCTTCGCACGAATATTAAGTAAAATTGTTCTCATCTATGTCATCTTTAAGGATATTCTTAAGCTAAATTATACGACAGATTATCGGCTTATAATTATTTTGCGATCAAAACGAAGACCAAGCAAACATATGGAGGCACATTTTAAAAAGAATTTTGGATACTATTTTGTTTTTAAGTGAAAGGAGCTTGGTTTTGAGCGGAGACAGCCATATGGTTAATGAACTTAATAACGGTAACTTCTTGGGAATTTTGGAGATTATTAGTTACTGTGATCCCTTGCTACGTTATCATTTAGAAAAGTAAGAATTTCCAAGCAAGCTTAGCATCGTTAACAAGTTCATTATGTATCATCGGCAATCCAAAATGAGCTCATTCAATTATGTGCAAGCCATGTAGGATTAGTAATACAAGCTGAACGAAGGATAGGGGTATGATAACGAAAGCAACATCAAAAGTGGAAACAAAAGTACGGAAAGAGGGATTTGTAGAGAAAATCTATATGCTGTGTATTCCCCATTTGGAGCTCAGAGTCTCAATTGATTCTGCCGAATAATGTTAAAATGAGGTTAAATTTTTTGAAATAATATAACAAATGCTATACCTTATTTAGCAGCAGCCCTCAACGATGAGCGATTTTAAAGAAAGATATTTCGCAGTCTCATAAGCTTTCTAACACGCGATGGTCAACTAGAATTGATGGTGTTAGATCTTCTGCCAAACGTCTTCCAGTACTAAAAATATGGCGGAAGTACTAAGTACTAAGAATATAGCTCTAAAAGCTCTTAATTTAACAGCCGTAACTTATCTAGCCATCAATGGAATTAAAAAAGTAAATGAGTAAATGGACCTGAAGATTAATGCCATCAATATGGTTTAAAATATTGAAAGATATCCATGACAGAAACATAATCATTCAAACAAGACAAACAACAATTATAGATATTGAGGTCTGCCATCTTGATAGTCTTCTTGCAGATTCTAAGAAATCAATGTGATGTCATCTTGAGGGAAAGTAAATGGTGACAAATGGTTTAAATATTTCTTCTTTTTGACAATAAGTAAAAAAATAAAACGGTTCGGAACATTTTCTGGAAATGCAAATGAAGATCCTTAAAACATCCGCCTATATGACCAAGAAACAGAATTCAAAAGAAACACGGTTTTAGCTATTGCAGATTTAGTAATATCAAGCGTAATGTTTAAATTCAAAGGAAAGAGGAGGAAATATTAACCTGTACAAAGCAATTCGTTGCAATATACAAGGCAGATATTTTAGAAGAGTTGGCGAAATGAGGTAATTCAACTCAAACACGTATATACGGAACATTTCGAAGAAAATCTTTCACTCTAGATTTATTGAATGCAATTGCCATTAAAAATATTGATACTATTTTTGAATAAAAAATTTTCAGTGCTCCTGTTTCTTTCAAGATCATGTCTTGCGATTCTGTACTAAGAATCAAAATTAGCGAAGCAGTTAAATTTCGGTGAAATTATAGATGATTTTGCATCACCAAACCACTGAAAGCTCAATTGTTATAAGAGAGTAAGAACAACTCACAAAATTAGTGCTTAAAAGTTTACGCATGGAAGGATCATGTTTTTTTATTTGTACATTTTTTTTTAATTTTTGATCTACGGGTGTGACAACCCCGCGTACGGTAGTCCCTGCTATTGACATACGAGTTCAAGCGAGATATCACATATACCACTGGCAATATAGTAGTGAGAAATTGAGATATCAATAGCCAAGGTGAAAGCTTAGGGGTGCTGGCGGATGATCTCCATTCAACCAACGGAAAGCACTCCCCAAGCTCACCTATGAATTATTCCTTGATGATAGTACGTTATTGCTTGCTCGAACAATCGAGCCATCATATAACTCATACGACCAAAATTAATATTTAATGTTGGTTCGCTTCACAAAACTATATTGTAATCTAATAAGCAGATCAGTTTTAAAATATAAATAACTTAACTGGTGGAACGTCACAAATATTTTTCACCATCAATAAAACTAATTACTAGGAGGCTTTTTGGAGTACTCACCATTTTCTAGATCTCTTTCATAATTTGATGTTGGTATGCATATCAAAAACACTACTCCTGGCATTTTGACTTTGAACAAAATAATTCCACAAAATTCTTTTGAGTAAACGAACAGATTTTAACAGAGTATAACAGATTTTTATAATTTCCACTTCACTATCAACGCAAACAAAAATAATCACGCTATTAACCGTTTCAAACAAACTTCAATTAAAAGTAAAACTATATTAATTAAATTTTACAGTAAAAATATGAAGAGATAAAAAAATTGTTTGTGTTAACTCGTCTTATGTCGCCATTTCTTTATGTTAAAATTTTCTGTTTTGTGTGAAAATTTAAAAAACTTTTGTTGTTAATTTTCGTAATTGGATACCGTGATAATGAAGCGAATTCAAGAATATTCATAGTGGTAATTAGTGCTTTTATCTAAACCATTTATTTAGACTGAATAAATAAGATACCTAAATTTTATTTTAATTACGCAAATATAAGTTAGTCTTTGAGACAATTGTTTAGATTTTGGATCATTCTCCTGATGATGGTTTTTAATTTTCTTTGAGACACGTTGTGCGATCTTTAATAATAGTAAATTATTTTACAACAGAATTTTGATATTTAAAGTGAACAAAATAATAGTCAAAACTGACTTTTGTTTACACGTCTGACTTCTGAGAATGCCGAATTCTGGACAATAACATTGTGCAAATAAAAGTAGTGCAAATATAAATAAGTAATAGTGCAAATATAAATAATCAATAAATATACTGGAGAGTTTAGAGAATAATGATTTCTTAATAGATATAAAAACCATTTTTCTTCATTTGAATCACTCCACATTCCTATTTCCTATATACGTTCCTGTATGAAATGTTGTTGTAAATTCAGTAGTGTTGCACCTAATTCAATCAGATCTATTTAAAACTTGATATAAACAATTGCAATAAACATTGTAGTTCAGGCGCGCACACTATAGGGGGCGGGGAAGGATCCTCGGGACGGGATTCCCCTAACCGATTATATATCATTCATTTTTTTTAAAGTTAAAGATTAACCTCTCTGAATATCCGAAGATACCATGCTAACTAGGGAACTAGAGTTTGTGAGTATTAATCAGTTTTCTTTGAGGATTTTATGAACGTTACTTTTAAAGTTTTGAGGATTATCAGGAAAGATTCTGTTAAAAAAATCACTCTGAAAAGCGACAGCTCTTTATCTTGTCACTCGAACCGTAAAAAGATGGGCTGCTATTGATGTCTGGTCTAACGTACAAAGTTTGCAGGCTCAGGTAAACTCGATTTGATCCGCGCAGATGCCGGATCATACATAATGTATGTGTAAAATATCTTCAACGGTCAGTGAGAGGATCTGCTACCTACGTGTACGTGGTACATATAACAATATTTCTCTTATTGCCGTGCATGCACCTACTGAAGCTAAGACCGTCGACGAGAAAGATAATTTCTACATAGCACTGGAAGAGGTTATGAAACAAATGCCCACACGCGACTTCATTATGGTTCTTGGTGACTTTAATGGACAGGTTGGAAGAGATATCTCTTATGGAAATGTGGTGGGTCCCAACAGCCTGCATTTGAATTGGAATGATAATGGTGAGATAATGACTGAGTTTGCATTATCAAATACTTTGAGAATTGCCAGTACGTTCTTTCCGCATCAATCGATTCATAAACAGACTTGGGTCTCACCGAATGGAAACGCTCGTTCTAGTAACAGCACGTTTCTTTTCGAGCGTTCGGGATGTGCGATCCTTTAGAGGTGCATACATTGGAAGTGATCACTTCCTTGTATGTGCAACGATAAGGTTCCACTTCCCAAATCCAGGCATTCCAAAATTCAATCAACGGAAAAGTTTTGACATCTCATCATTAAAGAATGCTGAAACAGAAGAGAGATATCAAAGCCATATTGCCGAAACATTGGAGAAATCAGAAACCATTAATAGAGACGTCGATAAGTCATGGTATTTGCTCAAAGATGCTGTTTTAAGCGCTGCTGAGGGAATACTTGGACGACCACAGAACCACTCCCAGAAGCCATGGATGGATCAAGCATGCCTTGACGCTATTCAATACAAAAGAGCTTGCTATCTGAAGTGTCTACAAGGACGCAACACCAGGTCCACGAAAGAGAACTATAAACTGGCAAGACAAGCCGTTACAAAGCTATGTAGACGAACGAAGAGAGAATGGTGGAAAAGACAGTGTTAGGAGATTGAAAGCTTCAATAAGGAACATCAATCGCGTAACCTCTTTCAACAGGTTAAAACCTTAAAGAAAGGCCCTCAAACTAGATCGACTGCTATTCAAAACGAAGATGGGGAGCTACAAGTAGACCTTAAACTAAACATATTTTAGATACTTGGGCCGCTCATTTTGAGAATCTTCTCAACTTAAGTGACCAGCAACAAGTCGGGCGATGAGCAAAGCTTATTCGTGCGTCAAAGGTACATGTAGACGAACCAACCTAGGAGGAATTCGATGCGGCGTTGTCAAAATTAAAACGCAATAAAGCACCTGGTATCGACGATATAACATCCGAAATGATTGTACATGGTGGCGAAACTCTATTCTTAAGATTGTTTGAGCTTGTTCAAATGATCTGGAGGACTGAAACCATGCCACAGGACTGGAACACAGCTATGCTGATACCAATCCATAAAAAAGGTAATCGCCTACAATGTGCAAACTACAGAAGAATCGCTCTCCTCTGAACAGCATATAAGATCTTTTCCTACATTTTGCTATCCAAAATCAATCCTTTTGCTGAACAACTGTTTGGAAAATATCAGTGTGGTTTCCCGCGTGGCCGAGGTACTACCGATGCACTTTTCTCGATAAGGATAATTTTGGAAAAATGTCGAGAGTTTCAACATACCTGTGCACCAACTTTTCATTGATTTCAGGCAGGCCTACGACTCTCTCGAACGAGAGACTCTATGGTCTGCTCTGGTGTCAATGGGAATTCCTGGTAAACTGGTATCACTATGCAAAATAACAGTTCTGAACTCTCAATGCTGTGTACGAGTAGAGAACGAAATATCAAAGTTTTTTAAAGTCGATTCCGGCTTAAGACAAGGTGATGCTATCTCTCCTATACTTTTTAATTTAGCCTTGGAATATGTGTGCCGTCAAAATAAACTACCGACTAATAACAATGTCTTGTCAATAAACTCAGTACAGATGATTGCTTACGCTGATGATGTTGTCATCCTCGGCCGAAGTGAAGCTGTTATGAATGAGACTTTCAAGTCGCTTGAGAGTGGTGCTATGAAAATTGGGCTGCAAATTAAGTACAATAAAACTAAAAATATGCATGTTTCAAGAGAGGCTTAGAAGAAAGATTTGATGTGCGGCGATGAAAGAATTGAGGGAGTTGAATCTTTTAAATATTTGGGATCAATGCTTGACTCAAACAACAGCATACCAACAGATATTAAAGCTCGAATTGCTGCAGGTAATCAAACTTTCTACTCAATTAAACCTCTCCTTGGATCACCGTATGTATCAACTAACACCAAGCTCAAGTTATACAAGACATTGATTAGACCGGTTGTGATGTATGGGTCACAAACGTGGACCCTTACACAAAATGACGAATCGCATTTATCTGTATTTGAGCGTAAGATCCTACGCTACATTTTTGGTCCACTTAAGACAGACGACGGAGAGTATAGAACCCGGTATAACTTTGAGATCAGAGACCTTCTTGAGGGTCCTGATATAATAGGTTGTATTCGTTCTAATAGGATTGCTTGGTTTGGGCATGTTCTACGAGCCGATTCACAGTCTAGAATGATTAGAAAAATGTACGTTAGTACCCTAGGAAGTGGTAGACCGCGAGGAAGACAACGACTACAATGGGAGACTGACGTAATAAACGACCTTAAAAAAATCGGCTGCCATGGTAACTATGTCGCTGTTGCGAATGACCGTGGAAAATATTCAAAGCTGATTAGCCTGGCAACGCTCCTACATGGAGCATGAACCCCTTAAAAAACAAAAGTTTTGATTTAAGATTTAAGCTAATAATTAAAATAAGTGTCATCGAAAGTTTGGGACCAGTTCAAGCAAATGTCATCAGATAAATCTCGGTGCCACGTAGTTGGATGCGCACGAATAATTTCAACTAAATGGGGAAATTTGTCAGCAATGAAAAATCAAATCGGATAATGATGCGGCTAATTATAATATTGAAAATTTACAACTACAAAAATGTATTGCTGTCTACACAAGATCTACTATAGATAACAGTGGTACTACCGTTGATAAAGAGCTGAAAATGTTGTATGTAAATAAAGGAAACCGAAAAAAATGATAAAAAATTTAAATCAATCGTTATTGACCGTAAAGCCAACATCCACTTTATCGGAGCGGGTTTTTTCTATTGCAGGAATTAAAAAAAAAATACGAAATCGGATGAGTACAGCTACCCTAAATGCTTTAATATTTTTGAAATGCTTTAATTTTAATGCTTTAATATTTTTGAAATATTATTTTACAAATAAAAAGTCGGACAAGTGCGAATAAAATTCGCTCGCCAAGGGTTCCGTGAATGTAAAAGAACACAATATCAAAAATAAATGACATAAAGTTATGTTGTAAAGTCTTTATATCGCCAGACTATGGACGCATAACAGAATAAATGTTTAATCGTAAACGTCTATAGTAAATGTCAATCACATCTACATTGATCAAAAATGTTACTTGAGGATAAATCTTATCCATAGCTGTTTATGTTAGCTAAAGAAAGATTTAACCAGTATTTTAACGGTCTAAATTGGGAATATTTGTTCTATAAATCAGCGTCGAAATATAGGGTGGTATACATACACTTAAAATAGCACTTTTTTTCATCAATAACTAAAAAACTGTGCATCGCAGAATTCTAAAAAATGTTGCAATGTTTCTTAAATTAAGTGTTCTTTCAAATGACTTCGCTATAATTTTCGTTCAAAATATAGCAAACTTCCTGTCTCCATGAATTTGTTTCAATTTTTTCTGTCAATCAGTGTCGAAACGTAGGGGGGGGACGGTCTGGAACTTGCACATTTTTTAGAATAACTCAAAAACGGTGTACCGGAAAATTCTAAAAAAAATTGCAGTGGTTTGGAAATTTGGTGTTCTTTCAAATGACACCCCACTCGCTAAGGTCAAAAAAAGTTTTTTTTTACCCTCTTTACACCCATCCCCTAAACACACAGAAATATAATTATTTGAGAGTTCGCTATAATTTTCGTTCAAAATATAGCAAATTTCCTGTCTCTATGAATTTTTTCAATTTTTTCTGTCAATCAGTGTCGAAACGTAGGGGGGGGAACGGTCTGGAATGTGCACATTTTTTAGAATAACTCAAAAACGGTGTACCGGAAAATTCTAAAAAAAATTGCGACGTGTTGGAAATTTGGTGTTCTTTCAAATGATACCCCACTCGCTTGGGTCAAAAAAAGTTTTTTTTTACCCTCTTTACACCCATCCCCTAAATAAACAGAAATATAATTATTTGAGAGTTCGCTATAATTTTCGTTCAAAATATAGCAAATATCCTGTCCCTATGAATTTTTTCAATTTTTTCTGTCAATCAGTGTCGAAACGTAGGGGGGGGAACGGTCTGGAATGTGCACGTTTTTTAGAATAACTCAAAAACGGTGTACCGGAAAATTTAAAAAAAAACTGCAATGTTTTGAAAATTTGGTGCTCTTTCAAATGATACCCCACTCGTATGGGTCAAAAAAAGTTTTTTTTTACCCTCTTTACACCCATCCCCTAAATACACAGAAATATAATTATTTGAGAGTTCGCTATAATTTTCGTTCAAAATATAGCAAATTTCCTGTCTCTATGAATTTTTTCAATTTTTTCTGTCAATCAGTGTCGAAACGTAGGGGGGGGGAACGGTCTGGAATGTGCACATTTTTTAGAATAACTCAAAAACGGTGTACCGGAAAATTCTAAAAAAAACTGCAACGTGTTGGAAATTCGGTGTTCTTTCAAATGACACCCCACTCGCTTGGGTCAAAAAAAGTTTTTTTTTACCCTCTTTACACCCATCCCCTAAATAAACAGAAATATAATTATTTGAGAGTTCGCTATAATTTTCGTTCAAAATATAGCAAATATCCTGTCCCTATGAATTTTTTCAATTTTTTCTGTCAATCAGTGTCGAAACGTAGGGGGGGGAACGGTCTGGAATGTGCACGTTTTTTAGAATAACTCAAAAACGGTGTACCGGAAAATTTAAAAAAAAACTGCAATGTTTTGAAAATTTGGTGCTCTTTCAAATGATACCCCACTCGTATGGGTCAAAAAAAGTTTTTTTTTACCCTCTTTACACCCATCCCCTAAATACACAGAAATATAATTATTTGAGAGTTCGCTATAATTTTCGTTCAAAATATAGCAAATTTCCTGTCTCTATGAATTTTTTCAATTTTTTCTGTCAATCAGTGTCGAAACGTAGGGGGGGGGAACGGTCTGGAATGTGCACATTTTTTAGAATAACTCAAAAACGGTGTACCGGAAAATTCTAAAAAAAACTGCAACGTGTTGGAAATTCGGTGTTCTTTCAAATGACACCCCACTCGCTTGGGTCAAAAAAAGTTTTTTTTTACCCTCTTTACACCCATCCCCTAAATAAACAGAAATATAATTATTTGAGAGTTCGCTATAATTTTCGTTCAAAATATAGCAAATATCCTGTCCCTATGAATTTTTTCAATTTTTTCTGTCAATCAGTGTCGAAACGTAGGGGGGGGGGAACGGTCTGGAATGTGCACGTTTTTTAGAATAACTCAAAAACGGTGTACCGGAAAATTCTAAAAAAAACTGCAATGTTTTGAAAATTTGGTGCTCTTTCAAATGATACCCCACTCGTATGGGTCAAAAAAAGTTTTTTTTTACCCTCTTTACACCCATCCCCTAAATACACAGAAATATAATTATTTGAGAGTTCGCTATAATTTTCGTTCAAAATATAGCAAATTTCCTGTCTCTATGAATTTTTTCAATTTTTTCTGTCAATCAGTGTCGAAACGTAGGGGGGGGGAACGGTCTGGAATTTGCACATTTTTTAGAATAACTCAAAAACTGTGTACCACAAAATTCTAAAAAAAATTGCAAAGTGTCTGAAATTTGGTCCTCTTTCAAATGACACCCCACTCGCTTGGGTCAAAAAAGTTTTTTTTCACCCTTCCCCACCCCAATCCCTTAAAAACACAGAAATATAATTATTTGAGGGTTCGCTATATTTTTCGTTCAGAGTTTATCAAACTTCCTGTCTCTGTGAATTTTTTCAAATTTTTCTGTTAATTAGGCTCGAAATGCAAGGGGGGGGACCAACTTTTGTGTCACTTTATTGATAATAATTCAAAAACTATGCATTGCAAAATTCTGAAAAATATGGCAATATTTCTAAAATCAAGTGCTCTTTCAAATGACACCCCACATGACCTGGTTTTAAATGATGTTTTTACCCCTTAACATTCCCACCCCTTTAATAAATATAGTTATGAGTGTCTGCCACTTTTCTATATTTTTCATTAAAAACCTCCTCAATTTTCTATCATTCCAAATATATTTCAAGATTTTCGATGAAGTAGGGTCGGAGTTAATCGGGGCAATAAAACATCCCGAAAACGTCATTTTTCAAAATTATACAAAAAATGGTGAGGTGTAAAATTTCAAAATATATTTTTAAAAAATGCTGAAATGAAGCCCTTTCATATGATACCCTACTCGTCTCGCTAAAAAAATGTATGTTTTCAAAGGCTTTACATCGTACCTCCTTAAAACAAACGAACACAACTTTATTTATTTTTTAACCCGCCATCTTGTGTGGATAGGTTAGTTTTATAAGCACCTCAAATTTTAAGTTCATCGGATTAATGGTTCACGAGATAATCGAAATAATGTGAAAAACACGTTGTACTCTCACCAATAGTGTTCCGTATAAAAAACGGAACCCTAAAAATGATCAATTTTTAGTTTACTACTGTGAGGTTTTTTATTGTTTTTCATCTTTTAATTTTTTTATAACTACCCGGGTTATCCGGGTAATCCGGGTAATTTGGAAAATACAAATCGAGTAACCGGGTAATTTGAAATCGGGTCATTTGCAATCACTATTTAACATACATAAAATACAAAGTTTTATAATTTATATAAACTAAATAGAAAAAATTTATTTTTTCTGACTATTGTTTATAGTTTTAAGTAATTATGTGAGGAGATGGTGAAAAATTAAATATAGTTGAAAATGTGATTTATGCTGCCAGCTGTAAGAAAAAAAGCTATTTTATTTCTAAAAAATATCCTGTTATTCTCACATGTTTTTTTTAAGAGGTTGATTATATTTTTAATTAATTAGTTAATCAGAAAAACAAATATTTGTTTATGTATTTGTTACCTTAATAGGTGAAAATTTTTTTGACGAGCCAAAATAATTGCATTTCTTAAGTTTTATTATAACTTTTTTGACTTTGTCTCCCAACAGTTTATCGAAAATTAAATTACAAGAAAAGTTATACTATACTGAACTTGAACGAAATATTATGTTCCAACAACTGTAAAGCATTTTTAGTGCGATTGAAGCAACTAATTTATATAGTTTCAATAACAATTTATTAACCAATAGAAGCGGAATTTTGAAGTTAATGTGACATAAATATTCGGTTGGCGCAAAATGAGGTTGTGGTGAACGAGTTTTTTCTTTCAGTGTATGGATTTGATGAATCATTGAATTCAACAAGACATTAATATAGTTAAGAAAAAGAGTTAGAGATAGAGGGGAACCTTGCAGGACGCCTGCATGAGTAGAAAAGATACATGATAAAACACCGTCAACATTGCCTGGAAATTTACACTCATGCTATAAAGCTCTGTATACAGGAAATAAGTTGCTCGTCTAAGTCATAGCATCTCAATTTGCATATGAGATTGTTGTGCCATAAGTTGGAAATTAAGCTCTTTACTGAAAAATGCATGTTATATTTCCAATTGAAATGCAGCTGTCTTAGAGCGGATATGGCGAATCGAACTAAAAAACTGATAACTGTACAGGTACAAAACGGTACAGTTAATGTTTATGTAGGAATTACACTGAAAGAAAAAACTCGGTGACTACAACCTTTTTTGGGCCAACCGAATATTTTTTGCCATAATAACCTCAAATTTGGTTGTCTTTTGTTTAAAACCACATTTGAAGAAACGCCAACCGAATTTGAGGTTATTGTGACAGAAAACATTCGGTTGGCACAAAAGCGGTTGTAGTGACCAGTTTTTTTTCTTCCAGTGTAATTATAGTTCACCCATTTTCAAATACTTCTATTTTTGAAAGAAAAATTCATAATACACCAATAAATTTTTTTTGCATTGAAATAGTTAATAAATTAATTCAACTGCTGTTATATTGCATGTAACACTTTGATATTTTAAATCAACCTCATTCTGTTGAAAAATACTCACCGTTCATCCAATCACCATGAAATTGTTTGCAAGTATTTGTTCTTTGTTTGAATAATAGACTGTTAACTTTAAGATGAGATTGTCATTATTTTAATTTTTTTCCAGAGTACTAATGTAGAATATAAAGAAAAATAATTTCCCAGTAAAGTATCTGTTTCTTTTGGGTCAACCACAGAGATACATCTACCAATAACCTCCCGCAGGAGGGATCGATTTTGATCGATTATGATCAATATTGATTTACGGGTCTGACTACCCTGCGTACTCCAGTCCCTCCCATTGACATATGAAATAGCGTGAGATATCACATACCACTGGCAATGGCAGGAGATGTCATTAGCTATGATGATATCTTAGGGTACTGGCGGACGAACTTCAATTAGTCAACGGCAGCACTTCCAGTCTTAGCTGGGCAGAGTTCCGTAGTGGTACCACTCGTTAGCTCTTTCGAGGAATCGGACCAACACGTCATTATGTGTGGGCTTTGTGCCTCGATTTAGGTGGTAAGTGATGCGTCTGGGGTGCGCTGCATCAGCTGGGTTATTGGCAATTAGTTTTGTTTTGTTTTCTGCAAATTTCTCACAATTTGTTTTTCATTTATTATTTTGTTATTATTTCTTCATTTTATCATAAAATATTGGCATATGTCATATTTTATTGTATGATAGGGGTTTTTACTTAGTTATCCATTTTAAAATAAAACATAAAAGAATAAAATAACCTTTTGATATATATATATATATATATATATATATATATATATATATATATATATATATATATATATATATATATATATATATACATATATATATATATATATATATATATATATATATATATATATATATATATATATATATACATATATATATATATATATATATATATATATATATATATATATATATATATATATATATATATATATATATATATATATATATATATATATATGTATATATATATATATATATATATATATATATATATATATATATATATATATATATATACATATATATATATATATATATATATATATATATATATATATATATATATATATATATATATATATATATATATATATACATATATATATATATATATATATATATATATATATATATATATATATATATATATATATATATATATATATATATATATATATATATATATATATATATATATATATATATATATATATATATATATATTTGGTTTTTAATCTATTTCAAAATTTATTGCATTTTTTTAAAATACCATGAAAACATGCAGCAAATTTTAACAGGCATAGTGAACGGTTGCATAAAAAAGGATTTAAAATTTTAAAATGTCTTAAAATATCAGCAAAAGCTTCATGTAAATGAAATTTGCCATCACAGTTAAGCTCAAGTAGTGTAATGACGATTACTCCAACGTTATTAGACTTGAAATTTAAACCTCAAAATATTACGCTACTATGTCTGAAAAACTTCTTACTGAAGCCTGTATCGATGTTCTAGGTTCAATAATTACTGAAGTTGTTTCTTTTGAATTTTTGCATAATACTGAAAATTCTTGGTTTTGACATCGGAACTGAACCGGAACCGAACCGAAAACCGGAACGAAATAATAGTCCGAACGAAACCGTAAACCGAAATGGAAAACATTTCGGTTCGGATCTCTGTTGGATAGTAACGTTTTTCTTGACGTATTTCCAAAACAAAGTCAATAAATAATGCAAATTTTTCAAGAACAGATTATTTGTTTTTTTTACTTTTGACTGATGAAATGCTACGAATGATTGACAAACTGTCAAATTTTGTTTTTGTTTGTCAATCATCAACTAAAATCGTCAATCGTGTCAATCGACAGACACTAATATTGACAATAAACAAATTTTGATTATTATGTTATAAAAATGCTAAAGTGGTTAATGTGGACTAAATTTTAGCGAGACAACAGTTAGTGAAACCATTATTAAGGGAGAAACTTAAAAAGAATACAATACATGCGATGGTTAATTATCAGTAGTTATTTCCCAAGGGCGGTGATAATTCGAAATAATTTTTTGCCAACAATTCCGAAAGCAAGTATATTGATAAAAGCACGGGGCCGTAGGCCGAGGGCTATTATCAATACCACTTGTTGGAGGAATTTTTCAAAAAATTATGAGAATTTATCAATGAACGAGAAGAATTCGTTTAGAAAATTTTTTGCCATTTTTCATTTCTTTATATATTTTTTATGAATTATACGTTGGCATACTGTGATATCAGTTAATTATTTCAAAATTTAATTGACAATTTTTAAGATCCCAGTAGGCCAGACATATAACTATTTGTTATTAGTATAATTCAAATATTATTGTTGAAATTGAATGATATCATTACATTTTAGAGAATTTCATTGGTTTAAAATAAAAAAAAACTAAGGCAAAAAATTTTCAGCAAAATTTACTTCGATTAAGAGATTAATTTACTTCGTAATTTAGATTAATTTACTTCGTCTCAAAGTTGATAGTTTTTCAAAAACAGGTCAAAGTTCAAGGTCAATAACTCTAGAAGTCACCAGTCAAAAAGTTTGAACCTTATCTCTAACTATACTCCATATTGTGAAGTTTAAGGTTAAGGCTTAAACGCCATACGGCAAGTATTTGTGAATACAATTTTTTTTGTCGTTTAATATGCGTTTTAAATAATGTACCATAATGCACATTTGACCGATTTCTCAGGCTATTTTTGATTATTTAATGGTCATAAATCAATTTTTAACTATATGGCCATAATTGATTTAGTAAATAATTACAAAACCTCAGTTCCATAGTACAGGAGGAGGATACGGAGTGACGTTGCACGTGAAACGGATCAAGGTTGTGCCCATAATTCTATCAGTCGTACAAATTGTTTATGGCCCAAATTGAAGCTTAGTTTATAAAGTTTCTTACGCTGTGTGGCATTTTCCTAAAATTCAAAATGACGGACAAATATGGTGACTGCAATCAATCACCTCATCATGAAAGAATACTTTTTCCTATGTTTCACGTTTAAACCTCATCAGATCATTTAATTAATAAATAATAAGTAAAGTTTAAGTTTAGTTTCTAATAAAAAAAGTAAAAAATCTCAATGCGATGCATATATTTTTTTTTTCTGAACACGTATATAACCTGTCTATAAACTAAAAGTTTCACACGTCGTCCCTATAACCTATACAAAAACTCCCAAAAATTATTTCTTTTTTAGAACGAACATCCCAGATTGTAAGCTCTGGATTTCCTGAAATTCAAAATGACGAACATATATGACTCAAAGAGTGAGGTTTTATTCGTATTCAGCAAGCAAAGATACATCAGAAAATGGCTTCAATTAAATAATCTGATGAGTTTACAAGTGAAACATAGAAAATACTATTCTTTCATGTTGAAGTAAGTCAACCTTGCAGGTGCCATATCTTTCCACTATCTTGAATTTTAGAAAAGCGATACATCATAAGAAACTCCAAAAACTAAGCTTCAATTTGCGCCATTAATGAATATAACTTTACTAATTGATTCAATCAGATGCAAAAAATTTCAAGTTTCGCAATAACTTGGGTGATCGTAGAGCTCAAAATACAGTTTTAATAGAACTTTGGCGTCACGAGCGTTCGTGCTCAGCAAATCAAACTCCATCGTAATTAGGCTGTTTTACACTTATACGATAGATGGGGCTCGTCCTAAAAAAAAAACACTTTTTGGGGGTTTTTGTACAGATTAGGGACGGTTTGTAAAACATTTAGTTTGTAGACAGGTTATATACTTGTGCAGAAGATAAAAATATATACATCGCAGTGCGACTTTTTGCATTTTTACTACATAAGTTGTGTGATCGTTAGTCCAAAACGCAACTCTTTTGAAAGTATTTAAGGTTAGGGTTAAACAGGCTTTTAACTTAGAAAGAAGATTATATTCGTATTCAGCAAGCAAAGATACATCATAAAATGGTTTCAATCGATCTGATGAGTTTAACAAGTAAAACCTTGAAAAATATTGTTTCACAATGAGGTGATTAATTACAGCTGCCAAATTTGTTCGCCATTTTTAATTTTAAGAAAATGCCAGACAGTATAAAAATTTCTATAAACTAAGCTTCAATTTGGGCTATAATCAAATTTTTACTAATAGAATTTTAGGCACAACTTGATCCGTTTCACGTGGAACGTCACTCCTGTACTGTGCAACTGAGGCATTGTAATTATTTATTAAAACAATTATGGTCTTAGATTGATTTATGACCATTAAAAAATCAAAAATAGCCTGAGAAATAGGTAAAATGTGCATTATGGTACATTATATAAAACGCATATTGGACGATAAAAAACGCTTGAATTAAAAAAACAAATTCTTGCCCTATAGCGTTTAACTTTTAAGCCTAAACCTTAAATTACACAATATGGAGTATCATTATGGATGAGTTTCAAACTTTATGACTGATGACGTCTGGAGTTATTGACCTTTTTTTTGAAAAATTATCAACTTTGAGATTATTTAACTAAATTCAAGTAACCCATGCTGTTTTAAATTTTTCTAAGTACTTCCATACGTTGTGTAATTGATCCAATAGTAATTGTTGTGGGTCATCTATAGACTTGGTAGATATTTGGCCAGGTAACAGGGCAAAAAAGCAACGAAAACAACATTTTCTAATGATCTTGGCCCTCAAAACCATGAGTGAGCCAGTCCCCTAATTGTGAAGTTATCGTTACCGGTGACTTTAACGCCCACAACAAATCATGGTTTGAATGCTCCAAATCGACCGACGATGTTGACAATAGTGGAAAACTGACAGAAATTTTTACCGCGTCTCAGGGCCTATTCCAAATTGTTAAAAACCCGAATTTCACTCCCGTAATGGCGGTGATAATAGTTTTCTTTTAGATCTCTATCTTACCACAATGCCAGATATTACGAGTGTCGATGTCGCGAAAGGTAGTATTGGAAATTCTGATCATTATTTAATCTCATCAGTTATCAAAACTGATTTACTTAAAAGTAAAGCTTTCAAAACCCGTAAAATATTTCACTACTCAAAAATGGATAAAAGTGGTCTTCAAAATTTTTCCATGGCTTTCCTTTCGACCGTCATTGTTTTTACACTGACAATGTAAATGTTTCTGCTCAAAACTTTACAGAAACCATTTAATTTGCTATCAATAAATTTGTCCCTTTCTCCATTGTAAAACCCAAACAAAAATACTTGTATTCGAAAGCTGCCAAAACGGCACTTAGAAACAAACGTAGATCATTTAATATTTGGATTCATAACAAAACTCCCACTAATCGATCCCAATATCTAAAGGCCAACAAAATATCTAATCAGATTATCTCAAACGAAAAGTATGAAATTGACAGAGCGAAAGCCTCAAAACTAACGTCTATGTCTGTTTCTGACAAGAGTTTCTACAGTGCCATTAGGTCTTTAAATTCTGGTACAAAATTTTCTATTCCCACTATTATTGATGGTGATTTAATCGTCAATGATTCCGCAAGAAAAGCTAACTTGTTTGCTGAACGCTTTCCTTTGAACTCTACTGTTCAGGAAACTCCTAAAGAAATACCCCAAATCCAGTCTTCAGGAGTTAATATGAATGAACTTCACTTCAAACTCAGAATAGTCGCTAATCTTTTAAAGGGGTTAAACATCAACAAAGTCTCAGGAATCGACAATATTCCACCCATTATTTTAAAAACCTTTTCAGATTATCTCAAACGAAAAGTATGAAATTGACAGAGCGAAAGCCTCAAAACTAACGTCTATGTCTGTTTCTGACAAGAGTTTCTACAGTGCCATTAGGTCTTTAAATTCTGGTACAAAATTTTCTATTCCCACTATTATTGATGGTGATTTAATCGTCAATGATTCCGCAAGAAAAGCTAACTTGTTTGCTGAACGCTTTCCTTTGAACTCTACTGTTCAGGAAACTCCTAAAGAAATACCCCAAATCCAGTCTTCAGGAGTTAATATGAATGAACTTCACTTCAAACTCAGAATAGTCGCTAATCTTTTAAAGGGGTTAAACATCAACAAAGTCTCAGGAATCGACAATATTCCACCCATTATTTTAAAAACCTTTTCCAAAGAACTTGCACCAACTTTAACTAAAATATTCTACCAATCCTACAGATCTGGTATATTTCCCTCGTGCTGAAAGTTGGCAAATGTCCAGCCCGTCCCCAAAAAGGGACCAAAATCCGATATCTCAAATTATAGGCCAATAGCTTTACTACCGGTCCTATCCAAACTCCAAAGTCTACGAGCATTATATTAATACACATATTTCAAAATTTCTGTAAGAAAACCATTTAATATCCGACAGTCAATACGGTTTTCGAAACAAAAGTTCAACTACCAATCTATTAAACTATGTAGCGCATTATTGGAACAGCATACTTGATAAAAGTGGTGAAACATACGTTATCGCTTTAGACATCTCCAAGGCATTTGATCGAGTCTGGCATGCCAACTTAATCAACAAGCTCGTTGCGTACGGTTTTCATCCCAATGTTGTGAAGCTGATTCAAAATTTTCTATCCAGCCGATACATTTTAGACGGATTTTCTTCTGAGTCTAAACTAATTAACTTTCTTAAACTAATTATTTCTGAACAATTAGAAGCAGCAATGTTTGGATTCTATGAGAAAGACAATTAAATCTGCACACCATTTATAGGGAATCTCTTTGTCGCTGTCAATCTGTAGTTTTATAATTCCAACAAAACGGGACTCTAAAATTGGTAAGGAACTTATAAATTTAAATGTGTGGAAATCAAATTATCTTGTCCATCTAAAAGCTCTGATACTTTAAATTGTAGCAACAAAGGATCGTTCATCTAAAACAAATCGAGCAAGTTACTTCTTTGGCCAGGCATGTCAGGAACTGTGGTAGGTTGGTCTATTATCTGAGTGAAAATAAATATACAAATAAAATAATCATATAGTATAAATTTTGTTTGACTAGAATGTGTAGGTTTTTTTGACACCCACCTGAGCAGCAGCATTCATTATAAACAACTGGCAGTTCCTGTTACGGTTCATATTTTTAAAAAACTGTTGTTCTAAAAGTACAAACTCGGAAAATTTGCAATATTAAATTGAAATAATTTTAATATTATATAAATATTAAAAACTTTAATATAACCCCTTTTTCGATCAAATATCGGCTAATCTAGACAAGATTACCACGGACTACCCCAAAAGCAAGACTGGCCATTCTTGGAGACTTTAATATTCATAATAAAGAATGGCTTAAGTATTCATCGCGCACTGACGACGTAGGACGACAAGCCGAACTGATACTCGCAGATTATCACGGTTTGACGCAAATGATAGAGTGTCCCACTAGAATCGCAGACAATTCACATCATAACAATCATTTGCTGGATCTGTTTTTGACAAACGAACCAGATACTACGAAGACAAAAGTCGAACAACCCCTCGGAACATCGGACCATTTACTAATATCAGCAATAGTGCAATTTACATCACCGACACAAATTAAAGCAAATCCTCGCCGGGTTTGGAACTATAAACGCGCTGACTGGGAGGGACTGAGAAACTTTTATGACGAAACACCTTGGAAAACTATTTGTTGTGTTGATCAAGATCCTAGCACATCGGTAATAAGAATTTCTGAAATCATAAAAGAAGGAATGCGGCGGTTTATTCCAAATCGATTAATCACTCCTAAAACTGAGCCTTGGTTCACACGGGATGTTGATGAGGCAGTGAGGAATAAACGCAAAGCATTCAAGACCTATAACGCTAATAAAACACCTGAAACCCATAGCGCCTATAAGAAAGCCAGAAATATTAGTAAATTCAAAATAGACTTGGACAAAGACGCGTTTATCCAGAAGAAAGCAAAGAAATTCGCCGAGCACCCATCTGGCTCACGTAGTTTCTTTCAGGCAGTTAAATCAGTCCAGAGCAATTTTACTCGATCCTCT
This sequence comes from Diogma glabrata, assembly GCA_963693315.1. Lineage (NCBI taxonomy): Eukaryota > Metazoa > Arthropoda > Insecta > Diptera > Cylindrotomidae > Diogma > Diogma glabrata. Next base: position 121,740,656 of record OY856186.1, on the reverse strand, counting down.
ATTCCAACCTTAGTTCTGAATGACATTCCCGTGAGCGACTCGAAAGAGAAAGCGGATCTTTTGGGTCGTATTTTCGCAGAAAACTCAAACATAGTTGAACCCCCCCATTCTCCTACACTCATTCCCCCAGTTGTAACGAAAATGAAACCAATTATTTTTCGTTGCAATATTGTACGGAAAATGCTTCTTTCTATCAATATCAACAAATCTGCTGGCCCAGACGGTATTCCACCCCTCATTCTTAAAAACTTTGCTAGACAACTAGCTCCAGTTTTAACAAAAATTTTCTATTTATCTTATAAGACCGGAATATTTCCCGATTCTTGGAAGCTGGCCAGCGTTCAACCCATATCAAAGAAAGGCAGTAAGATAGACCCTAACAATTATAGACCAATTGCAATTCTGTCAGCTTTAGCTAAAATATTTGAAAAATATGTTAACTACAATTTGATAGATTATTTGGAAATGTCGCGAATTATTGATGATAAGCAGTATGGTTTTCGTAGAAGTCATGCAACAGGTGATCTGTTAGCCTACGTATCCCATCTCTGGAACAAATTGCTGGAAAACCACGGTGAAACATTCAGTATTTCACTTGACATTTCTAAAGCATTTGATAAAGTGTGGCATAAAAATCTTATAGCTAAATTAAAATCTTATGGCATAGACCATCTTACTGTCTCATGGATTCATAGTTTTCTTACAGGTCGCCAATTTCATGTTAATTTAGATGGTATCACATCCAATATTTTCACAACCAATGCTGGGGTTCCCCAAGGGTCTGCACTCTCACCAACCTTGTTTCTTCTATACATTAATAACTTACTTATTTCCACAGTGCACCCAATCCATAGTTTTGCTGATGACAGCACATTACATGCATCACATGCATCTCCTAAATTTCGATCTCATACTGCAGTTACCACTGATAGAGAGTTGCTAATTGATTCCATCAACAAAGATCTGGAGCGTATAATGGAATGGGGTGATCGTAATCTTGTTTCATTTAATCCAACCAAAACCAAATTATGCCGTCTTTCACGAATAGAGCGACATAAAAATTTTCCTATTAAAATAAACCAAGAGGAATTGCGTGAGGTTGAATCAGTTAGACTTCTTGGAGTGGATATTCAAAATAACCTCAAATGGAATAAACATGTGTTCAACCTCGCTAAATCTGCAATGCAAAAATTAGGATTCTTGAGTCGATGTAAAAAGTATTTCAATCCCGAGCAAATTTTGCTAATCTTCAAGTCATTTATTCGTCCATGTATGGAGTACTGCTGTCATGTTTGGGGAGGTGCTTGTCAGTCAACAATAAATTGTTTAGACTCTGTACAGAGAAAAGCAATACGGTTGATTGGTAATACCGAACTAACGGACCAGCTTGATTCACTCCAGCACAGAAGAAATGTGGCTGAATTGTCAATCTACTATAAATATAACTTTAGCGAATTCTCCTCTAAGGAAATTCAAAATATTCTTCCATCGTGTGCGCAGTATAATCGACAAACAAGAGCTGCCGAGTTATCCCATCCATTTGTTGTACAAATACCTCGTTGTAGAACTGAGTCCTTCCAAAACGACTATTTCAATAGAGTGGCCAAATTATGGAACTCATTGCCCTCCTCTGTATTTCCCGATGAATTTTCTCCTCAGGCATTTAAAGAAAATGTCCATCATCATTTAAAAAAATTAGTATAGTTATCCCTATATCCCCATTCCTTCCATTCCTTTATAGTTGACATGGTATCTTCGGATATTCAAAGAGTCTAAATAATGAATATTTCATATTTAGTGTGCTAAACATGTCTAACTGATTAATAAAAAAAAAAAAAAAAAACATACAAATAATTTTAATATTATATAAATGTTAATTATACAATATAAATATTTGATATCATCATGTCCCACAGACTTTATTCTTAAAAATCTATTAATACGAGAATTTATTATGTTTTATATATTAAGACAGACTTTTCATTCCATTTTCAAATTCTAAAATTAATTTGAATTGAAAACTTTTTCTAAAGTCATCCTACTCAATTCATTAATTACAAGAGTCGAACAAAAATGTCTTCATTAATTAATATTTTTCAATTTGATAAATTGCTTTTTATCAAATTAAAAATTAAACCGGGAGTCATCATTTTAAAGTTATTTCATTAAAATTTAATTTTATCAAAATAAAATAGTCGAAGATAATCTCTTTGGGTTTTCTTTACAAAAGTGTCAATATAAAGTTTAGAAAAAGAAATGATTTATTTAAATTGGTGACAGCCAAATTAACAAAATAAACTTTTATAATATTTTATTTGACATATAAAAAAGGATGAAGTGCAAGGCAAATGACGAAAATTGTAGCTTTTTACACTTCAAACCATTAAATTTGAAGAGAAAAAAGATTCTAATAAAAACTAAGAAGTTTGAATAGCTTAAAAATGTGTCATTCGAACAGCTGACTTCTTTTCTTAGCATAATTTTATACGAAAACAAAATACAAAAATAGATAGTAAACTAACAAAAATATTACAAACAAATAAGGTGCCACTTGCAAATGATTATTTTCGATAATAATGGTATGAGTGGCTTTTATTTATTCTTGCTTTTCTTTTTACTAGCTTTATATTTTGAAACATATTTTGTAATGCTGTACCTTTACCCTTATTTCTTTATTTTTCAATTATCATCTAGTGATAATTTTATTTCCCTTTTTATTAAAGTTATCGTTTTCCTTTAGGGAACATTCTAGTCTTGAAATATGAAAATAACGAATTCTCTTAAAGTTTTACCTCCAAAAAATATATCTGCTAAGCAAAATTCAGAAATTCACAAGGTCATGACGATTTTAATACAGTTATTTGAATAATTATTGTAGTTGTAATACACAAATTATTGAGAGGAAGCTGAAACAGTCGATGAACATAGATGCACACCAGTGTCACATTTACCTTCAAGGTTTTCTATGCTATTCCTAATGTGTAAACCCTCAACGTTTTGAAATGTCAAAATGCAGAATAAACTTCCCATTTGTTTTTCAAAACTCAAAAACTCCACGAATTTAGATCACTTTAAATTTAAAGTTTAAAAAGAAATTTTTTCCAAAAAAATATAGTATATTATTGCATTAGGAGCTAAAGTTGTACTTTTTGTGTTGAGTTTATAGTTATAAACGACAATTATAGACGAAACACAAAAAGTCACTTTAGCTCCGAATTCAATACACTATTTTTTCGGCAAACGTTTAAATTTGTTTAAAAATTTGAAATTAATGCATCAAATTTTTTATAAATATGTTTTAGGTAATAAAATTTCTGAAATTAAGTTTTATTGATTTTAATTCATTAAAACGAACTGAAATGTATTCTGTATTGAACAAATTAATAATATCATGTTAATTTACTTTACTGCCGCCGTAAAAATATGAAAATTACTTTACTGCCGCCGTAAAAATATGAAAATTACTTTACAGCCGCCGTAAAAATATGCAAGTTACTTTACAGCCGCCGGCAGATAAAATAAAAATGGCGTTACTTTTGTAGCCGCCTGCTAAAAAGTAAGACTTTAGGTACTCCCCAGCGGCAGTAAAGTTAAACTTTACAGCCGTTTGCCGAAAAATAATTTTTTTTAAAAAACAAATGTTTATGTTTATGTTAATTTAACATTTTTATTATGTAAGTTTTTCTTTAAATTTATCCATAATAATATTATAATCTATGTTGTCTTTTGTAAATTTTGATGGGATGTTTGTATTTATTTAGAAAATATTACCCTGAGGATGATTGTAATTAACAATTGAAATATAGGTGAGCAATTTCAGACAAGTTCAGCAAATTTTTGAGAAATTTTGACTTGACCCCTTTTAATTTTGATTATGTTTTGTTTATAGATAGTCTTTCATAAATAAAAAAAAGAATTCTCTTAGAATTTTTTTTTCGACCAGGGGTCTTCACAGAGTGGCCCTTAATTTTTTGTAATTTTGTGATGTGAGTGCATTTTGATGAGCGATTGTAGAAAAACTACCCAATCGATTTTCATAAATGATATGTCGTTGAATAGGTATTACAACAAAGTTTTTAAAAATGAACTGTTAATTTTTTCAAATAACTTTTGACGTTGTAACATAAGAAAAAAACGGTGTAACATGATAAAAGATGGCGCAGCCTTTTTTTTATTAACTTAATTGAAGCTTATTTTATACCTAACTACTTGTGAATGTTTAGGGCATGCATTATTTTTTGTTTTAAAGATAAAATTCGTTGTGCATATGACTGTCGGGAATCAGTTTTTTTTTGTTCTGAAGGGAAATTATAAAAATGGCGTTATAACCTAAGAGATTTTTTTTTTATGTTAGATATCAAATATTTGATTATTAAACGAACTTTTTAAAACATTATAAAATTATATATGTACAATAAAGAAAATGCGAGCAATTTCAGTCAAGCTCAGCAAAACTATGCGACATTTTAACTCGACCCTTTTTAATTTGGTTTATTTTTTGTTTATAGATAGCCTTTGATAAATGAAAAATACGACTTCTCGTAGAATTTTTTTTTTCCACCAGGGGCCTTCACTGGGTGCCCTTGAATTTGAATAATTTAATAGAACCTGTAGAAAAATTTATGAAAAAATTTATTTGACGTTTACAAATTTTGATACCACACAACTTTATAGCAAAACAGCAATCTACATTCATTGAAGAAAAAAAAAATTAGAACCAGGAGAGTCCTTCGTTCAAGGGGATTTTTCTGAAAACTACGCCTTCATAATTCAGTATTCGGCTCAAGGCTATCATTATAATAATGCAAAAGCTACTATTCATCCATTCGTTATTTATTTTAAGGAAGGTCGCAAGTGAATGTATACAGCAGCGAAGTTTTATACTCATTTCGGATATAAACGACCACAACAGTATTACAGTCTGTCTTTTCATTACAAAACTTATTGATTTCATCAGAACGCATATAAATTCTAATATTAGGAAAATAATTTATAACACCGACTGTGCACCTTCTCAATACAAAAATAAACATAGCCTAATTGACTTATTCCACCATAAAAAAGACTTTAAGGTTGATGCAGAATGGCATTTTCATGCTACCAGCCATGGAAAGGGACCTTGCGATGGGATTGGTGGTACACTGAAGCGTGCTGCACACCGTTATAGTATGGAGAACAGAAATATTATTCGAATACCAAAAGAACTTTTCGGATTGGCTTTAAAATGGAAATCTACCGTGAACTTTGGATACGCCGATAAAAATAAATATCAATTAACAAAAGAAAAATTACAAAATTGATATAAAAATGCGATTACTATAAGTGGAACTCAAAAATTTCATTCTTTTGTACCATTAATGTACCTTTGTACCATTACTAAGACAATAATTGCAAAAATGTTTTCCAACTCAAAAGAAACTTTTGAATGTAAAATAAGTTAATAATTTTTAATAACTATATTTATTTTCTTTAATCTACATATATAATTTGTATGATACTTTAAAAAGTTTATTCAATAATAAAATATTTGTAATTTAATGTTAAAACACAATCTTTTACTTTATGATTCCATAATAACATAATACTTCAGTCAAAAGTTCCTAAATAGATTTTGTTATTTATACGGCTTTTTTGTTTGCAGTCGAAACTGTCAAATTATTTTTTATAAGAGTGACAAGTGATTACTAAAAGTGGTAAATAAACATCTAATTTTTTTATGCCATCTAATACAAAGAAAATATTTGCAGAAGTCTTTTCCTATTCAAAAAAAAACTTCTGTTTGTAAAATAAGTAAATCATTTTTAACAATTGTATTTATTTTATTTATTGTACCACATATATAATTTTTATATAATTTAAAAAGTTCATCTAATAATAACATATTTAGAGCATTCAAATCCGAATATTCGAGTATTCGAATATCCGATTAATTTGGATATATTTTAAGTATTCGTTATTCGAATATTTATACGCGAATATTCGAATATTTTTTATCTCCCAAAATATAATGTTTTTCCAATCCCTTCATTTCTTTTTCAAACTTCGAAACTAAGAAATTTCAATATTTTAAGGGAAATAATTTTATTACAAAAAGTGCTTGACGTATAAACTCCGCACAGTATTATAGTAAAAAAACATAACGAAAAAAACTCAACACTTATGACAGCCGAAGGCATATGCAAATTCTTATTTACTTCTCTTACGGAACTGAACAGTGATTTAAGTAAAATCTTACTCAACAAAATCAGAAAACGAATGGATCAGAAAAGAAACAGAACAACCTAAACAACCTTATTTCTATATCTTGACACTGGAGTTATACCACAATCGAACGAATATTTTGATTACGCAAAGAAAATTGCTGTGAAAACTTTCCTTTCTCGCCTCCTCAGCTTTCAAAGATGTACCAGATCCTAGCGATGAAAATAGTAATAACCATGGTTGTTGGTATCTGGTAATATAAATGACGCACTTGCAGTCAACAATCAAAGTAAAAATATATTGCAACAAAAGCTGCAACCAGCGATTTGCTCAATTACCGATTCCACGACATGAGATACAGTAACAGTGGTAATGAAAATTGCGGTTAATAGTTTAAAAAAATATTTTTGTTATTTAAATTCGTTCAAAACAAGAACAGATAAATTTGGCAATTTAAATAATGCTCTACTGACTATCAGCCCCACTTCAACAAAAACTGAAAGAGGTTTCTCTACGGCGCGATATCTAAAACAAGAAGTAGCCTAAAATTTAAACATCTAAGCGCACTTCTCTTTTTTAAATGCATATTTCAAGAAAATAAATCAAATAAAATGCATTATATGTTAAACCGTTTGATTTTATTCATAGTTCTTAGTACTTCTTTTACTATTCGAATACTAACCGAATATTCGAATGTTTAAAGAAAAAGTTATTCGATATTCGGATAACTCAAAATGTCAAATAACTGAATGCTCTAAACATATTTGATATTTAACATAAAAAAAAATGTCCTAGTTTATAACGCCATTTTTATAATTTTCCTTCAGAACAAAAAAAACTGATTCCCGACATTCATATGCACAACGAATTTTATCTTTAAAACAAAAAATAACGCGTATCCTAAACTTTCACAAGTTGTTAGATATAAAATAAGCTTCAATTTAGTTAATAAAAAAAATAAGAGACTGCGCCATCTTCTCTCATGTTACACTGCTGTTTTCTTATGTTACACCGTTAGAAAAAATAAACAGTGTACATTTCTAATACCTATTCAACGACATATCATTTATGAAAATCGATTGAGTAGTTTTTCTACAATCACTCGGCAAAATGCACTCACATCACAAAATTACAAAAAATTAAGGGGCACCCTGTGAAGACCCCTCGAAAAAAAAACTCTAAGAGAATTCTTTTTTTTATTTATGAAAGACTATCTACAAACAAAACATAATCAAAATTAAAAGGGGTCAAGTCAAAACGTTGTTGAATCTTGGTGAAATTGCTCAGGTATATATTTTTAATAAAAGTTATTAAAATATTACATTTGACTATAATACTTCGGCTAATACAAATTAAAAAATAAAATAATATTTAAAAGTCGAAAAGATTATAAAACTTGATTATTTCTAATCAAAAATTTAAAAAAATATAATTTTATTTATTTTTTTTTTGTATTATCTGAAGTATTATAGTCGAATTTTTATTTTTAAATATAGATAAAGATAAAGATACAGATACAAAGATATATAAAGATACAAATCAAAATAAATAAAATTAAAAATTACATAAATAAAACTGTAAACAAGTTTTTTGTAACATCAAACCCAAGCAACAAAATAAAACGAAGTTTGGTGGTTGCTTTCAATATAAATTTCGACCTAGAGGTTATACTAACATAATGACGAATCGACCCTCAAACTGAGCAATCGACATCGATTCGACGTAATTTTATGGGCAAATGTTCTATTTAGGTGTTTTTCAACCTACTTTTTCTACCTATTTAAGTATTTTCTCCCTAATTTAAGTATAGATTCGACGTCGAATTTAGGTTGTTTCGCAACTAGGTTGCTTCGCCATCAACTATTCAAAAAGCTTGTTTGTTTTTAGTGTTTGTTTTCATTACCTTCACTTAAAAATTTCTTCCTCCACATAATTTTAGAGAAAATAAGATAAATGAAGCAATATGACGAAAATTATATTATTTAATAAAACCACCCATTTTATAAAACTTTAAACTAATTTTACATTCCTTCATTAAAATTTTGTTGATTCTTATTATCAATTTCGTTTCGCTTGGTTTTTTATTATTCGTAAAAAACCAAAGCAAACTATAAATTCCAAAATTGTAATGAAAATGTGATAGATCCCGAGTCAAATTTTAACTACAATTTAAGTAGTAGACATTTTCAAATGAACCTAGTTTAGTTCTCTTCATCCTTAGTTGCATTTAAATAAGAACCTTTTACTCTCGGTAAACTAATTAACTCCCATAAATTTTATAAAAATATTGATCCGATCGATTCCGATCGTTGTACTCAGTTAAAATTTAAAATATAATAAAATCATTGTTGATGTGGACATCATTGAGAGCGGATATTATTTAGGAAACATCTAATATTACAACATTCTATGACTTATAAGCATCAAAATCCTTACTAGAACCTAAATAATCTACAAAATAGATACAATATATGTATATAGTAGAATTTGTAGCACCTAATAAGTTTTTTAGGTTATTTAGGACAATGACAGGGGTATATTTTAAATTTATTTTTAACGCCTATTGAACAAGTCAAACGAGATTTTTTTCCGGTAACTCGCTTTTAGAGGTGTTATGTTGACCCGGAATATTTTACACTTTACAGTCTTACTTTTACTTTCCCTCTCTGGCCCGAGGGATGGATGTTAATGGGCCTTAATGGATGGATGCTTAATGGGCCTAATACACACGTAACGCCAGTGCTGCAAACAGGAGTTTATGCTTTATTTAATAATCTAAAACTTGCAAATAATTTAATTATTTTTCTATATTGATATGCAAAAAATGTATCCCATGAAACGAAATGCCATGAAAATTAAAAAAAAAATTTATAATGAATTTTTAGTTTATTCATTTTTGTATGCGATTGGAAAATTGTGTAAAGAAGAAAAATATGAAAATTAATAGTGTGAACTGATTACACTAGTTTACAAGAAAAATCTCCCGAGATAAAACCCAACTTTTCTTATAGATTTGGACCTCCTGAACACGAATATCATATTCATTTTTTTTGGTTAGCTCTTGTTTTTGAGATATTCACGAAAAACCAGTTTTTTTGGTGATCAAAAATGTTGTTTCGGTTTTTGGGTCTCATATTTTACAAAACCAACAAATTAAAAATATTAATAAAACAAGTGCATAGTAAATATATCAACAATCATTTTGATCTATATTTTGTGAAAATCCATTAAGGATTCTGGAAGTTACAGTCGAAAAAAGTTGAAAAAATACGAAAAATTCACGTTTTTTTTAAATTTTTCCATTTTCAACGCCATAAATTTTGAACAAACAAAGACACTAATTTTTTTTAATTTCTTGGAGCCTATAGTAGCTTTAATTTAAGCTAAAAGACTTGAATATTGGTGCAGTTTGCACCAAGTTATTCAAGTTTTCCCTAAGAAAGTCAAAACTCAAAATTTGGAAAAAAAAATTTTTTACTTAATTTATTGTGCCATAAATAATAATTTTATAAGTTCAGTCGTTCTTAAACATCAGTAAAGAATTATTTTAAAATAGTCAAGTATGATTTCCATTTTTGTTTTCGATGTTGGGAATTGGATCGATTTTATTTAGCGTATGGTTTTTATGACACATTAAAAAATAAAACTTAAAAAAGGTAGATTTTTCTATGAAATCTACCTAAAACAAAACATGAATACACATTAAATGAGCTTACAATCAATTTGATTGCGCGTCTTTAGTTAAAAAGTAAAAATATTTGAACATTGGGCAGTACATTTGAACATTAGATGTTTACATCGAGTGAGTCTATCCATGTTACTACATCGGGCGTTACCAAATGGATGTCTGCGATGTTGCCATTGTATCGTCGAATTGGACACACAGTTGCAATGTGTTTTATTGGACCGATATGAGACGTATATAGAAAAATATAAACAAAAGATAATGAATTGTGAGGAGAGGCAAAACATCATAACATCAGAACTATTTAAGTTAGTTCAAGCACCATAAAGTTAAGCCCCTATTTATGTCTATTAATACCTGTAAGGTTTGTTTCTTTTCTTTTTTCTCTTTTTTTTTGGTTTTTTGATAATGTAAATTTTTTTTCTATCACAGCCCACCTTGTGTTACTCCTTACGTTTATGATCATTTTAAGCTTAATTTAAGAAAGCAATTACTTCTCCTTTTTAATAGTTTTTCGGTTTTCCCAACTTTTGTTTAATTAGTTTAAAGAGGTTTCTTTTTAAGTAGATAATTGTCGTATGATTAGTTGCAAATATAATCTCTCTGAATATAAATTTAATTCCAAACATTCAAGTGAAAATAATAATTAAAAAAGAAAAAATATTACAAATATAAATTTTAAATAGTGTATTGTTTGTAAAAATAAATAAATCAACAGTGATAGCTGCCTTTTAAAGCAAAATAAATTGTTAGTAAAGTGTAAAATCAAGTTTATTTAAATGGCGTCGTCAAGAAGTTTCAAGTGTAAAAATAGCACAAATTCATTTTGTTTTATTTGTAGAAGTTACATAATACATGCTGCTAAATCACCCCATTTATAAGAACTGCCTATCTTCACTACTAACTGCGAGGAGGGAGGAGCTAGATCATGTCCAAAAACTTCACACTAAAAATATTTAATTTCGAGAAAAATCTTACACAAATAAAATACAACTTTTGTCAAAAAAGGACATTTCATAATCAACAAACTGATATTTTCCAACTCCTAAAATAAATCAAAGGTGAGATCATGTCAAAAAACTTCACAAAAAAATCTCAATTTCGAGAAAAATCATATACAAATAAAATACAACTTTTGTCAAAAAAAGACATTTTATAATCAACTAACTGATATTTTCTAACTTCTAAAATAAGTCTGAGGTGGGAGGAGCTAGATTATGTCAAAAAACTTCACAAAAAAAATCTCAATTTCGAGAAAAATCATATACAAACAAAATACAACTTTTGTCAAAAAAAGACATTTCATAATCAACTAACTGATATTTTCCAACTCCTTAAATAAGTCCGAGGTGGGAGGAGCTAGATCTACTACGAAAACAACTTATACATAAATCAATTATGTTGCAGAATTTAAATTATTCTTAAAGTTAAATTTTTATTCCAAATTTTGAGTTTTGACTTTCTTTGGGAAAACTTGAATAACTTGGTGCAAACTGCACCAATATTCGTATCTTTTAATTTAAAAGAAAGAAAATTAAAGCTACTATATGCTCCAAGAAATTAAAAAAAATTAGTGTTTTTATTTGTTTAAAATTTATGGTGTTGAAAATGGAAAAATTTGAAAAAAAACGTGAATTTTTCGAATTTTTTCAACTTTTTACGATTGTAACTTCCAGAATCCTTAATGGATTTTCACAAAATATAGCTCAAAATGTTTGTTGGTATATTTACTATGCATTTGTTTTATTAATATTTTTAATTTGTTGGTTTTGTAAAATATGAGACCCGAAAACCGAAACAACATTTTTGATCACCAAAAAAATTGGTTTTTCGTGAATATCTCAAAAACAAGAGCTAACCAAAAAAAATGAATATGATATTCGTGTTCAGGAGGTCTAAATCCATAAGAAAAGTTGGGTTTTATTTAGGGAGACAAAAAAAGTTCAAAATTTGTAAACTAGTGTTATTTTTTGTTTGTATGTTGCTATTTAAATAAATTATCTTACATATCGTATGACAAAAACTAGTATAACGCTTAATAGCTATTTATGCATTAAAGGCGCAAAGTAGGTGTTTTTTGCTTGAGAATGTTTATAATTGTTTCTCGAGGCGTTATCCGAGGGCAAGAAATACTCGGAAGCCTAAAAGATAATTTATATTTATAATTGATACGATTGTAGTCGTGGTCATCACATCCATAGATCCATAGATAGTATCCATAAATGCACAAAATTCGTTCCAAAATTACCGTCTTATTTATCAATATTTGACTGTTCTCCTAAAACCCGTGGTAAACAAAGTTAACTAAGCAACATAACTAAATAAAACAGCGAAACTACTCATTAGCAAAATAGAGGATATTCGACGAAAAGTCAAGTAAATCAAACGAATGATTTCGTTTAACTTGCATTCATTCCTGAACTATATCTTCTATTTAATTTTCATCTTACTCACAATCACAAACGAACACTCAATTTATCTGCTGAACAGTTAATATATAAAGGCGTTTCAAAGGAATAGATAGTAAATGTCAAAATTTTTTTTGTTCTTGTGTTGCGATTGTTGGACCAACATACAAATAGAGGACAGCACTATACCTCATATATCTTTTTAATTCTAGATTGTACGTTGTTGTTAAATACTTTTTCAGTCCTTGCTTTAATCAATCAGTATTTATTTATGTAATCCACTCTTCAAATAAATCATAAACAACAGCACGAGTTGAAAAATTATTTATTTATTTCCTATTTATATTTATTACTTTCTGAAAATTAAATTGCAAATGTTAAAATATACAAAATGGATTTAGAGAATAGAAACAGATTTCATATTCCTGTTTTTCTTATGTTCGTTTCTGTTTTGGGAATAGCAAAAAATACTCCACAAAAGAACGATAAATAATTATGTATATAAAAAATAGTAAAATTTGCTACAAGAGATGTAAACACCGCTTTTTGTGAGAGACTATTTGTTCACGAGACCCACGGCTAGCGTTCAGTGGGGAGAGTTCACGAACGAAAATTGTTTTCATCTCGCGTAGGAAATACTATTTTTTCTACGATGTTATAAATAAAATATTAATTGTTTTGTTTTAAAGACTTTCGTTTAAAATTATAATTATCATATAGTAACTACAATTTGTTATTTAGTGAAAAAAATCGCAAGAGAAAAAGCCCACTTTTAACGGATGGATTAAACCTACCTGAAAATGAATTTTTCGTATACTATCGTAGAAAAAAAAATTATTTGCTATACCAAATTTGATTATTTCATTTTTTTCGTAAATCCCTATTTCGTTAAACAATCAACAGAAAATCGTTGAATTCCTAAAGGGTTAGTATAAATTCTCAACGAAAATTGTTTATTTAATTAAGGAGTTTGCTCCAATTTAACTACCAACGGTAAATCATTTAAACTTCCAAACATTTTTATTTTTTATTTTTGTAATTATTGTAAAAATTTGCGCATTTACGATTAACGCATCAGGGATCAGTTTTTGTTGATCTTTATTTTTCACATAATTTTTTGATCACGAGTGTTACAACCCTGCATACCCCAGTCCCTGATATTGACATATGGATTAGCGTGAAACATCACATACCACTGGCGATACCAATGAGATATCATTAAGCAAGGTGATATGTAAGGGGTGCTGGTGAATTATCTCTTCAACGGTAGCACTTTCAATCTTGACGTTGAAGTACTTTTTGATGATGTTTATTGTTTGCCCTAAAATAACGCTCGAATTCTAAACATATCTTCGAAAAAAACATGCATTTCTCTTTTTGGTGTATTATATACTATTATACGACAAGTGAGTAAAATTAGCGAATATTGCTCGAGTATAGAAATTGTTGCAAAAGGTTAAAAGCTAATTTCGATAACTGAGATGCTGCAATCGACATTCACGACCGATTTTGCGATACAATGTTTTTTCTGTGAAATTATTGTTTATCTATTTTAGTGCAAACAGAATTCTAAAACAATTAGCAGAAAACAAGTATTGTAATTTTTTTTTAAGAATTTAATACAAAAAATATGAAGGGGCTTAAATCTCAAGGCCCTGATATATCAAGACTTTAGTTTGGGTTAAGAATTTTTCTATAGTTTCCGGCAAAAGGCTTATATGAGAACTTTGTTTTAAGTTTTGCACAGCGATGTATATTAAACCAAAAATTCTATGTTTAAAAGTACAAGTATTTTATCTCTGAAAGGAAGTTTATTACAAAACTAACACGAAACATCAATACGTTGCCGGAAAATTACAACAGATCATAAATTAACATAATTTAGTGAAAAAGTGATACACTCAACGTCCTTTCCATTTAGCAACTTTTCGAAAACAAACAATTCATTATCTATGAATTTCATCTTCAATTACATTTCATCTCATACAAATAATTAATTTTATTTTTTGTTTGAAAAAAAGAATTTCAAAAAATTATAACAAAATCAAAAATTCAAACTTTTTCTAAAATTCTAAAAATATTGCAAAAATCAAAATAAAATAATAAAAATTAAAACAATATTATAATATGTGTATTAAAATTAATACTACAAACTTTTTTTAAAATTTCGAAAATATATTGCGAAAATTTGCGAAAAGTAAAATAAAATAAAAAATTTGAACTTTTTAAAATTTAAAATTCTAAAAATATACCAAAAACTACAACAAAATCAAAAATTCAAACTTTTTCAAAATTCAAAAAATATTGCAAGAATTATAACAAAATCACAAATTCAAACTTTTTCCAATATTCTTAAAATATTGCAAAACTTATAACATAATGAAAACTACAATCTTTTTCAAAATTCTTAAAGTATTGCAAAAGTTATTACAAAAACAAAATTCAAACTTTTCCAATTGTTCTCGTTATTCAGAAGTTGTGGAATCTGGAATTGCTCAAGAAATATCTCCCTAATAATTACAATTTTTGTTAAAAAACGACATTTAATCTGCAACAACTTGATATTTTCTTCTGTTCTTATAGGTTGAGAGGAGTTGAAACTAGATAGAACCATATTTATGCTCAATTTCATGTTCAATTCATGTGATACAAAATATGGAGGGGCTGAAATCTCACAGCTCTGAGATATCAAGACTTCGGTCTGGGTTAAAGATTTTGATATAGTTTTCGGTAAAAAACTTTTATGAGGACATGGTTTTTAGTTTTGGGCAGCGATGTATATCAAACATAACTCTTTGTTAAAGTACAAGCATTTTTTTAACTCAGTTTAAAAATTTACTACACAACTAACACGAAACATCAATACGTTGCCAGAAAATTATAATCAAAATTCCAAAAATATTGTAAAAATTAAATAAAGTCAAACTTTTTCAAAATTCCAAAAATATTCCAAAAATTAGAATAAAATCAAATATTTAAATTTTTTCTAAATTCCAACATTTCAAAAATTCTTAAAAATTCAAACTTTTTCCAAAATTCTAAAAATATTGCAAAAATTATTACAAAATCAAATATTGAAAATTTTTTAAAATTCCAAAAATTATAATAATATCAAAAATTTAAAATTTTTCAAATTTCTAAAAATATTTCAAAAATTCTTACAAAATCAAAAATTAAAACTTTTGCCGATATTCTAAAAATATTGCAAAAATTATTACAAAATCAAACATACAAACTTTTTCAAAATTCCAAAAATATTTCAAAAACTATAACAAATTCAAAAACTTCCATGTCTAATTTCATTTTAGATTACATTTACGTCATAAAAACAGCTACATTTTTTTTCCAAAAAATTGGCTAAAAAATAAATGAAATCATTTATTAAGACACACTTGACATTTTTTTTTTGACAAACTTATATTGCCATAATTCTCTATAATAATAATAAAATATCATGTCATACAAACTATTAATTTTATTGTTTTCTAAAAAAAATGGCTAAAAAATAAATAAAAACCTTTCTTTTGACACACTTGACAACATTTTTTGACAAACTTATAATCCATAATTCTCAATAATAATAATAAAATTTCATTTCAAAGAAACAATTTTATTTTTTTCCAAAAAAAGGGTAAAAAACTAAATAAAAATCTTTTGACACACTTGACAAAATTTTTTTGACAACCTCATAATGCCATAATTCTTAATAATAATAATAAAACTTCATTTCAAACAAACAATTAATTTTATTTTTTTTTCCAAAAAATTAGGTAAAAAAATAAATAAAAATCTTTCTTTTGACACACTTGGCAACATTTTTTTGACAAACTTATAATCCATAATTCTCAATAATAATAATAAAATTTCATTTCAAAAAAACAATTTTATTTTTTTCCAAAAAAAAAGGGTAAAAAACTAAATAAAAATCTTTTGACAGACTTGACAACATTTTTTTGACAACCTCATAAGGCCATAATTCTCAATAATAATAATAAAATTCATTTTAAACAAACAATTAATTTTATTTTTTTTTCCAAAAAATTAGGTAAAAAAATAAATAAAAATCTTTCTTTTGACACACTTGACAACTTTTTTTTGACACACTTATAATGCAATAATCTAGTTTTTGATCTCACATACCAATCCCGACCATCAAGATTTCTCCAAATTTAATGTTCCTACTCGTAATCACTTAAAATGAACGTTTTTTAAGCCAAAAATATGAAAATTTGCTATTTTTGACACACATAATGATTTTTTTGACACACTTCCGGTACAGTTATCGAACACAGCGTCCTTTCGGACCTGTCTCTTGTGAATACTAATTTTTAGAAAAAAAAATTTTTGAAATCCCTCCAGCGGTTTTCCCTGCAGCGTAGGTAATGACGGCCGGCAGACAGACATACATTTTTTTGTTTTGCTTTTTTAGAATCAGGAGGTCCTAAAACGTCGAGAAATGTCAAAAAAAGTGGGGGTAAGAATTTCACTTTGAGCTCATGAATGTAATACTTAGGTCTTTCAGACCGAAGTAATAATAATTTTAATTGACAAATTAAACACTGCAGGGAAAACGGCTTGAGGGATTTCAAAAATTTTTTTTCTAAAAATAGGTATTCACAAGATGCAGGTCCGAAAGGACGCTGTGTTCGATAACTGTACCGGAAGTGTGTCAAAAAATCATTATGTGTGTCAAAAATAGCAATTTTTCATATTTTTGGCTTAAAAAACGTTCATTTTAAGTGATTACGAGTAGGAACATTAAATTTGGGGGAATCTTGATGCTCGGGATTTTTTTTTTTTTTTTTTTTTAAATTTATTTTATTTATTTTCTAAAAAAAATCTTTAACAATAAAGAAATTTATAAAAGAAAACATTCTTTATAGAGAGTAATCTAATATTTCGTAAGAAGATAATTAAAAAAATAACAGAGAAACAAAAATGAACACCTAAAAGAAATATTATAATAGAACAAAAAAAAAATATCCTACAACAACACAACAACTAAAACTACTATAAACTATCAAAATACAATTTTCTTTTTCTCTTAATCATAATAAATAAATGTGTATTAATATAAAATAAGACTTTCAAATTCAAATCATTTCCACACAAAAAATAATACAAAACATCAATAAAAACTAAAATTTAGTTAAAGTTCTAATTTAATGACTTAAGTTATATTCACTAACATAGTCCGAAAAAAGTTTTCGTTTCACTTCGGATTTAAAATTACTCAATTTACTTTGTTTAACATTTTCAGGTAATTCATTAAAAAGTTGAATACCCACCCCTATAAAGAATACTGTTTTGGCTAATACTTAGCTTATAATTTGGTACACGATAGTTTTGCTCGAATCTACTCGTCCGGTTACTCACGTCCGAGTTTGTTGTTAAATCAAAATTAAATTTAATTAGATTATTTTTCATTTTGTAAATTATTAGTATATATTCAAAATCTATTAGTTTTTTTACAGGGAGGATTTCTTTTGAGTAAAGAGATATAGACGGGGTTTGTGTTTTTAGCCCGCGAAGGGCCTTTAACGCTTTATTCTGTAATGTTGCTAGATCGTTCAGTCTCGTTTCACTTATTGATCCCCATATACAACATAAATACATTAGATGTGAATGTATAAATGAAAAATACAAATTATTTAGCAGAATTTGAGGAACATATTTGTTTACACGTCTGAAAACGCCAATAATAGGAACAATCTTAGATTTAATATGGTCCACATGGGTGGACCAATTAAGCTGTGATTGTAAATGTAAGCCCAGATAGGTGGTGTGATCAACTTTATTTATAATAAAATTGTTCAGTACTATGCTATCGAAACCATTTGAAGCTTCTCCCATGTTTTTAAGATAAAAACACATGAAGTTAGTTTTGGTGTAGTTTAACTGTAGCTTATTCATTGTAAACCATTGATCAAGAATTTCTAGGTCGTGTTCCATTAGTAGTTTTAAGTTCTCATATGAGTGGGTTCCGTAAACAAGCACTGCATCATCGGCGTACATTTGAATGCTCCCATTGAGTTTTAAGAAAAAAATATCATTAATATATATTAAAAAAAGTAGAGGACCGAGGATTGATCCCTGCGGAACCCCACATTTCATATCTAAATTTTCAGAAACAGTGTCTCCTACTATTGTAAAGTGTTTTCGATCTCTCAAATATTCTTCCAAAAGTACTATTGCTTTATCTATGATTCCCATTCTTTTTAATTTCATTAAGATAATCTTAATTTTAACGCAATCAAAAGCTTTTTTTAAATCTAAAAACAGAGCTGATGTTTTCTTCTTTCTTTCGAGTTGTTGAAAAAGATTTTCAATTAAATTTAAGCAGGCAGACGTTGTGCTACTCTTTTTTATGAACCCATACTGATGTTCATGTATTAATTGATTTATTTCCAGATGTTCAACAAGTTGAGTGTAGATTGCTCGTTCTATAATTTTAGAAAAGGCCGGTAATATAGATATTGGTCTATAGTTGGTGGCTAATAATTTATCACCCGATTTATAGAGCGGAATAATTTTTGCAATTTTGAATTCCTTTGGAAATATATTTTGACGAAGACATTTGTTAAGGTGTTGTAATAAAAGTTCTTTCATGCCAACATTTTCTTTCAGAAGTTTCAGCGGAATCATATCCCAACCAGAAGAGGCATTAATATTAGTCTCATTTATGATTCTTTCAAACTCCTCAACCGAGATCTCCGTGAAGGATGTCATAAAAGAACTTATTGAATAATTTAGCATGTTTTTCTGATATGAAGAATTTGTTATGTCATTACTAATATTTTCTCCAATTGAGTTAAAGAACTGATTCAGATGGGTAGCTAAAATTTTTTTATCTTTAACTAAATTGCCATCAATCTTAAGTTCTATATCATTATTTTCAATTTTTGTCGGTTTATTTGTTAATATTTCTCTGATTAGTGCCCAAGTTTTTTTAGAATCACTTAAACAATGAGAAAACTTGTCAGTATAATATAGTTTCTTCTTTTTAAATATAGTATTTTGAATCTCTCGTTTGAGTTCGTGAAATCGATTTTTAAAGTAATTGTTATCGGGGTAATTCTTATGGAGCTTATAAAATGTATCACGGTTTTTTATTTTTGGTATTAGATCTTTTGTGAACCAAGGTTTGTTTTTATCAGTGTTAACTTTTACTTGATAATTATTAGTTTTGGTATTAATATTTATTTCTGTTATAATTTTTTTGTAAAACTCTTCGAAAGAAGATGTTTCATATGAGAAAGATTTTAGAAATCCAGTAATTTTTTCGTAATTTATTGATCTAAACGTTTTAATTTGAGGAGCAGTATTCGGTGGAAGAGCTATTTTTGTTAGTAAATAGCGATGGTCACTCAAATATGTGTCGTGATACAAAATGTGTAATTTGTGTTTAGATGATGTTACTATGTGGTCTAATATTGTACGCACTCGATTTGATATTCTTGTTGTAAAAGCTATATCAATTTTATTAGCAATATAATATGAATTCATAGTTAATACGTTTTTGTAGTTTATAACCTGTGAGTCATTTTCATTCAGTATGTTGATATTTATATCTCCAATAAGGAATGAATTTTTATATTTCTGCAAAATCAAATCAAGTCTCGACAGAAAATTTGTAATATTTGTATGAGGTGGTCTATAAATGGCTATCAAAAATAAACTAGGTTTCTTAAGCTTAAGTATTAGAAATTCATTTTCTTCAAAAGCTATAGTATCCTTATATTTACATTTAAGGAATATTTACATTCCTTATTCCGCCATCATCTCTGTTATCGCGAGTTAAATGATGCCTTATATACCCGTTTAAATTATAATTACATACCTCCGCGGTTTTAATAAAAGTCTCCACCAGAACAATAATGTCAACTTTGCAATTCAAAGTCCACAAAAGCTCTTCTATCTTTTCTAATTTGTTTTTTAATCGATTGATATTCATATATAGAAGATAAAATTCCGAATTGCCTTTCATAAGTATGGTATTGTAGAAATGATTTGAATTGAGAAAGTGCTCATGAGCATTATTTGTAATTCCATAATTGTTTATAGTATTGTTAAAATTGTTGTGATTATAATTAGTAATTAGGTTAATGTTGTTGCCGTTGTTGCCTACGATATCTTTTATAACTATCATAATATCTAAAAATAAACAAAATTTATAATCTAAGCTTAAAATTAATTAAAACAAAAAAATTATTAATAATAACTTTAAGTAAAACTATTTAACCTGACTATTTAACCATAAATTTAATATTGATAAGTTGAATTTATCCATATCTAAAATATGCAGGAAGACAGAAGATGTATTTTTTAATTAATTTTTTTTTAATCAGCCATAATTATGATAAACTTGTTCAAAATGATTTTAAGAACTGAGAAAAGAGAAAAAAATATTTTTTACAAATTGAGATTTTTTATATCATCAGCTGTTTTAATAACAATTAACTGTTGATCATTTGGTTTAACTTTAACATAAATTTTTCCATAATTGAACCAACAAAAAGCAATTTTCTTTTTCTTTTTTAAATCTCTAAGATCTTTTAATAATTTGGAATTATATTTTGTTAGCTTTTTACTGATATAGATTCTATGATCACTTTTGTTGTTAACAGCTGTGTCAAACAGTTGATTCCTGTATAATGGTCCAAGCCTTTTTGCTTCTGTTAGTATTTTTTGTTTAGCTTCAACATTTTTGAATTTGATTGATAGATATGATGTTTGTTTTGAGGAAGATTTTGATGATGAAGATGGTAAACCTTTCCTCTCTCTAAGTATTCTCTTACCTACAGGTTGTTGTATGTGATATGATGATACGTGTTCCATTTCAAACTTGTATAGGTTGTTTAGCTTTTCCACAATAATTTTTGGATCCATTATATTAGTAGGTAAATTGGTAACAATAATGTCTTTTTCCAGTTCTAATTGACGGATATAATTATTTTCCGATTTTAAATACAAGATTTCTATATTTTTTTCATGAAGAATTGTTTCGAGACTTTCCACTCTTTTTTTCACATTCTTTAATTCTGTGATATAGCTATCCATTTTACTATAAAGTTCAGCTTTTAAATCTGCGATTGCCTGCATAATATCAGCTATTGTAAGATTTTCGTTATCATTTGTCATTTTTCACACAAATAATCACAAATTAAAACTGTATAACAGAAAAAAGTTTTATTTTTTTTTCTTTTGTTTCGTCAATTTCAGACTTAACTGTTTATTGTTTTTACAAATTGAACACCTTTTAACTTAAATTTAACTTTAAATTGGCTATAGTTTTTTGCGTGACCGCTTTTTTGTTAATTTCTTTTAATATTTTTAAAGTTTTAATGTTAATGAGTACCAAAGAACATTTATTTTTAATCACTGATTTACTTAGTTTTTGATAAATAAATCTCCGCACATTTAAAGAATGACTTTGCTATTCCGCCATCTTACTTGATTCCTCCTTACTTGATTGGTATGTGAGATCAAAAACTAGATTATTGCATTATAAGTTTGTCAAAAAAATGTTGTCAAGTGTGTCAAAAGAAAAATTTTTATTTTTTTTTACCTAATTTTTTGGAAAAAAAATAAAATTAATTGTTTGTTGGAGATGAAATTTTATTATTATTATTGAGAATTATGGCATTATAAGTTTGTCAAAAAAATGTTGTCAAGTGTGTCAAAAGAAAGATTTTTATTTATTTTTTTACCCAATTTTTTGGAAAAAAAAATTGTTTGTTGGAAATTAAACTACTTCGGTTTTATTATTATTATTGAGAATTATGGTATTATAAGTTTGTCAAAAAAATGTTGTCAAGTGTGTCAAAAGAAAGATTTTTATTTATTTTTTTACCCAACTTTTTGGAAAAAAATAAAATTGTTTGTTTGAATTGAAATTTTATTATTATTATTGAGAATTATGGCATTATAAGTTTGTCAAAAAAAATGTTGTCAAGTGTGTCAAAAGAGAGATTTTTATTTATTTTTTACCCAATTTTTTGGAAAAAATAAAATTGTTTGCTCGAAATGAAATTTTATTATTATTATTGAGAATTATAGCATTATAAGTTTGTCAAAAAAATGTTGTCAAGTGTGTCAAAAAATGTCAAATCATTTATTTTTTAGCCAATTTTTTGGAAAAAAAAATGTAACTGTTTTTATGACGTAAATGTAATTGAAAATGAAATTGAACATGGAAATTTTTGAATTTGTTATAGTTTTTGAAATATTTTTGGAATTTTGAAAAGGTTTGCATTTTTGATTTTGTAATAATTTTTGCAATATTTTTAGAATTTCGGAAAAAGTTTTATTTTTGATTTTGTAAGAATTTTTGGAATATTTTTAGAATTTTGAAAAATTTTTAATTATTGATTTTATTATAATTTTTGGAATTTTGAAAAAAGTTTTAATTTTTGATTTTGTAATAATTTTTGCAATATTTTTAGAATTTTGGAAAAAGTTCGAAATTTTAAGAATTTTTGGCATATTATCGGAATTTAGAAAACGTTTAAATATTTGATTTCATTCTAATTTTTAGAATATTTTTGGAATTTTGGAAAAAGCTTGATTTTATTTAATTTAACAATATTTTTGGAATTTTGATTTTAATTTTCCGGCAACGTATGGATGTTTCGTGTTAGTTTTGTAATAAATTTTTAAACCGATATAAAAAATACTTGTACTTTAACAAAGAGTTATGTTTGATATACATCGCTGCCCAAAACTAAAAACCATGTCCTCGTGAAAGTTTTTTGCCGAAAACTATATCAAAATCCTTTACTCAGACCGAAGTCTTGATATCTCAGAGCTGTGAGATTTCAGCCCCTCCATATTTTTTCTAATCGAAAATGATTCCCGTTTTATGTTTCTCAAAAAAATTGGTTAAAAAAATAAATGAAAATCATTCTTTTGACACACTTAACACTTTTGACACGCCGAATATCTAGATTTAACCACAATAAATGTTACTACTCGTTTTAACTTAAAAGCAGATGAAAAGTCTATTTTCATGCAGACTTAATTCGCCTGTGAAAATTGTGGTTTTTCCACTAGTGTAAAATCATTTTTGCTAAACAAAAAACGGTATTTGAATATAATTTCACAAAATTTTTAAAATAAGGCAACCATTAAAAAGTAGAATATGATTTTTGAATGCTATGTCGGCCGCCAAACTATAGACTCAACCCAAAAAGTATCACTTTAGCTCCTAATTAAATAATATACTACTAAATATTTACTAGAGTAGAAAAACTTGCATTTCCTACGCGAGATGAATAGTAATTTATTGTGTAAGTGTTTAATCCAATATTTTATTTTTTAAGCAAAAGTTTACAATGGGAGCGAGGCACGAGCGATTTTGTTTGTATATGTAGTTGAAGTTGATTAGTAAACGATATAATGGCATTATTATTATTTTTAAAATGTTATTTTTATTAAATGATAAGTCTAATCTTGAAAGAGATAAGAAATGATAAGAGAATAGAAATGATAAAATTAAAAAAAATTGTTTTGTACACTCAGAAAATTGTTAGCCATTTTTTAATTTGGTATTTATGAGTAACTATAACATGTTTACAAGATCAATTGGTATTAGTATTTTTAATTTTGCGATTTGAACTTGTTTAGCATCATAAATATTTATCAACTGTTTACATTTTGATTTGGCATAAACCATTGTAAACAATTTGTAGACAGCCATCTAATTGAAAAACCTGATTACTTTTTTGTATGTTCATTTCTTACCATTGATCGTATCTTATATAGGAGGGTCAATTCATACCAAATCACTCAAAAAAAATTGAAAATGTAACCCACTATCGTCGATTTGTCGGAAATTTTCAGTAAATACAGTTCAAACATATTTTGAAAGTTATTTCAAATTTTAGATCAATAGGAGTTGTAGATTTTTTTTATAAGACTTTGAATATGGCAAGTAAGCCAAAAATCTCTTCGTTTTGTAATTGAAAACTTATGTGTGTTTTGAGCTTGAAAATATTATTTCTCAGCTACTCGGAAAATAAATAAATAAATAAATAAATAATATTATTCCTGCGCAAATATTAATAGGTTTGACTAGTCAAAAATTATAACTCCAACCATAGTGTTTTCATCGTTATTTTGAATACACATAGTATATGAAGTATTTAAAAACATATTTTGTTAAAATTTGAAGATATACTTTTACAGAATTTGACTTAGAAAGTTTTAACTCAGTATTTGATAGTTGTCAATATAATTATTTTTTTCAAATTATATAAATAAAGGTCTGCCATAAAATAGTATTTTTTGTTGAATTTCTCATTAAAAGAACTACAAGTGGTAAAATTTTCAGCTTTCAAACACTCCGATTAGCTGAAAAAGAATATTTTGAAACTCAAAACACTCTCAAAATTTTAATTACAAAACGAAGCTTTTTTGGTTTACATCCCATGTTACATGCCACATGCCCAATGTCTTATAAAAAAAATCTACAACTCCTATTGATTAAAATTTTAAATCTCTTTCTAAATTTATTTGAACTGTATTTACTGAAAATTTCAGACAAATCGGAGATCGTGGGCTACATGGCCTGGGTGATTTGGCATGGAATGACCCTATAATTACGTTTTTCAAAATTGATTATGAAAACAAAAGATAAAAAATAGAACCGACTTCAGAAAACACAAAATTGGCACTAAAAAGTGAATCGACATAAGTCAATTGTGGCTTTTAGAGGCAAAACAACTAGCTTTTGATTAATTTAATTTAATTATACCTTACTGGAGACCAACAAATTAGGCTTTTAAACAACGTTATTATATAATAAAAGTATGCTTTATTATAATTATTACAGTTGTTAATTGTCATGGTAGTTATTATATTTTAAAAGTTATTTATATTACAATTTATTCAGTGCCACGCTTGAGACATATTAGTCGGTTTTTCGTCAGTGTTACACCGACTTCCAACATTTTTGTACTACAAATAACTTTTAAAATATAATAATTATAATAAAAACTTTAATAACTACAATAATTATAAATAAAATATAATTTTATAATATAATAACGTTGTTTCACAGCGTAATTTTTTTGTCTCCAGTAAGGCATAATTAAATTAAATTAATCAAAAGTTAGCTGTATGTTTGCTTTTAAAAGTCACAAAGAGATGGTTTGTTATTTTGATAAAATCATGCAACGAACTACTTATTTGAAAATTGCAATAAAATGATCAAAGTCGTTAGAAAAAATTATTTGAATAGTTATATGTTATTTTTGCTTTACTCTTCGAAATGAAATCAAATTAATACTCGCTCGTACCTCGCCCGCGTGGTAAACTTTTGTTCGGAAATAAACAAGCTCAATAAACATTTCAGCAATAAAGTACCACTATTTTATAATAATATCTAGTGCTTCAAAAACAAAAATCAATAGTTTAATCAATAACTGTTCAATGACATAGTTTACTCTCAAGAAAAATTTTAAATATTCGAGAGAATAAAATTTCATTAAACGCGAATCGAGTTCAATTTACAATACTTTATCCTATGACTGGGGAGAAAGTATTACATAAAATAGAAACATTTTCTTCTCAATTAAAACAAAAAATTTCTGTTTGCCATAGAAAAACGAGCAAAAAAGAAAAAGAAAATTATGGAAACAAATTTATTTTTTTTTTTTACTTTGAAATGGCATCCTATTCCATACAATCAACAGAACTCAAATAATAAAATCGAGATAATTAAATTTAATTTGATTTTTGAGAAAAATGGAAAATCAATTTCGATTATAATTTAAAAAATATTATTTAAAACAACCAACACAATTTGATAATTAGAAACATAAAGTGTCATTATTCATATGAAAATTTTCATAATTCAATAGGTTAAGATTATTCTATAAGTTAAGAAAAAATGCAATAATACACGCTATCTATTATCACAGAAAAAGATACAAATAAAGTTGTTATTAATAGTTCTAAGCAGATAAGTATTTTAAAATACCAAAACACATGTTTCACCCATAAAATATACCGTCGTTAGTTCTCAAAAAGAAACCATATTGAAGCTCGTGCAAAGATCTGCATTGCACATTAACTTAAATCTTTCTAGCAGCTTAAGCTCAAAAGTAATAAAAACTTTGCAACTGCAAAATGATAAAGTGTTGAGAAAAAATCTTAACAATACGCAATTGTGTGCCTGGACAGTCATACAAGACGAAAACTTATTATTATGTTGTAGGTATTATATTTCTGAAAAATTGATATCAGACTCCTTCAGTTCAAAATAACACGATAAATATAAAATATTCTTGCTTTTATATAAAGATTTTAAAATACAGGTAACAAGATACTCATGGAAAAGTCAAACTAAAAAGTATATTTTGACACAATTCCAACATAAATATTATTTCTCTTTTATTTCCGTTATATTAGAATTCATATTTTATGTCTTATGACTTATCATTTTAGCTTTTTCAATGTGTATTTTCAAAAGATAAAGGAAAACATCTTTTGAATATTTTATTTAACAAAAAATATTATGGATTTGGTAAGATTCCTTCTTTAGTCGTTTGTTTTATTGTACAAGATTTTCTTTTTTACAAATAAATAATATAATGGCTGCTGTAAATTTTAAAAACGTAAAAGATCGTTTGGAGTTATAATCGGTATTTAACATTTTTGCATAAACTTATAGCTTGTGGTCTTTCGCTACCGATGGCAAATCAAATCAAGACGATTATCAAAATAACAAGGCGATGTATAGCCGAGTGTTTTAAAACACTAGTCTTTACAGTGGCGAAGCGTGCTCCTGAAGCTAGGGTAGACATATTCAAAAGTTTGAGAGACAAAAAGAGAAAGAGTTTCTACAAAAATTAACTATTGAGCCGTTTTTTAAAGAAATAGTACATTATGATGCTAGGACGTAAAGCTAAAGATTTTGGACGGATGTGGAGTTTGCAAATCGAGGCGCTAGCCGAGATTTGCACCCACATTAAGTCCAAAATAGCTTACGTCCGTGCATCATATACTATTTTTTATTCGCCGCAAGCAAAATATTTTAAGAAAAGTTGTTTATTCTAAATTAAAATTACAAATTTTCATAAATTTTAAAATCAAAATATGTGGAACAAGTAACCTTTGAAAAAATATTTATTATTTTTTCCAAATTCTATGACAACAAATGATAACAACTATTTTAATTGGATAATGAAATTTTGAATTTGTGGGTTGCTTTGATAAAAAAATTTATTTTTCATAGAATTTAAACAAATACAAATGCTTTTTACTTTTTTGGACGTAGCTATGACGACAAAATAAATAGCTGAAAAGTGATACTTTAAAGCCGCAAATCACAGTAATAAAGTAACACTTTAATATATAGGCGAATAAAAAAGTTATTAATAATTTTGCAGCTATAAAAATAATATAGAGGAATTGAACTACAAGTACGCAAAATACGCTTTTAGCGGATGAATCGTAATGTTTCCGAACGAGGCGCTAGCCGAGTCTGTAATATGAAGATGAGTCTGCTAAAGCCATTTGCGTACGTGTTGCATACAACGTTTTTTTGTATTAGTCTGAGGGTTTTTTTTCTAATTTATTGCTTAATTTGTTTTCTTGCGCACCTAAAAATTTGATTTTTGAATAAAAGTTATCAAAGCAATTGTGATTATAATTTGAAAATAATTATAATATAAAATGAAAACAAATTTTGAATCCGCTAAAGTGTTGTCATAACGACTTTAAGTACTAGGCCGCTAAAATACAATTTTGCGGACTCTAAACAGTTCTAAAAGTAATCATTTTTCGGAGCTAATACTAAAATAGTTATTTATTTATCAAGAACGAAAAGTGACACTTTAAAGTACGAGCTAGTTGTTTTGAAATTACTAGTGAGTACCTTTAAAAACACTTTTCGTTTGAGGTGAATACAAAATTTTATTTCATACTGGAAATTTATTAAAATAAAACGAAATGAGTTTTAAATTTTGCTCAAATTATTCGTAATAATAAAGTAAACGGTAACCAACCTAATATTCATTAAACAAACAAAATAACACATAGCAACCAAAAAGACCCGTCAATTGTTTTTGAATAATTTGTTATTTTTGATAAATTTGTTTTCAATTATTTGTGTTAAAATGGATGCAAATTAGATTCGCCGTAAAGAAGAATTTGCTGCCAAATAAATCACGGAATCAATACGAAAAGGAATACGAGTTGTTTTGTGAGTGGAGAAAGGAAAAACGCATTCTGATTGTAAATGAAGATGCCCTTTTAGCTTATTTTTCTAATAAGGTAAGTACCTAATTTTGAAAAGTAGAAAAATAACATGTAACATTAACAAAAAATTATAATAATTATAGTCAAAAAAGTTGAAATCTTCCTCATTGTGGTCAAAATTTTCTATGCTGAAATCAACACTACGTGCTAAGGATGATATAGACATTGCCAATTATTGTAAATTAAAGGCATTTTTAAAACGAACAATGGAAAATGTTTTCTAAAAGTTTGAATTATTGTTATGGCAACACGTGACGTATAATTTTATAAAAACCTAGTACTTTAAAAAAATTTTAAAGTACTAGGACTTTAAAGTTCAACTTTTTGTACTATAAATAATCCGAAAAATGTCGTTTTAGATATCAGTATGAAATAAAAATATTTTTTATTCGCCTACATATTAAAGTGTTACTTTATTACTGTGATTTGCGGCTTTAAAGTATCACTTTTCAACTATTTATTTTGTTGTCATAGCTACGTCCAAAAAAGTAAAAAGCATTTGAATTTGTTTAAATTCTATGAAAAATAAAAATTTTTATCAAAGCAACCCTCAAATTCAAAATTTCATTATCCAATTAATATAGTTGTTATCATTTGTTGTCATAGCTACACAATAATTTGGAAAAAATAATAAATACTTTGTCATAGGTTACTTGTTCCACATATTTTTATTTTAAAATTTATGAAAATTTATAATTTTAATTTAGAATAAACAACTTTTCTTAAAATATTTTGCTTGCGGCGAATAAAAAATAGTATATGATGCACGGACGTAAGCTATTTTTGACTTAATGTGGGTGCAAATCTCGGCTAGCGCCTCGATTTGCAAACTCTACATCCGTCCAAAATCTTTAGCTTTACGTCCTAGCATCATAATGTACTATTATTGTTATATTTTATAGATTTATTATTTATCCAAAGCATACTAAAATTGCATCAAGCGTTATTTTTGTTTTCGGGAAAAGGCATTTGCATATATTATTAGTTTGAAATTTTTTGTATTTTGCGCCTTAATTTAAAAAATAGTATGTTTAAGCTAATGTGAAATTATTTAAAAATCAATCAACTCGAAACTTTCAACTTTCTCCGCATGGAGAGGATCAGTTTTTATTGTTTTGAAGTTTTATTTTTTTTATTTTCTGACCTACGGGTGTGACAACCCCGCGCACTCCAGTCCCTGCTATTGATATACGAGTTAACGTGAGATATCACATACCACTGGCAATAGCAGTGAGATATCACTAGCCAAGGTGAAATCTTAGGGGTGGTGGCGGATGAACTGTATTCAGTCAACGGCAGCACCCTCAATTTTAGCTGTAAAATAATCCTTGATGATGAGACGCTATTGCTTCCTTGAAGAAACGAGCCTTCATATAACTATGTGTGGGCTTTAATCTTTAAGAAAGACGGTGCGTCACAGGAATATGCAGCCGGCTGGATTATTGGCAACTACATTTTTGTTTTGTTTCAGCAAATTTTTGTAAAAATTTGCTATTTACTTTTCAATTTACTTTTATTCTCTCTATTCTATCATAAAATATTGGCCTATGTTATATTTTGTCAGTGATACGATTTTTTGTTTAGTTACCCATTCTTTAACAAAAAATATATAAAAAAAAAGAAAGATTTACGTCCATCAACACCTTTGAACGTATGTTGTTGTGGGACCTTGGTCTTAAAAGATTTTTATGTGTTATTGTGACACATATTGTAATTCCTACTACACAACACATTTTATTAAAAAAAAAAAACTCAAAACTCCGCATCTTATCATCAACAAACAAATGCTATTCAATTGGAATTCAATTGAGCGTTCATATAAAACTCTTAAGGAATATTTAAGGAATTATTTTGATTCAGATTTTTTTATTTCGAGTTTTAGCAACCTTAACAATCTTAGCAATCTTTTGTTACATCTAAACCCCACATACATAAACCAAGTTTATGCCTTTTGATTTAATTTTCGGTAATTAGCCTTTTGAGTTCTTTATCTAAATACCTAGACATAGTTTCAACGTTGCTAGTAGACATAAATTGCCTAAGTAATGTATTCCACGCCAAAAGCAAATTCAAACAATCTTATGATCGCAATATAAAAGAAATAGAAGTACGCGTTGGCGAACTTGTTGTTTTGAAAAACGACGCCAGGAAATTTGTTTCTACCTCCACTGGGAAGGGCCATATGAAATTAAAAACATACTCTAAGTAAATTTGTTTACCTTATGTTATATGGTAGCGTAATATAGAAATCTAAATCAAATATCATTTCGTATAAAAACTGCTGCTATAAACGGAACGAGTAGTCTATTTGTCTTAGAAGAAGTTTGAAGCAACTAGCATGAACCAAAAAATATAGGCGGTCTTTTAAAAAATATATAAGCATTAGAAGAACTATCACATCTCAATTTTTTTGGAAGACAATTATTTGATATCAAGACAACCAATAAGGTTTTCTAGACGAAATATCTAGAACCGATCTATTAAACTTATTTTTCCATTGGAATTATTATCGCACTAGACATCTCAAAAGCATTTTATTGAATCAGGCATCCCAACTTTTGACAATTTTTTTACTGTTCGATAAATTTTGGTTTTCATGCCTTTTCTTCTGAGCAGAGCCCCGCCGTTGAGGGCAGACACCGTTGGCAGATTGGACCTCGATATTTCGGGGATTCCAAGGGGCCGTTATATTTTAAAGCAAAATCCTTTGTTGCTGCTAATTTTCTAAAAAATCAAACAAACAATTATTTGTGTTAATCAACCCCTTAGAACTGATGTTGTTGTAGGGTTTTGGTACTAAATGGTTCGTATGCGTTGCTGCGACACATAAGTAATTCTTACTACACCCCACATTTATTTTTGTAAAAACATTTTTTCCTCAAATCGAATGACAATGTACTTTTGGATGGAGATGATTGTAGTATCTCCTCTTTTAATATTTTATTACTCACTATGTTTATAATTACAAACTAGAAAGATATATTTTAATATATTTATTTAATTTACTTATTCTCAACGCGATCACTTTAAGACTAATGATGTGTGCCTCAAACGACTAAATAGACTAACTAAACTAAAAGGAGACTATTTGATGCAATTTATACATAGAAGTCCCTAGTACAAAAGTCATTGTCTGTGCTTGTAACTAAACTAACGACAACGTCAAATTCAAAAAATTCAAATTCAAAAAAATCAAAATAAATTTGACAGTTAATTAAAACACCTAAAATTTATTCTAATTCTCTTTCTACTAATAATGATATTACCCCATCTGTTATTTACAAATATGTTTGAAAATCGCGTTAGTCATTATAGCATTTTGCGTTATGCACAACATTTGTTTAAGTGACCATTTTGAATTGGAGTTGTTTGAAGAAGTGTTAATAGACGAATCAATTGACTGATCAAGTGAACAGGACGGTAATCGAGCCTTAGAATTTCGTAATACGTTGAAGCAGGGGTTGTTGAACAACACATAATTTGCTAATATTGATATTTGTTTTCTTTTTTACTAAAACGCCTAAAATAAAACCAAGAATTTAATTCAAAATAAGTCTTTATTTCTTTATTATAAATAATATCACATTACAAATTCATATTGTATCACATCAAAAAAATCACGGAAAAATAAAAAAAACAAACATTGCACATATTAAATTAAAAAATAATTCGAACTATCGAAAGTGAAAGTGATTGATAATATAATATACTAATTAAATATCAGTATATTTATGATCCTTCGCTATCACTTTCTGACAGTTCCACTAGCGTGGACATGTAATTTATATAAAGCTTTGTCGCCTTTTCGAGAAGCTTCATTTGTTTTACCTCTTCTTCGTCAGTGTTATACGAGTTTTTTCGTTTTTGTCCAGATGAAGGTTTATCGATGCTTGTTGATAATGTTGATGGTATATTTTGCACAATTGTCATTTCACCCATCCCAGTGTTAATGACAATCGGTGGGTTGATGTTATGTTTCTCAGAGCAATAGTTGTGTATTATACTAAAATATGGCCAAGTTCTAGCTGTAGGGCCCACATCTTCTGTTACCAAACTGGTGGGTTGTTCAATTATGCTCTAAAAATGACAGCTTGTTAATTTTATGACTAATTTACTCTTAATTACCTTGTATTTGTCCATTATATTTGACCATTTTTTTTGCTTTTCTCCAGTCATCCACCTCAAGTTGAGCTTCTGATAAAACTTGTCTAGAAACAAAAACACACAATAATTACAAAAATAAATTCATTCAACAACAAATTTTTCTTACTCCCAACTTGCTTTTATATCAAAAAATTTTCCAGTGAATAACGTTTCTAATTTTATTTTTGCATTGATAAACCGTTCGGATTCTTCTGGAGTCCCTACATAGTATGTATAACAAAAATCGTAAAAGTAATATTAATTTTATTAAAATAAAAATTTATTTTATAGGTTAACTTACATCGAATTGAATAGTGCCGTTTTTTGTCCATTTTTGAAGAAGTACAAACTACAAACACATAATGAAAAGTCATCGAAAAGTAACCTTTTAAAAAAACTTTTCTGTCATCTCCTATGAAACAATAGCAGAAGTTTAAAAGTTTATTTAGTTTAGGTTGTTTAGTCGTTTGAGGCACACAGCATAACTTTTACATTTATCATTTCATTATATATATAGTCCAGTCAATGAACATAAAATACGGCAAAACTGTATAATTCTTACAAGCTAAACCGATTTTAACAAAAATTTGGATTTTAGCTCTTCGTTCCCTCTTCTTTAAAGTTGACCAAGTGCCGGTGATTGCTTAATTTTTTTTAAGGGTCAAAACAACCCCTAATCGAAAATAGTTTTAGAATTGTAGATTAAAGCTTGTGATCGATTGAAATCATTTTTAAATAAGTTGAATGAAGGTTAATTGTTATTAAAGGACATAATTAATGATTTATTAGACAGTTTTGACCCCTAAAAGCCACCCCTAGAGTAAATATCATTAAAAAATAACGGTGAAAAATATTACTTATTCAGCAATTTGAAATAATTTAATCTTATAGTGATAATAAATGAAGATATAGTTTTAATTTTGGGACAATCTATTTATTAGTTTGAACCCTTATATAAAAAACCACCCTTTTAAAAAAAATAAAAAATTACAGCTAAATTTTTTTTTTAATTCAAAATATAATACTTCTTCTATTATCTTTTTATGATTGGAAATGAGTTGTATTTTTTCAAACGGGATTATTATTGTTATTTTCGAGCCATAACTGGGATTGTAATTAATCCCTTTTTATGTGCTCATTTAAAGCACCAATTTTTGGAACGAGCGAAACAAATAACAAATTAACTGCATTTTTTTCGTGGTGGTCTTTAGAAATGATTCATGTCTCATTTTTTCTAGATATTCTAGTCTACCACCTTTCTTGATATGTTCAATTGCGTGTCCTTTGGCAGTCCGTACAACATTACAGTACAGTACTGCGATCAGCTTGCAAAATCTCATCTGCGGTTGCAAGATTATTGTAAAAAATCTGCGCTTTTTTTCTTACGTCCTTATGTTTCTCTTATGTCCTTACGTCGTTTCCTAATATATCAACGTTTTTTCTCCTAAGGAACTGTTGTTAATACATGAAAACTGTTGGATTTGGAGGAAAATATTGCGCAAATGATGGGAAAATTATTTTAAAGGTGATCTGAACTACGAGAATGAAATGGGGTGAGCTTTTAGGGGTGGTAAAGTTGTAGGTAAAAAAAAGGTTTATAACTTTTGGATAAGCCATTTTTTCACATAACGGTATTCCGTTTTTAATTTTTATCTCCCACAAAAATTTTTTTTTTCACACAATTTGTTGGAAACTTACCTTATTATGTCCCTAATAGTCACTGGGCCTTCACCTACATAATTTTGTGATTACCACATATTTTATTCTTCATGATGCGTCTGTCCTTGAGGAGCCCGAAAACATTTGTTCTGCGATTTTTTTCAAATCGGTCGCTTTTGCTTTCGGCAAGCTCCGAAAAATGCCGATTGCCCGGGATATTGTAAATTTTTATTTTTTTTAACTATGGGGGTTGGAAATTTGATTTAGAACACAAGGGTAACCTTGTCCGACAAAAATTTGTCTGCTATTGTCTAGTCCGACAACCCAAACATCCAAAATGTCAGTTGTCGGACTCGACAATAGCAAACACATTTTAGTCGGACAAGCTTACCCTCGTATTCTAAAACAAATTTCCAACCTCCACAGTCAAAACAAATAAATGTGATAGCAAATTTACAAGATCGCGGGCAATCGGCATTTTTCGGAGCTTGCCGAACGCAAAAGCGGCCGATTTGAGAAAAATCATAGAACAAATGTGTTCAGGCTCGTCAAGGACAGGCGCATCACGAAGTATGACATACGTGGTAATCACAAAATTATGTAGGTGAAGGCCCAGGGACTATAATACGCTGTAATAAATATTTTGATTCCAAAAAACTACGGCGTATTATGAACATAATATGTTAAGTTTTCACAAAATTGTGCGAAATAAATTTTTTTTGTGGGAGATAAAAATTAAAAACGCAAAATTATTTTTTTCTCGGTTTTTCTATTATTCACAGCATATTTTAGATTATGTAAAAAAATGGCCTATACAAAAGATATAGACCTTTTTATTACCTACTTTTTGTACTATAAACTTTTTTCGATAGAAGGTCTAGTTTCAGTGAAAATCGTGGAAAAACATTTTCCACCCCAAAAGGCTTACCCCATTTCACCCTCGTAACTCGGATCACCTTTAATAAAATTTTCCCATCAGTTTTCATGCTGTTACTAATTTTTACCATTTTTTGCCTTTTTAAAAGGTATCTGCACTGGTCCAATATGTTTTAAATATCAAAAAATTTGGAAACATAAGATTTAAATTTTAATTATTTACGTACTGATTTATTTTTTATGATATTAATGAACACTGTTTAATAATTTTATGATTTTTTGTACGTTAATACACGGCTCACAACGCTGGCCTAAAATATAGGTATAATATGTATTAATCAAAGCTCAAATATATGTGTTTTCATTTCTGCAAAAATATGTAATGAGTTTTTTATCCATAGCTCCCTTAGTTTTTAAGCTACTAGTAATTCAAAAAAACCTTTTGTAGGCATTGTTAAGAGCTATAAGCTCATATAAATTAAATTTGAAAGGGCTTGAAGAAGATACTGTTTACGAACCCATGCAAACTGTAAACGGCCATATCTTACTTAATTTTTATCCTGAATAAAAACAAAAGATACCAAATTTTTAAGAAAAACATAACCTAGAATTATGTAATACTCAAATTTTACGTATCATGTATAGTTTTTTTTAGTTATTTTGAAGAAAAGGTAATTTTTTTCAAAAATTCAAAAATCTTTTTTCACTTTCACCTCAATTTTTTTCAAAACTAAGTACTTTAAACCAGGGTTGTGCCGTAGACAAAATAGATTACTTTACATGTATATTGTAAGAGAGAATCTCAAATTCTTACAATATCATGTCTTTTAAGAAAAAAATTTCAGTAGGGATAATACAATATTTTCACGTATTTCTTCTTAAATTAAAATTAATAGATTACGCCAAACTTACATAGATGACATAGATTACATTACATAGATTACATGTAATGTAATCTATTTTAGATTACGCGTAAAGGAACAACCCTGCTTTAAACCTGTCAACTTTCGAGAGCATTTTACTATTACATTAATAAAGTGAATTATTAAGTCGTACCAGTTACTTTTAATTAGGGTGGCAGTTAGGGGGTGATTTTCACTTTTTTTGTCGCCGAAAAAAATGGAGACCAACTTTGTTTTCGTCATATCACGCTTGATGCTAGGGATTTTTATAAAACACAAAAATAAGGGGTTTTTAATACACTTTATTAGGTAGATTTCATATAAACATCTACCTATTGCAATGACCGTCATCTCGGAATTTCGGAAAAATTTTGATGCCAAACGACTATATATGTAAAGCGGAGACGGAAAAACAAAAAAAAAATTATATATATATATATATATATATATATATATATATATATATATATATATATATATATATATATATATATATATATATATATATATATATATATATATATATATATATATATATATATATATATATATATATATATATATATATATATATATATATATATATATATATATATATATATATATATTAGACTGGTCGTTAAAAACTAAATTTTCCGAGACGCCCCCTAGAAAAATTCTTTGTGGTCAAAAAACCACATTGGCATTATTTTTTTTTTTTTTAAATCAAAAGAACACGTGCCGCAAAATCGTCGAAGTTCATATTTTGAAAAATTCGTAGATTTTTTCAAATATCTCATAAAATATGCAAATGTTAAAAAAAATCACATAACCATTTTTGTAGAAAATTTAATTCTCTACAAAAAAGGTCCATGTCATTTTTTCCCGAAAACGTATAGTTCTCATGATATTTTTAAAATGAACTAGTAAGTTTTCGTAATTTTTAAAAAACATAAAAAATAAAGATGACGAAAAACTCCTAATTTTCTTCTTATGCTATAGAATGAAATGTAGTAAAAATAATCGTGACAAAAAAAATCAAAATTAGTACTTTTTCGTCGAAATTTTCATCATTTGGTTTTACGAGTTTCGAAGAATTTCAAGTTTTATTTCAAAATATCATCAGAAATATAGGTTTTAGGAAAAAAATGACTTAGACCTTTTTTATAGAGAACTAAATTTTCTACAAAAATTATTATGTGATTTTTTTTGACATCTGCATATTTTATGAGATATTAACAATTTTATCAAAAAATAAACTTCGATGATTTTGCGGCACGTGTTCTTTTGACTTAAAAAGAAAAAAAATAATGCCGTTGTGGTTTTTTGACCACAAAGAATTTTTCTAGGGGGCGTCTCGCAAAATTTAGTTTTTAACGACCAGTCTAATATATATATAAATATATATATATATATACATATATATATATATATATATATATATATATATATATATATATATATATATATATATATATATATATATATATATATATATATATATATATATATATATATATATATATATATATATATATATATATATATATATATATATATATATATATATATATATATATATATATATATATATATATAT
The DNA here is from genome assembly GCA_963693315.1 of Diogma glabrata. Classification (NCBI taxonomy): domain Eukaryota; kingdom Metazoa; phylum Arthropoda; class Insecta; order Diptera; family Cylindrotomidae; genus Diogma; species Diogma glabrata. The sequence continues at coordinate 121,702,940 of OY856186.1, read as the reverse complement.
ATATATATATTAGACTGGTCCTTAAAAACTAAATTTTCCGAGACGCCCCCTAGAAAAATTCTTTGTGGTCAAAAAACCACAACGGCATTATTTTTTTGTTTTTTAAATCAAAAGAACACGTGCCGCAAAATCGTCGAAGTAGATTTTTTGAAAAATTCGTAGATTTTTTCAAATATCTCATAAAATATGCAGATGTCAAAAAGATCACAAAGTCTTTTTTGTAGGAAATTTTATTCTCTACAAAAAAGACACATCATTTTTTCTCGAAAACGTACAGTTCTCATGATATTTTGAAAATGAACTTGTAAGTTTTCGTAATTTTTAAAAAACATAAAAAATAAAGATGACGAAAAAGTTTTAATTTTCTTCTTATGCTATAGAATGAAATGTATAAAAAAATAATCAAAACAAAAAAAATCAAAATTAGTACTTTTTCGTCGAAATTTTCATCATTTGGTTTTACGAGTTTCGAAGAATTTCAAGTTTTATTTCAAAATATCATCAGAAATATAGGTTTTAGGAAAAAAATGACCTGGACCTTTTTTGTAGAAAATTAAATTTCCTACAAAAATGATTATGTAATTTTTTTTGACATCTGCATATTTTATGAGATATAACCAATTTTATAAAAAAATAAACTTCGATGATTTTGCGGCACGTGTTCTTTTGACTTAAAAAAAAAAAAATTAGTGCCTTTGTGGTTTTTTGACCACAAAGAATTTTTCTAGGGGGCGTCTCGCAAAATTTAGTTTTTAACGACCAGTCTAATATATATATAAATATATATATATATATATATATATATATATATATATATATATATATATATATATATATATATATATATATATATATATATATATATATATAGATATAACGATATGAGTTATAACGGAATTTAGCGGCACTCTCACGGTCGCATTTTTCAACCTAGACCAAAAATTTTTTCTGAGCGTGTTGCAGCAAACAATTTCTTGGATAAGTTCGACAACTGGCCATATCCGGGTACAGGTTAAGAGTCTAGAGCCTTAAAACTGTCAAAAACAAAGCGTTATAACGGCCGTTTGGGCCAAAATATGTAAACAAAATTTATAAATATTAATTATTTGAACATATTTCTATCATTTTTAAAAAGCCAGACATCTGCAATAAAAGGTTCTTTGGCTATCTGCAATAAACTGTGTAAAGTACAACGGCATTTAGCAGCACTTTCACGGTCGCATTTTTTCACTTACGCTAAAAATATTTTCTGGGTATGTTGCGGCAAACAGTCTCCTAAATATGTTTGACAATTGGCCATATCGGGGTACAGGTTAAGTGCCTAGAGCCCAAAAACTGTATAAAATAATGTTTATTTTTAAAGTTAGTTTAATACTTCTGTTTTTAATTAGTACTTTTTATAAAGTAATCTGATAAATCCGATTCTAATTGCACACATAACTGTCTGATCCCGAAATCTACCTATTTGTAGCAGATATACCTGCCGCTCGGACTTTTAATATTGTTACGGATTTCTAGTTCTGCAAAGCACTTCAAGAAATAAAGAAAAGTTTGGTTATTTATTTTAATTCAATCTTTATTTAATTATTTAAAACTGCATAAATTGTTGATCAATAAACGTTCGTTAATTTATTGACATCCAGAATTGCAGGCTCACAATTCTCTTTTTGATGAAAAGCCTTTTGAAGTTCAGGATCAAGTGAATGATTGTTTGAAATCGCCTTCGGATATACTGCATCTACTCTTCCTTCTTTTTCCTTTAATGTTGCTATTTCTTTTTACTGTTGTAATTTTATTCCCATAGAAATCGTTGTATAACGTCGGTATAGTAGCAGCATTATATTTGCATTATAGCAGAATTTATAACAAGTTATTAGACTCACTCCTTTTTGTTTATTAAATGTAAACAAAAGTTGACAGCTACAAAACATCAATGGTAACATTGTAAGAAGTGCTTGTTAAAATTAAATTAATATTTTTCTAATTTTAGGCTGATTCTTGTAACACTGCCCTCTCTTTAAATTTGGATTGCCACAATCTAAATTATTAAAGCTCGTACAAGATAAAAAAATGCTGGTGGCGTATTTAATGTAATGTTTTAGAACATTTAGTTGCAGTTCATTTAAAACGAATGATGATTTTGAATAAATATAAAATTTCAGATATCTCTAGTTGTTGATTAATTCTATATTTGGTGGTCATCAAATGGAAATACGACCGCCTTCATCTGACCCCCAAATATTCATGTTGTTGCCGTGGTAGATAGCTAAGCGATCAATGTGTATTATTTTTGGCTTCGCTTTTGGAGATTTTTTAATTCGAAATGTAACATCAGTTATCACGGTAATAATCTTGTATGGGCCTTCCCAGTCACACTGTAGTTTCGGACATCACCCTATTGTTCTTTTTGGATTATATAGCCAAACAAATGATCCTTCTTTAAAACTCTGAGGTCGAGCTGAGACGTCGTATCTCGTTTTCATCTTATCTGAAGCTATCTGCAAGTTATTTGTGGCCTCATCGTGAACGATATCTAGAATGGATTTAAGTGATTTTACGTAGTCTTCTGGTGAACATGAATTACCTGCATTTGGTGTTGTACCTCTTACTAAATCTAAAGGTAGCCGCATCTCTCGTCCCATCAGTAGCATGGATGGAGTCTTTTTGCTTGACTCGTGCACTGCAGATCTGTAGGCCATGCAAAATAAAGCTTGAAGATGATTCCAATTTTTATGATCTTGATCAAGAAATTTGCTGAGATATTCCAAGATTGTCCGGTTGCTTCTCTCAACCATTCCATCGGATTGAGGACGGAGTGGGGTTGTTCACGTCTTCTTGATTCCCAAAATTCTCATGACATTTTGAAATACCTCCGATTCAAAATTACAAACTTGATCTGAATGAAGTTCTAGAGGTGTGCCGTAGCGACTAATCACGTTCTCCACTAACGCCCGGGCTACCGTTTCTGCTATCTGATCTGGAATGGCAATACACTCGATCTACTTTGTAAAGTAATCCATTACAACCAGTACGTATTTGTTTCCTTTGTTGGTAATTGTTAGGGGCCAAGAATATCAACTGCAATTCTCTCGAACGGCTCGCCACTTAAAAATTGCTTAAGTTTTCCCCTAGTTTTTGATTTTGGCCCTTTTCGTGCAGCGCAGACATCACGTTTTCTACACCAGTCTTCGATGTCTTGGCTAAGATTTACCCAAAAGTATTTCAGACGTACTCTCTCGGTAGTTTTTGCAATGCCGAAATGACCTGCAAAAACTGAGTCGTGAAGTTGAAGTTAAGGATGGATGACACACATTTTCCTGGAACTATCGGTAGTAAATCTATTTTCTTTCCATCTGGACTTTCCCATTGACGACATAGAAGACCAACTTTTAAGCGTAGAGATTTGTAGATCGCCCAATAACTCTTCAATAGCTTTCCTTTTCCAGATATCTCTTGCCATATTGGTCGTTCTTGCACTCTGCACCATTGTTTCACAAGCGATAATGCTTCATCTAAGTCCTGTTCAAAATTCAATTCTTCCAAGCATATGTCTTCTGCTATTACTCGAATAGTGTTGATGTGGCGCTCTTCCATGTATTTTGCCATGTATCAGCATTGCCGTGTATGCCACCAGCACGGTGTTCAATTTCAGAATTGTACTGTTGTAATTGTTCTAACCATCTTGCCAACTGACCTTCTGGGTTCTTAAAAGCCCTCAACCAATTTAAAGCAGCATGATCTGTTCTGACGGTGAATATTTGCCCATAAAGGTAAACATGAAAATGCTCGATTGATTTGATAACGGCCAGCAGTTCTTTCCTCGTAGTACAATCATTTTTCTCGGGCTTACTTAATGATTTGCTGAAGTAGGCAATAACAACTTCTTCCTGACCGACTTTTTGTGATAGAACTGCTCCAATGCCCATGTTGCTTGCATCTGCATCGAGTATAAATTCTTTTCCTGGAGTTGGAAATGCCAAAATAGGAGATGTAGCTAGAGCATCTTTTAGTCGAGTAAATGCTTCTTCGCAGTCATCTCCCCACTCAAATTTGACATTATCTTCAGTAAGCCTGTGTAAGGGATGAGCTATTGCTGAGAATCCTTTCACAAACTTCCGGTAGTATGTGCAAAGGCCAATAAAGCTCCGGACATCATGTTTTGATTTCGGTTTTGGCCAGTTTTTCACCGCATTCGTTTTTTCAATATCAGTTGCGACTCCACTACCTGAAATTATAAAACCCAAATACTTAACTGTAGTCTGGAACAAATTGCACTTCTCCGGGTTAAGTTTTAGATTTGCATCTCGTAAACGTTGAAAGATACTGGCTAGATTATTCACTGCTAACTTGAATGATTTTGCATGTGTCAGAAGGTCATCTAAAGAAACTACACATACAGACCATGGTACACCTCTAAGAACGGTATGCATAAGTCTTTCAAAAGTTGCTGGGGCATTCGAAAGACCGAAAGGCATGACCTTGAATTGATACAACCCAACTCCTTTAGTAAATGCTGTTTTCTCTTTATCTGATTCCTCCATTTCAACTTGCCAATACCCGCTTTGCAAATCTAGCGTTGAAAACCATGTTGATCCAGCTACCGCATCCAGTAAGTCGTCAATTCTAGGTATGGGGAAAGAGTCCTTTTTGCTGACATCGTTCAAGCGCCTATAGTCTACACAGAATCTAGTGCTACCATTTTTTCTCTTTACAAGTACGACTGGTGAAGCCCAAGGACCTTCTGAAGGTTCTATTAAATCCTGAGACAACATCTGCTTAGTGATTTGTTGAACTTCCTCAAATTTTGCTAGTGGTAGTCGACGATGTGCTTGTTTGATCGGCATCGCATCACCTACATCAATCTTATGTTTGGCTAGAGATGTTTTACTCATGTCATCGGCCCCTTTTGAAAATACATCTTGGAATTCCAATAGCAGTTTGATTAGAACCTTTTTTCATCTTGTCCAGATTTTCGGCGGCTCTCTCCATTAATTTAATTAAATGGATTGGTATCTCAAAATTATCCTGACTCTGTGGTTCAAATTGAATGTTTCTATTAGGTTTATCAAAACACTGCTCATAGCCGTCAGAATTTTCCATCTCAGTGCCATAGGAGAGAGTGGCTGGACTATCTATAACATTCTCTACTCTCACGTAGGATTTGCTATCACAGGGGTAACTCACGCTGGGTTGCAATGATCCTTGGGGAGGAACGCTTGACGTCTTCTGGCCTTCTGTCTTCAACAAACGGCTAAAATCTGGAGACTCGAATGCTTCTTGACTGGGAGTAATGGTGGCTTGCACTGACCTCAAATGTTCATCGTAATTAACTGAAATTGGAACTTTGGTTTTATACAACTGCAGGGTCAACTCTTCTAAATCCAATTTGCAAAAATGTTTGAGTAGAAAATCGGACCCTAGTAGACCTCCATACTCCAGATCAGCTACCAATATTGAATGATGCACTATTTTATTTCCAATTTGTATTTCAAATTCTTGACGTCTTAAAACAGGAGCACTTTGACCTGATACAATAGTCTTTAATACCAGTCTACTTGAAAATAAGGTTACTCGCGGGTGTATCGATTCCCATATATGTCTGCTTAAAATTGTGGCAGTGGCTCCAGTATCGACAGCAAAATGACACCTATGGTTTGCTACTTTAGTCGCTATCATCAGCGTCTTTCTCTCGTGCTTATGTAGCGATTTGACGTAAACTTCGGGGGCATTATCTTGAATTTTTGTTGCAGTCAGACTTAGCTCTTCAAGCCTGACTGACTGGAGTTTCCCTGTGTTTGTTCGGCTGATAAATTTGCTTGCGTGGGCAATCTTGTATTAGCAGCTAATTCGGTTGGCAAATAGGGAGGACATTCAACAGGTGATGAATTTCAACTATCAAAATTTTCTGGACGTCTTCGAAATCTTCGTCGACGGAAAAACGTTCTTTGGGGCCTTGGTTCACCTTCTTCTTCTTTATTGACAACTTCCGTAGCTCGGACAGTTCGACGGTTCGCTCGTGTAGCAATTCGAGCAACTTGGAACTCAATTGATTTCGTGAGAGCATCGCATAAATTTTGAGGTCTTGTCATCCGAACAAGATCTTGTACATCAAAGTCGGCAATTCCATCAATGAACTGCATCATTGCTACGCGATCCTGTGTGGGGATTGGACTATCTTGAAATGCTGCTCGAGCCAGTCGTTCGATGTCAGTTGCAAATTCGGCTAATTCTTCTCTAGGTTTTTGTACACGGTTACGTAGCTGAGCATGACATATATCACTAGCTTCTTCACCCATAAATCGACATCGTAGAACAGCTACCAACTTCTTATAATCATACCGATCTGCGACGGGTAGATTATTTAAAACTGTCAAAGCCTTTTCGCGCAACATCAGGGCCAACTGTATGGCTTTGGTACGGTCATCCCACTGATTTGCAACTGCCGCCATCTCAAACTGTGTGTGATAGTCATTCCAACTTGTCTTTCCATCGAATGGGTATGGTTTGGCTTTAATTTTTGCATCCTTGCGTATTGAAAACAAACCTTTAATGGGAGAGGCATTAGGTGTAGGTAACCCGGCCAAGAATGATAAATCCACTTCACTGATCTTTGCTGCATCCGTTTGGATTTCTACTTCTGCAGTTGTGCTCCTCTGATCTTCTATACCAACTTGTTTCGGTAGCGTTCTCAGGTTTAGTTCGTCCAGTTGATTCTTCAAATTGCTAACTTGCTGCTCCCGAGCTGTTGACTCTTCTACCAACCTTTGATTTAAATTTTGCCCTTCTTTCAGCATTCGTTCATCCACCATAGTCTTCACCTCGCCTCGGAGTTCTTCTTTCATTGTTTGCTTTAACAGATCATGTTGTAGGCGGAACTTCTCCTCGATAGTTTGACCCAGATCATCTTTCAACTTCTCTGTCGCTTCCGACTGCTTCTTGATCAAAGCAGCAAGATCGGCTAAACTAACATCAGCCATTTTTCTTTATTTCACACGATAAATGGTTTCCAGCAAATCCCACTTCTGACACCGATGTTACGGATTTCTAGTTCTGCAAAGCACTTCAAGAAATAAAGAAAACTTTGGTTATTTATTTTAATTCAAGCTTTATTTAATTGTTTAAAATTGCATAAATTGTTGATCAATAAATATTCGTTAATTTATTGACATCCAGAATTGCAGGCTCACAATTCTCTTTTTGATGAAAAGCCTTTTGAAGCTCAGGATCAAGAGAATGATTGTTTGAAATCGCCTTCGGATATACTGCATCTACTCTTCCTTCTTTTTCCTTTAATGTTGCTATTTCTTTTTACTGTTGTAATTTTATTCCCATGAAGATCGTTGTATAACGTCGGTATAGTAGCAGCATTATATTTGCATTATAGCAGAATTTATAACAAGTTATTAGACTCACTCCTTTTTGTTTATTAAATGTAAACAAAAGTTGACAGCTACAAAACATCAATGGTAAGATTGTAAGAAGTGCTTGTTAAAATTAAATTTATATTTTTCTAATTTTAAGCTGATTCTTGTAACAATATTAATAATATTATATCAAATTTACCCGAAAATGCATTGTTTTTTGTTTATTCACGTCGAAACTTTCAACTTTTGCGTTTGGCGAACATGAACTTACCTTCAATAAGCTATTGCTCCGTTTGTATTGGGTCTACATACACCATCAGCATTTTGTTTGTTTTTTTATAAGCTACATTGTAATTTGAAATCTTTTTTAAAAACGAAAACCGTTTACGAAAAACCGTCTGAAAACGTGTTTTTTTTATGAAAAATTGACATTTTCGGCTGTCAAAGACTGTTGAAAAGTTTCGACTTTCAGAAAAATATTTCTATGACAAAAGTTGCTTAAAATTAGTAAATCTTTCTATTCCCGACATTGATTGAAGTTGGAAAAAGGAAATTTTCTTGATAAAAGGAAATTGGCCATCATTTACATCCAAATAGTTGAAGCTTAGAATTTTTTTGGGTTACCTCTAGATATTCGAATTTTAATCGATATAGACAAATCGATTTTATTCTGCATCAAAGCAAGTCAAGTTGGATGAAACAAGTCAAGTTGGATGAAACAAATTTTATGCTTTGTTACATAAACTGTTATATAAATTGGAATCATAGGCATGTTGTACTGGGATTAAAACGATACAACAAAACAAGCTAATCTTGACCGAACGATTTTATGAAGTTTGGCTACGAAAATTAACGACTCCCAGATATTATATGTATTTTACCACCAGACGACGTTGCAACATATCAACAACCAACTCACCATAAATAAGCAAGTTATTTTTAAATTTTCTTTCTTTTCTAAATTCTTTGATTATGAAATGTTTTTAATGACCACCATGGTCTTGTAAGTTTTTTTTGTGGTTAGAGATTATTTTCGGGCATGATCCATATTAGGGTATTGGATCCGTTATCCTTTTTTTGAAATCTAGATATTGGAATCATACATACTATTTGTTATATCCTTGGCGATAACTGAATCCCAGGTCCAGTTCTTACAACTTTTTGCACAAATTTCACGAATAAAACGGGGAAAAAATATCACCGCGAAAAAAAAAATGTAAAAGAAATGGAATCACTTTACTTCCGCTGCCAAATAATATTGTAATAAACTTCGTCCAGAATGGGTTAATTTTATTTACTCATTCATTAATTAAAAGTTAACTCCTTTTTCAATCTTTTACTTGTATTGCAAATTGTATTGCATAAAGTAATGTAAATTAAATTTGTTATACAAATGTTTACATTAATTAAAAGGAGTTACCTAATACATTTTGCATAAATTAAATTTGAGTTCGCTAATACAAATGCAAGTATGAATGAAAACAGGTGTGGCCTATTTCAGATGTACGGACTACGTAGTATTGATTTCTAGTGGATTATAGAAGTTTCGATTTATTTATTTTTCGATATAAATAAGCAAACAAAAATATCAGATAGGCAGTTTTACTTTTGCAATTAAAAGTGTTTATAAATATTCGCAAGTTTAAGGAATAATCGGTGGTATCTGAGCCTGGGTACTAATAGAGAAAGAATCTGAACTTAGTGGAATAGTAAATACAGATTTTACCATTCCGAATATTATTGATTCAAATTGTGGAAAAGCGGTGAAGTTTAGTGTACATAAATTGGAGACCCTGGAATTTATTGTAAGGAAAAACGGAAGCTGCTGTAATTTGATGACAAATAAAGTTTGAGATTCTGTTAACTAAAGATCTGTCTTTTACTGTCGTGTTTGTTCAATAATCTAAAAGAACCAACGAAGAGTCGTTACAGTGGTGTCAGAAGTGGGATTATTGCAACAATGGTCAAGACAGTAAATATTAGTGAGCTCAGCCAGACCCAGCTGAAGGATGAGTTGAAGAAAAGGAATGCTCCAATCCATGGAACGAAGGCAGAACTTGCATTCCGGCTGCGAAAAGTTTTAGAAGAAGCAGGCCTAAACACAGAGGTCATAGAAGTAGAGTCGGAGGAAGCTCCGGTTCAGAATGCCCCAGCAATTGATCCGATGATGGTGTTGATGAAAGAAATGATGGCCCGACAAGAGAAACTGGCAGCCGAACAAAAAGTAGAGCAACAACAACAACTTGCTGATATGATGGCCCGACAAGAAAAACTGGCCGCAGAACAAAAAGCCCGACAAGAGAAACTGGCAGCAGAACAAAAACTAGATCAACAACGACAACTTGCTGATATGATGGCCAAACAAGGAAACGAGCAACGACAACAGTTTGCTGATATGATGGCAAAGCAAGAAAGTCTACGTGAAGTAATCGAGTCACGTATATCCAGTGCAGAGGTCAAAATCAACAACATGGAAAGGGAGCTGCGGAAAGTTACCGAAGAACATGAAGAGAAATTACGCAATCTTTCGAGTGAATTCCGTCAAGAAATAGCACAATTGAAGACAGGTAACATGAGCAATCCATCAATTACTTCAGCCCCAGCTAGAGTGAAAACACCCGCATTTGATGGATCTACATCGTATCAGGTATTTAAGATGCAATTTGAGATAGCAACAACTGGGGTAGATAACCAGCAAAAAGCAAATGCGCTTATATTGGCATTGAAGGGACCTGCTGCTGAAATCTTGCAGACACTATCAGCGACAGAGCGTGATTACAGCAAGCTGATGGAGGCCTTAGAAGTTAGATATGGGGAAAGTCATATGCAAGCTCTCCATCGCATGCAGCTCAGAACACGAAAACAGGGAGTCAACGAAACTTTGCAAGAATTAGAGGCTGACATTGTGAGACTGGTTAATCTATCATATCCGAATTATAACGCTGAACATCGAGACGAACTGGCAGCTGATACATTCATCAATGCTCATCGAGATGTGCAAATGAGAAACCAGCTTTATCTAAGCGGAAAGAAGCTACCTGCAGAAGTCTTAGCATTGGCCCTGCAAATGGAAGCTGGAAAAAGAGCGTATGACTCAGGTAGAGTACGTCAGATGAAAGTTGCTGAAGAACCTCTAAAAGCAGCGCTTGATGAAGTGATCATGCGTGTCAAAAGTTTGGAAGATAAGCCTGAACGAAGTCAACGAAGAAGATCTAACAGAGTAAGATGCTGGAATTGTGGGCAGTTAGAGCACATCAGACAAGAATGCAAAACACAAGTAGCAGCAAAAGAAGGAATAGTTTCAGGCCGGTTGATGAACCTTTCGAACAAGCAAGTGGATGTCAAAAAGGAAGGAGATTGCCGCGTCGAACACCGGAAGAGAAGGATACATTGTAACACTGAAGATCTTTCAAGAAGACCCTGTGTTGAAGAGCGCAAGTCATGTAGCAGGACTGAAAGAAAAGAGGCAATGACAGTGAAGCAAATTAAGTTCCAAACTCCTGAAGACTGGTGTACCGAAGCAATGAAAAGAGAGCAGCTAGAAGATCCAGCTATGGCTCCGATATTGAAATGGAAAACTGAAGGAAGGCGACCGGAGTGGAAAGAGGTCGCACCTTTAAGTACGGAGGTGAAATGCTACTGGGCGCAATGGGACTCACTATTTATGGACAACGGGATACTTAAAAGAAAATGGGAGTCCGCTGATGGAAAGAAAGTGTTAGAACAACTGGTGTTGCCATCAAGTCGAGTGGAAGAGGTACTGGGAAAGCTGCATGGAAGTATTTCTGGAGGACACCTGGGAGTCAATAAAACCCTAGCCAAAGTAAGGGAGAGGTTTTATTGGGTAAGGTATCGAACAGACGTGGAGCAATGGTGTCGGCGATGCGATACTTGTGCAGCGAGCAAAAGACCAAAAACTAGAACTCGAGGAGAGATGCAACAGTACAATGTGGGCGCCCCAATGGAGAGAATTGCTATAGACATCGCGGGGCCATTTCCGGAAACTACAAAAGGTAACAAATACATCATGGTGGTCATTGATTACTTTACAAAATGGCCGGAAGCATATGCAATACCGAACCAGGAAGCAGTTACGGTCGTGGAAACATTAGTCAATGAATGGGTTTGCAGATATGGAACACCGCTCGAGTTGCATACCGACCAGGGAAGGAATTTCGAATCTCAACTGATGGAAGAGCTGTGCAGAACACTCGGCATTAGAAAAACACGAACTACACCTATGAACCCACAATCGGATGGCATGGTAGAACGATTCAACCGAACCATGGAAGAACATTTGTCAAAGGTAGTAGAAGCCGACCAAAGAAATTGGGACAAGGATCTTCCGTTATTCTTGATGGCCTATCGTAGTGCAGTGCACGATACGACAAGTGAAACGCCAGCGAATATCATGTTCGGAAGAGAACTACATCTTCCTAGTGACATCGAGTTTGGCATCCCTGGAGGTCTGGTATCCACGAAAACAGATTATGTGGGACAACTAATGGAGAAGATGAATAAAATCCATCAGCAGGTTCGAGACCACATTAAGATTGCCAGTGACAAAATGAAAACCAGGTACGACATAAATGCAAATAGTGGCGGTTTTCAAGAAGGAGAATTGGTATGGCTATACAACCCCAGAAGAACTAACGGAAGATCACCCAAGCTGCAGCCAGATTGGGAAGGCCCCTATAAAATAATCAAACGAATTAATGATGTCATCTACCGCATACAAAAGGGACCCCCTACCAAGATGAAAGTGATACATCTGCAAAGGTTGGCACCGTACCAAGGTAACAGCACCAATGCGATCCCTGATATTGTTCGGGACGAACAAAACTAAATGGAGGGCAATGTAATAAACTTCGTCCAGAATGGGTTAATTTTATTTACTCATTCATTAATTAAAAGTTAACTCCTTTTTCAATCTTTTACTTGTATTGCAAATTGTATTGCATAAATTAATGTAAATTAAATTTGTTATACAAATGTTTACATTAATTAAAAGGAGTTACCTAATACATTTTGCATAAATTAAATTTGAGTTCGCTAATACAAATGCAAGTATGAATGAAAACAGGTGTGGCCTATTTCAGATGTACGGACTACGTAGTATTGATTTCTAGTGGATTATAGAAGTTTCGATTTATTTATTTTTCGATATAAATAAGCAAACAAAAATATCAGATAGGCAGTTTTACTTTTGCAATTAAAAGTGTTTATAAATATTCGCAAGTTTAAGGAATAATCGGTGGTATCTGAGCCTGGGTACTAATAGAGAAAGAATCTGAACTTAGTGGAATAGTAAATACAGATTTTACCATTCCGAATATTATTGATTCAAATTGTGGAAAAGCGGTGAAGTTTAGTGTACATAAATTGGAGACCCTGGAATTTATTGTAAGGAAAAACGGAAGCTGCTGTAATTTGATGACAAATAAAGTTTGAGATTCTGTTAACTAAAGATCTGTCTTTTACTGTCGTGTTTGTTCAATAATCTAAAAGAACCAACGAAGAGTCGTTACAATATAAAATATAGCGTTATTTTAGAGCCCCTTTGAATATTTCTTAAAAAAGTAAGACCGTGCTGAAAATATGTTAACAGTTTATGATTTAAATATTGATATTTGATGTTTGAACTATTTTTATTATACAAATTCCACGATTTAAATCAATTTATTTATATCAGGAAAAGTCTAGATTAAATATGTAAAGAGTATAAACAAACGGATATAAAGGGACCAATTCTTTTATCTACCCTCTTCTAGAAAAAAAAAGTTGATAGAAAGTTTTAAAACAATTTTTATTTTAATTCATAAAAAATCAAAAGATCGTATGTAATTATTTTTCTTTTTTTCATTTAAATCAGATGTTTAGAGACGTGTAACGTAAAGAACATTAAATTTCATAGTACCACTAAAAAGCTCCAACGCTTATCCAGTGTATTTGGTTTAATAAAACCATCGTTTTCTATCAAATAACATTTTTACTTAAATAAATTACATTTTTTAATTAGTTATTGACTTTAGCTTGTATTATTTTACGACAAATTTGATAATACAAAAACCCACAATTTGAAATTCAAATTAATTTAAAAGAAAAAGGTTCAAAATTTTATTGAACTAAGAATCAGTTACAAAAAAAAAACTTTTTATAAATTAGGGACATTTATGGGGTAGATAGATTTTGTGAAAATATATCTTTAAAAAAAATCCACCTTCTATCTAATCAAGCACATTAAATTTAATCACTTGAAAATTTGACAAAATATAATTTAAAGATGTAAAAATTATGTGACCAAAATCCGGATCAGAGTTATTGCCTAGATTTTAAGTTTGGGTTTCAATAAATTAACATAAATAATAACTTTAAAAGGTGTGGTGCGATAAGAGTAATAGGTGCTATAGCTGCCAATTTTAGTTTTTTTAATTGTAATTGATGGTTTTATTATTGACAGAGTGTTGTCTTATGCTTGTTATTTTTTACTAATGCCTGTTCTTTAAATTTTTATTTTTTTTGTTGCACAAACCCTTTTAAGACTTTCAAAGCCAATCGAGGTTTCTAGCACAAGCATTCTAGAATAAACTCTAGAATATACATCCATAGTTTTTTTTAATGATAGCACACCTCATTTCTAACATACAGCTCTAAAATCAGTTAGATTGAAAGATTCTTTAGATACAGATCTTAATACACTAATTTGTTATTTAGTTCACTTGAATTCGTGTAAAACTCATGTACATATATGCCATTTTGCTTGATTATTAACTCTAAATCTTTTTTAATAATTTTTGGTGCTGAAGATCTTGAACAAAAATCGTCTATCAGAATTCTGATATATAAAGTTGAAAATAATATTAAATTTAATACTCATATTTTTAATCTCGGTAAACCGCTGTTCAAAAAATGGGAGAATTTGGAAGGTTGTCGTAAGTTTTTAAACTGTGAACAGCCTCTCGCGTTCTATAAATCATTTGTTCGGTTTGTATTAAATACTGTTTTCATTTTTGAGGAGTATATCCAAAAGACTTAAAATGCCTAGAAGTAGATCAACGACCAGTCATTAAACTGATTGGTAACGTAAGTATTACAAACGAACATGATTATTTACAGTAAAGAAGAAATGTCACAGACTTGACTAAATTCTTCAAATTCATTATGAATGGCCATTCTAAATGGCAACTAAACTCATCTTACCTGAGTCTGCTACATTTTCTCGTCCTACCAGAACAACTGCTTCAGCCCAAACATGCACACGTTCAAATAATGAAATGTAGAATAGGGGAGTTCTAATGTGATTCTTTCAACAGAGTTTTGCTCCTTCGTTAATTTCCACTAATAATTTTAAATTCTTAAGTTTTTAATCATCGCAAGTGAGGGTTTTTTAAAGTGGAGGTTGAAAATTAATTAAGTCATAGTTTTAGGTTTTTATTATGTATTATAAAATTGAATTAGAAGTTTGAATAAATTTGTTGAAATTATTTTAATATTGTTTGTATTAAATAATAAATGTATTAATTTCACATAATCTCACAAAATTTCCAGAGCAGAAATTTGTCAGGGCTCAGATTCCTATTCTGCTTTGATCCAATATGGATCAAGCATTGGTAGGGCAGCCTCATTGGATCCTGATCATGAGTGTAACTCTTTTTCTCTATCTTGTTTGGGATAACCGGATTACGCCCTTATTTGGATAACCGGATCAGGTCCAAGAAAAATAAAATAAAAATGTAATAATGGATAAAATTAAAACATAAATCATTATAATTTTAGTCTTTCAGCTTTCAGCTTTCTTAAGTGAATAATACTCTATTACATTACTTTCTTAAACCTTATTTTAATATTTTGATTTTATTATATTTTCAGATAAGTCGCTTTTTAAGATCTTTCAACATAACGAAAATCAGTGATTTGGAAGTTTTCACAAAATCGTAAGTTAAAGTTTATAATATTAAAAACAATATTTTATTTGACCAGAAAACAATTTTTTCATATGCGAACATTTTTTAGAATTTTTTTTAATAAAATGTACTGTATGTTTTAATTTGTCACAGCACGTAATAGCTATTTATGTATTAAGGGCGCAAAGTAGATCTTTTTGGCTTGAGTAGAGTGGAGTCAAAAACAAAAGAGATACTTTATGTCCGAATTACATACAAGTTTTTTTGTACGACTAAGATTCTGTATTCCTGTAAGATTATGTACGAGTATTTAAAGATTCTGTACGAATCTTTAAATACTTTCTGTACGAATCCTGTACGAATCTTTAAGTACGATTAAGATTCTGTATACAAGATAGTAAAATGTTTGTTGAGAAGGTTGTTTAATCCAAGTAGTATTTTGTTTGATAATTACTTTCCAAAATTTCTATACCAACCAATGTTTTTTTAAATTTCTATATTCATTTATTTTACGCACAAATGAATCGTAAAACACATTTTACATCCTAGTTATCGTGGCTGAAAGTTGAACTTTACATCCGTAAAATAAAATCCCGTTGCTATATGAAATATTAATACATATATTGTTACGATTACAGAAAAATCTAGATGATTACCTTACAGAAACATGTAGACGATTACGGTCACTTCCAAGAAGGTCAAATCAACAAAAAAAATACTACAACAAATTAATGATATGAATATTGTTGTTGTTGTACTTCGTGGAACTTGGGTCGACAAAATAAATAAAATTGAATGATTTTATGAATCAAATCAGCATAACCTTGCATAACGACAGCATTTGATGTAAAAGTCGAGAAAATTCAAAGCGAAATTGAAGAATTGGAGCGTGACTTGAATAAAGTTGTAACTAAAGTTGACGATTTTGAGAAGAGGTTGCAGGATGTTGAAACAGCTAAAGTTACTTCACAGGTGGTACAACAGATAGCAAATATTAAATTGAAACCACCATCATACGACGGTACCACATCCTTCCAGCGGCTTACGCAGGATTGAGCTATGGGGGGGGGGGTTTAGATAAAAAATTTAATTTGAGCTCCGTTTTTATACGGAACACTACTGTTGAGACTACGATGTGTATTCTGTAGTCTGTTGTATTAAAATCGGTTATCTCATAAACTATAAATACTATGGACCTGAAATTTAAGATGCGTATAAAACTAACCCGATGACCCTGAAGATGACAGATACAAATAAAATGGCTTCCGTTTGTTTTACGGGGTGCAATGTAAGGTCTTTAAAAAAATACTTTTTTTTACCGAGTCAAGTAGGGTATCATATGAAAGGGCTTGCATTCAGTATCCCTTAAAAATGTATTTTATAACTTTTTAATGTACAGTTTTTTTAATAAAATTGAATAATAGCGTTTATTCATGTTTTCTTTCCCCACTTAGTTCCGAAACTATTTAATAAAAACCTTCAAAAGTCTTAGGAAATATAGAAAAAGTGTAAAATACTCATAATCGTATTTATTAAGCGGTGGAAAAGAGAAGGGGGAAAACAGCATTTAAAACCCAGCCATGTGAGATATCATATGAACGAGCACTTAACTCAGGAAACATTGTAATTATTTTTAGAATTTTGCAATACACAGTTTTTGAATTATTGTCAAACAAGTGCAACAAAAAGTTGGTCCCACTCCTTGTAATACAGTGGCTGAGGGTGGTTGTGTAAGGATAGTTATGTATAGAGGGTTACCCTGCGGAATATTTTAATATACTATCAGCACATAAAAAAAAAATTGGGTAGACATCTGGGGTCCTGGCCAGATTTCAGAAAATGACGTCATAAGTTATGCGTATTACCGGTTCATGGATTATAGGCTCTTCCAAAAGTTGTGCTAAACCATTGCAATATGGGTATCTCATGAAAGCTACTGATTAGGAGAACATGTTTTTAGCATCAAAAAATTAATTTCTATTTATATGACGTCATTATAGTTATACTTCCAGTTCATTAAAATGCATAACTATTATGTTTCTTCATCATTTCATCATAAACCAACCTACAGAAATAAAACAGTATTTCTTGGGATATGACGATATATTTTCATAAATGGATATAATATAGTATCTAACAAATTCTTACAATCTTATTGAACAAAGGTACGTAATTACAGTTATTTAACTTAATAAATCGACAGGGTAACTCACGAACTTCTTTTAGTTAGAAACAGTAGTCTACTAAAAAATCACCTTAACTTTTTACCATCAGTCTATATGAGTGTTTTGGCAGTCTATGTTCTCAGGTAGAACAGCTTGACATTCACAGAAACTGATACATGGAATTGCATTACGTTTGCATTCACAACTTTGTCTTGTGCACTTCTTGCATTTGCAGCCTAGTATAAGGTCGTCTGGTAGAATTTTTCTTTCATTTGAAGGAAGTAGTAGTCCATCTAGAGAGTACTCATAGCCATATTGAAGGGGATACAGTTTACTTGGTCTCTCCAGGCATGTTGTATACATATGGGTTATGTAGAATGCTCTTCGAATGTGATTTCTCGACTTGTTGGAGAAAGATCTTGCAAGGAAGTACCTTTACTGTGATGCTATAGCCAATATCGTAGTTCGTCTAAAGTTTTGAACTGAGAGTCCTTCTTAAATAGTTGAACAATGTACGATTCAGCATTTGCTGAACATTCTTCTTCATAATTTGCACTCCTTCCAAACCCGGTAAGATACATCACGGGATTTGCTTTTAGCGCAGCAGATTTGGTACCAACTTTACTTGTGTTGTTTAACCGCTTGTGTTGTTTAACCGCTTATAGCATGCACAGATGGCAGAATGCGGCAAACACCAGAGCCTAATTTTCCACACAAAGTGTGCACAGGAATGTGCCAAACTGAATTATCAACACCTGCCCGAATCCAAACTTCCTCCAGTCCTTGTTCATTTAAAACATTTCCGTAATAAATTAGGAGAACCAAAACGTCTGTGTCCGAAGACAGCACAACAATTCTTTTATAACCTGCTCTTGCAGCATGCATTGCATGGGGTATGATGCGTAAATCAGCTTCTTCGATGTCATAACATAGCTCAGGAAGTTGTACTATGCTGTTCTGGAAACTAACTGCAGAAGTGGGAGCATCACCACCTGTACCACTCATTACAACTGTAGCATGAGGGAACTTTGTATTGCTTCAGAGATGATGCGTTCTTTCAAAAAAATCTTTAACTTTGTCTTGTTTGTCTTGAAGGCCAGTATGTGTTTAGGTTTTTGGGCAGAGGAACATTAGCTGCTATGGAGTGGATGTGTATCGGTGTTGTTTTTGTACGACGAAGTCTTTCAGCATCGTTCACAGATCCTGCAACATATGTATCGAAGATAAAATCCATCCTTGTAGCACTGCAAGCCCTGCAAGAAACGCCATTACTGACTTGTTGACTTCCTTTGCTACAGCAACCCGTAATCTGTCTTCATAATGTTCCATCAAAAATATTTTTATTTCCTTATTTATGAACTGTGCCGAAGTTACCAGTTCATTAGCCTTATCCCTGATAGCAAAAATTAAAGGATTAAAAAAAATAAACGAAACAACAAACGAATAAAATAAGAAATTTAAATTTCAATATTTTCAATTTAGTTTATGATTTGATTCCGGAGTGAATAGATGTATTTTTTTGGATTTAATTTATTTCAGTCTTAAAAAAATATTTGAGTTTAAATTCATTTTTAACTTTCTTTTTCTCAGAAAATTAAAAATGAAATTCATTCATAGGGAACGATTTATAAGAAATTATTTTAAGTTTCCTTTCTTATGCATCTTAACCAATATTTTAAATTAATTTTTTGATGCTAAAAACATGTTCTCCTAATCAGTAGCTTTCATTAGATACCCATATTGCAATGGTTTAGCAAAACTTTTGGAAGAGCCTATTATATCCATGAACCGGTAATACTCATAACTTATGCGGTCATTTTCTGAAATCCGGCCAGGACCCCAGATGTCTACCCAATTTTTTTTTTATGTCCTGATAGTATATTAAAATATTCTGCAGGGTAACCCTCTATACATAACTATCCTTACACAACCACCCTCAGCCACAGGACTATTGGGTTTCGAGCTTAATTGACAAAAAATTGGAAAAAATTCACAGGAAAAGGAAGTTTGGTAAACTCTGAACGAAAACTATAGCGAAGTGCACTTAATTATTGATGAGATTGGAAAAGGGTGAAAAAAATCTTTTTTGAACCTAACAAGTGGAAAGAGCGAATGAAAGAGAAATTAATGTTACGGTGCACAGGTTTTGAATCATGTTAAAAAAAGTGCAACTGAAAGTTGGTCCCTCTTCTGCCTACGTTTCGACGTTGATTGACAGAAAAATTTGGAAAAGCAGACAGTGATAGTAAATTTGATAAACCCTGATTTAAAACTATAGCAAAGTGTCACATAATTATTTTTCTGTATTTTGAGGGGGTGAGATTGAGGAAGAGAGAAAAAAATCATTTTTCATCCGAACAAGTGGGGTGTCATAGGAAAGAGCACTTAATTTAAGAAACATTGTAAGTTTTTTTTAAATTTTGCGGTGCATTATCGGTGAATTATCGTCAATTATTATTGAATTGTTATTTGAATTAATAATGTATATTTTCCAATTTAAACCATTTACAAGTTGGTGTAATTGCATATCTCCTTAGTTACCTTAAACTGCTATTGCTAATATTTAACGTTGTTTAATATTTTGTGTATAATTTGGATCAATTTTCAATTGACATTGCTATTGACATTTACGAGGAAAAAAATCATTTTTATCACATAAAATATTTTTTATCATAGGCGCTATGGTCTGGCGATATAAAAAGTCTACAACACAACTTTATTTAAATTATTATTGTCAGTTTGTTGGTTCACGGAACCCTCGGCGAGCGAATTTTCTTCGCACTTGACCAACTTTTTTTTATATTTAAAAGGTAAAAAAATAAAATAAAAAATCGGTATTTAACATTTAACACAATCGGTAATTAAATATAATATAAATATATGTTTATGAATTATAGAATAAATAATATGTATACATTCAAAATAACTACTGTTATTAAAAATAAGGGATCTGATACAGACAGTTAGGTTTTTACTATAGTAAATTTAAATTTAAATTCCATGTAAGTGTTTATTAGAATAATTTTTTAACCGATTTGATGCAACATGGGGGGGGGGAGTCGAACCCCCAGCAGCCCCTCCTTGCGTACGCCACTGCATCCTTCGGTATTTTCAAGTTCCAATTCGAGACCGCAGCTGATCAAAATGTTGGGAACGCTGAAAATCGTCTGGCTGCATTGATAGTTGCACTTAAAGGGGAAGCAGCTGAAGCATTACAGGCAGTACCCGAAAACGATCGCAAAACTTATGCAGAGGTGATGAATGCGTTGGAGCGTAAATATGGCAGGGACCATAAAAAGGAGTTATAGGAGTTACAGAATCGAGTTAAAAGGTCGCTTGCAACGCAACAGAAAAAGCTTACAGGACTATTCCTCGGCAGTGGAGAGGCTTGTACATTTGGCACACTCGAACACTCCACAAACACGAAAAGCAGTAATGTTGTCGCCAAAAGCAACATTCGCAGAAACTATTGCTTATGCCATAACAAATGAAACTGCACAAGCAATTATTAAACCATCAATTAAAATACGCCGGGTGGAGTTGGCTGATGATAACAATTACGAGTCGAGACCAAGAGAGAGTATCCTAAGTGACAGAATTCGATGCTGGCTATGTGGCAAAATGGGTCATATTTCCAGGGAGTACAGAAATATGAGAAGAAAACGAGCAAGATCAGCATCGCCTATGTAGCGACGTCCAGCGAAGGTCTGGTCGTCCGAAGAACGGGTGCAAGCTAGAGAGGACGATGGAGCAGCACCGAATCAGTTAAACTACAACGAGCCAGCCTAAAGGGGCGTAGGCTGGCTCCCACAACCGATTGCCCCATAACCTTCATCTATGTTTCGAGATTGACTAGGGGAGGTGACAGCCTTACTGTTATGGCTAATATTGATGGAAGGAGTTGTGTCATCACGTTAGATACGGGAGCAACAAATACAATTGTCCGCTCTGATGTTGTGAAAGGGAAACTAAAACCAGCAGAGAGATATCGAATGCAGACAGCTACTGGAGAGTGTGCAAGTATCAAGTCAACTTTGAAATCGGGAATACTCACTTTTAACATGAAGTGGTTGTAGCTGATATTGTGGATGAAGTCATCCTGGGCATGGACTTCATGAGGCCAAATGGATTCGTTATTGATGCTGGAAAAGGAGTACTCACGTGCGGAAATATTGAGTTGCCATTCCAATTTAATGGTGAAGATTCAAATTGTGTTCGTCGAATAATATTAGATCACAGAGAAATGCTGCCACCCCAATCAGAAACTATCATTTGGGGGAAAATTGGAAAGAGGTTGTGGGTTGTGGAAGCCAACAAAGAACATCAAAATTGTAAAGAAGTCGTTAGATCGGATGCTCATTACAAAATACCAGTAAGAGTTTTAAATCTGTCAGATACACAGATAACCATTAAGAAAGGATCAATCATAGGACAATGTGAAGAGGTAGCTAAAATAATAAAGTGCGAGCAGAAAAACATCAATTGCTCGGTCAACACAAAACAACAAAAGGCAGAAATGGGGCAACTTGTGCAGAAATGGACAGAATGGCTTTCAGAAGAACAGAAAAAAGCAGTACGTCAATTGTTGGAGCGGCACAAGTCTGTATTCTGTGGTACACCTGAAAGGAATGGCAGAACCAATATGGTGAAACATCGTATTGACACCGGAGAAGAAAAGCCCATTCACCAAGTGCCAAGGAGATTACCATTAGCTAAAAGAGAAGAAGCAGATAAAATGGTAAGAGTTATAGAATAAGCTGGTGTAATCCTGTAGTCCCTACAGGATTCCTACAGTCCCTGGAGCTCACCTGTAGTGTTAGTTGGTAAGAAAGACGGGAGCTTGAGATTTTGTGTTGACTACAGGAAACTAAATACAGTCACTAAAAAGGATGGCTACCCATTACCTAGGATTGATGGTACACTAGATACATTATCGGGTTCAAGATTGTTTTCAACACTCGATCTGCAGTGTGGTTACTGGCAGGTGGAAGTTGCGGAGGTAGATCGGGAGAAAACGGCGTTCAGTGTAGGGAATGGACTTTGACAATTTAGTGTCATGCCATTTGGGTTATGCAACGCTCCCGCAACTTTCGAGAGATTAATGGAACGGGTACTTAAAGACTTGCACTGGAAAACATGGCTTGTATATTTGGACGACATCATCGTCATGTATAAAGACTTTGATGACCACTTGAGGAACTTGGCGGAGGTACTGGAAAGGTTGCAAGTAGCTGGTTTAAAGTTAAGTCCCAAAAAGTGTTCACTTTTCAAGGAAGAAGTAAAATATTTGGGACACAAGGTTACGGCAATGGGAATTCATACAGATTCTGACAAGATTGCAGTAGTTATGAACTAGTCAAGACCAAAGAACCTACCTGAACTACGAAGCTTCCTTTGACTGTGCACATATAACAGAAGGTTTGTGCCAGGATTCGCCAACGTTGCCAAAAATCTGCATGAGTTAACCAGAAAAGATAAGGCATTTGAATGGAATGAACCTCAAGAACAAGCATTTGTGGAGCTCCGAAAGAGATTGTGTACGGCTCCAATTCTGTCCTATCCTATACCAAATGTTCAGTTTATTTTGGATATTGATGCCAGTAATGAAGGTATAGGAGGAGTTTTGTCGCAGAAAATTCTATCCAATCCGGAGCGGAATTATTGTGTAACTCGAAAGGAATTATTGGCTATTGTGGAATGCACCAAACATTTCCATAAATACTTGTATGGTCAGAAATTTCATCTCAGAACTGACCATGGTGCGTTAAGGTGGTTACTCCAGTTCAAAAATCCAGGGGACAAGTAGCACATTGGAACGAACGTATGCAGGCGTACGATGTGGACATTGAACATCGAAAGGTACTGCACATGGGAACGCTGATGCATTATCGAGACGACCCTGTCAAGTTGAATGCAAGCATTACAGTCGTCAAGAAAATAAGGAGAACATCATCGATGTATGATTACTACAAGTGCTACATGACGATGAATGTACTGCTGAAGCCATAAAAAGAGATTCATTAGAAGATCTGGATCTTGCACCCACCATCTAGTTCAAGGAAAAGGGTTGCAAACCAGTATGGGGAGAAATTTCTGATAAAACTCCAACTTTGAAGGCATACTGGGCGCAATGGGACAGTCTCCAGTTAGAGAATGGATGCTTAAAGAGAATATGGGAAAGCTTAGATGGCAAGATAAAGCAATCCCTTACAGTGGTACCAAAAGGGAAAATTGAAACAGTACTAAGGGAGTATCACGAAGGAACGAGTGGAGGTCACCTTGGGATCAATAAACTCTTGCAAAAATATGACAACGGTTTTACTGGTCAGAGACTCGGCAATCAATTGTGGAATGGTGTCAAAAATGCGATAAATGTGCGGCGGTAAAAGGCCGCACGAAGAAGTCATGAGAAAATGAAGCAATACAATGTAGGTGCTCCATTTGAATGGATCGCAATGGATGTAGCGGAACCATTCCCAACAACTGATAATCAGAATAAATATGTGCTTGTGATCATGGACTACTTTAGTAAGTGGCCGGAAGTGTGTGCGATTCCCAACCAAGAAGCAACCACAATCGCTGAAGCTGTGATAAATAATTGGATTAGCCGCTATGGAGTTCCTATGGAGATCCACACCGATCAGGGACGGAATTTCGAGTCAGCCGTTTTCCAGGAAATTTGCCAAATGCTGGGGATTAACAAAACCAGGACGACAGCCTCATACCCACAGTCAGATGGGATGGTTGAGAGATTCAATGCTACATTGGAGGAATTTCTAGCAAAAGTGCTCAGTAAGAACCAACGTAGCTGGGATCAACACATTCCTTTATTTTTGATGGCATACAGATCAGCAGTTCATGAGACCACGACCATAACACCAGCTCAAACTATTTTTGGAAATGACTTAAGACTTCCTGGTGACATCAAATTTGGAGCAGTACCATCAACATCATTGTCTGCGCAGGAATACGTCAACCGAATCAGGTAGAATCTGGAGGATATTCACAAGCTTGTTCAGCAGAAGATACAACTGACCAGTGATAGAATGAAAGCCCGATATGATATACGATCTAATTATAAAGGTTTTGAAGAAGGACAATTAGTATGGCTACACAACCCACAACGAAAACGAAGGTTATCACCGAAATTGCAAGCTGCATGGGAAGGACCTTAAAACATTATAACCAAGTTGAATGACGTGGTTTACAGAATTAGGAAAGGCCATCGAGACAAAGCGAAAGGCGTACATCTGGAAAGATTGGCCTTGTACAAAGGAGAGCTAGATACTGTTTGGGACGAACAGGCTTAAGTGGAGGGTAATGTAACGATTACAGAAAAATCTAGATGATTACAGAAAAATCTAAACGATTACGGTCACTTCTAGGAAGGTCAAATCAACAAAAAAAATTTCACAACCAATTAATGATATGAATAGTGTTGTTGTTGTACTTCGTGGAACTTAAGTCGACAAAATAAATAAAATTAAATGACTTTATGAATCAAATCAGCATAACGTAAAGTAATCGAATATTCTCCTATTTTCTCAAGGTTTCTAAAAAGGTACCTCGAATTTTATAGAACTTAAGCAGAATTGTATAAAAGCGATTGTCTCTTGTAGATTAACAGTTAGTTTTATTTTAAACGTGTGATTGTGAAGTTAAAATTATAAAAGTGATATTTAAAATTAGTTTTTGTAAATAAAGTTATAAGTGTTATTGAATAGAAATATTTTGTGTATTATTTTCAACGTTTTGAACTGGAAATTTCTACAATAAACCGTTGGAGTTCTGAAGCTGTTGAATATTGGAATATTGTTTGTTGTATTGTTTTCCTGTTGTTGTGGAACAATTAAGGTGTTGAATACTTAATAAAACCTGGTGTTTGTGCTTACTAATCAGTGATTGAACTCTGAAGAGATTTGGGAATTACGTTTATCGAATTGAAAGTAAGGCCAATTCGAAGAAAGGTTGGAAAAACGTAACAATATTTTTCTACTTTACGGTCCGTAAAATAATCACCCGTCAAATATTCATAAATAGACGAGGGATTAGCGTACAAAAGTATGTACTTACTTTCGAAATCCTGTATAGTTAAACGGATTTGAATGTGGTTTTTTGCATTCGATTCAGATTGTCAACTATAAAATTTGTTTGGTGTTTTGCAAACCCAGATCAGCTTTATTGCATTTCTGCAGCTAAAAAATGCATTTTCGTAAGTGCAGTTTTTAGAATAATAAAAAAAAATATAATTCGGTAAATAATAGCCGAAACGCGCCCAAATTCATTACTCAGGGGTTTTTGGGGTCGCTGATCACGAATATGATGTCTAAAAAGTCAGACCGTGGACCTGGAGCGCCCTTACTATACAGCTTCTCCTTGAATTTTGTCAAAATTATATTATACAACTATATTATATTATATAAAACAAAAATAAAATTTTAGGACGTCATTTTTTTTTTAATTTTTTTATTTTTTTTCAATTATAATTTAGATTTGAACCATAAACGAAGAAAAAAAGAAAAAGAAATGACGTCTTAGATTTAATTTTTGTTTTATGAAAATGACGTCCTACAAAAATGCAAACAATTTTCACAAGAAAAAGAAACAATTTTGGAGATAGCTTTATTTTCAGATTTTTTAATCTACAAACTAGACTCTTCAGTATAATATACTAACTAATAAATTGGCTTCCCGAGCAGAAATTAATAAGGGGTCAAATAAAGTCCTGATCAGGTTTTCCCTAGTCGGGATCAGCCTTTATTAGGGAGCCTGATTGGGCCCTAAAGATGAGTGTAACCCTTTTTCCCTATCAGGTCCTGATTGGGATTACCGGATCAGGCCCAGATTGTGATAATTGGATCAGACCCTGATTGGGATAATTGGATCAGGTCGATTGGGATATCCCGACCAGACTCGTATATATATTTATTATATAATATATAATTAAAAATTAAAAATTAATATAAATAAATTAATTAAAATAAAATAAAAAAATTACAATGAAAAAAATGCCACCTTTATCACTATTATTATAGTCTTTCAGCCGAGAAGCGATAACTAAAACATACATGAAACGTTTTTAACTATAAATTTCTAAAATGGATAATGCTCTAGTAAATTTTCACCAATTGAAATTTCAGCTCAAATACGAAAAAGCAAATCAGGGCCTGATATATTCAAATAAGGTTATCTTTAAAAAGATATTGTAAATCAGGGCCGAAACAGAACGACATCAGATTGCCCTCATAAGGCTTGCCCTTTCTGGACTGAGCAGAACCTGATCACGCCCTGACTATATTCTGGTTTTCCCTAACTAATTTCTGCTCGGGTTGCTCGAGTTGCTTATAGAGTTTTCATTTTTATATCTTTCTTACTAAACAAAGTCTTATTCAGTGGCGTAGCGTCAATTGTATGGGTAGGGAAGCACTTTTCACAATATGCATTTGTGTGTAATTTAAAAAAAAATACTATTCGTTTTGTTGTATGAAACATTAAAAAGTTGATATTTTAAATATTTTAAATTTTAAGTCAATTTCGTAGTTCTGAATTCTGATGTTTCAAAATCATCTATAACCTGGTCGTAAAAGTAAATGGTATTTTTCAGTCTTTTTAATAATATGTTTTTCAACAAATATCAGTGCTGAGTCATTGAGTCGATTATGGTAGATAAGTTTTAATACGCTTAAGAGCTGAAAAACTGCGTTGTGCTTGTTGAAGTTACGGTATAAATCAACTTAGCTAGATTGGAAAACCCCATACACAACTTTTCTAAATCGGTTTCTTGGATAAATTTATAAGAAGATCTCTCAAGTTATATGTTTTTGTTCGTCTTTGTTTTGATTCATTACGATTAACTCATTTTACTTCGGTTTTGAAAAAACAAAGTATTGAATTCTCGAGCCAAAAGTGAAATTCTTACCCCCACTTTTTGGGCATTTCTCGGCGTTTTGGGACCTACTGATTGTAAAAAAGCAAAAAACGTATGTTTGTCACAACCGACGAAATATAGAAAACCGCTGAAAGGATTTAAAAAATATTGGTTTCTAAAAATAGTTATACTCGATGTAAAGAGCCAAAAGGACGATGTGTTTGATAGCTGTCCCTGAAGTGGGTCAAAAAATCGTCAAGTATGTCAAAACAAGGAAATTTGCATATTTTTGGCTTAAAAACGTTCATTTTAAGTGATTACGAGTAGGAACATTGAATTTGGAGAAATCTTGATAGTCGGGATTGGTCAAATGTGGTCAAGTGTCAAAAAAATATTGTCAAATGTGTCAAAAGAATGATTTTCATTTTTTTAACCAATTTTGTGGCAAAAAATGAAATTAATTATTTGTTTGACATGAAATTTAATCGAACATGAAATTGGACATGGAAATTTTTGATTTTGTTATAATTATTGGAATTTTGAAAAAGGTTGTATTTTTGATTTTGTTATAATTTTTGCAATATCTTTAGAATTTTGGAAAAAGTTTTTTGAATATCGAATTTTTGATTTTCAAAAAGTTTCAATTTTTGATATTGTAATAATTTTTGGAATATTTTTAGAACTTTGAAAAAAGTTTGTATTTTTGATTTTGTTATAATTTTTAACCGACTTCCAAAAAGAAGGAGGTTCTGTGTTTCACTGTAGGGTTTTTTTTTATGTATGTACACCGATTTCTCAAAAACGGCTCGTTCGATTTGGATGATTTAAATTGTGTTCTATTTGGGTTTATTCACAGAGGGTCCCATAATTTTTTTTATGATGTGAAAAGTACCGTTATTCAGAAAATTGAAAACAACCATATTTTTTATGCATTTTCGTTGATTTCGTCAAAACATATTAATCTGTTTGTTTGTTGTGGGCAGTATTATATTGCTATACTTGTCGAGGTTATCGTAAATAATTTTCTATGACGTGTAATGTGTATGCCGTTTGTGCAAAAAATCATAAAACCATAATTAATAGATTGTCACTAATGAAAGTTTTTTCCGATATTTGCTTTATGACTTCACTAAAAATAAAAAAATTAAAAAACCGTTTTGAAAAGAAATAGAACCGACTTCAGAAAAAACAAAAGAGGCACAAACAAGTGAAAAATAACTCAATTTTTGCTTTTAGAAACAAAAATACGTTACATTTTGATTAATTTAATTTAATTATGCTTTACTATAGACAAAAAAATTACGCTATTAAAAAAGTTACTATATTAAAATAGTTACTTTTTACCCGACTTCAAAAAAGCAGAAGGTTCTGTGTTTCACTGTAGGTTTTTTTATATGTAGTACACCGATTTCTCAAAAACGGCTCGTTCGATTTAGATGATTTAAATTTTATTCTATTTGAGTTCATTCCCAGAGGGCCTCATAATTGTTTCTTTGATGTGAAAAATACCGTTATTCAGAAAATTAGAAAAAACCATATTTTTAATGCATTTTCGGTGATTTCGTCAAAAAATATTAATCTGTTTGAATATTTTGGGCAGTATTATATTGCTATACTTGTCAAGGTTATCGTAAATAATTTTCTATTACGGAAAATATGTATGCCGTTTGTGCAAAAAATCGCAAAACCATAATTAATAGATTGTCACTGATGAAAGTTTTTCCAGCATTTGAAGTTATTACTTTTAGAACGCTTTCTAGCCGACATTTGCTTTATGACTACACTAAAAATAAAAAAATAAAATAACTTTTTAAAAAAAAATAGAACCGACTTCAGAAAAAACAAAAGAGGCACAAAAAAGTGAAAAATAACTCAATTGTTGCTTTTAGAAACAAAAATACGTTACATTTTGATTAATTTAATTTAATTATACCTTACTATAGACAAAAAAATTACGCTATTATACAAAGTTACTATATTAAAATAGTTACTTTTTATTATAATTATTATAGTTATTATAGTTGTTATAATAGTTATTATATTTTAAAAGTTATTTGTAGTACAAAACTGTTCGAAGTCGGTGCCACATTGACGAAAAACCGACTAATATGTCTCGGGCTTGGCCCCGAGTAATAATTGGGCCCCATAATTTTTGGAATTTTGAAAAAAAGTTTCAATTTTTGATTTTTTAAGAATTTTACAAATACTTTTAGAGTTTTGAAAAAGTTTTAATTGTTGAATTTTATTATAATTTTTGAAATGTTTTGGAATTCGAAAAAAAGTTTGTATTTTTGATTTTGTTATAATTTTTGGGATATTTTTAAAATTTTGAAAAAATTTTTTTTCTTTGGATTATGTTATAGTTTTTGCAATAGTTTACGAATTCTGAAAAAAGTTACTTCGGTCTGAATTTCAATTTTTGGCATATTTTTAGTATATTGAAAAAGTTTAAACTTTTGATTTTATTTTAATTTTCGGAAATTTGAAAAAAGTTTGTTGTTTTGATTTTGTTATAATTTTTGCAATATTTTGAGAATTTTGGGAAAAGTTTGAATTTTTGGAATATTTTTAAAATTTTGAAAAAAATTTCAATTGCTGATTTTGTTGTAATTTTTGAAATATTTTTATAATAATGAAAAAATTTTGTATTTTTGAAATTTTATAACTTTTGCAATAATTTAAAATTTTTTGAATAAATTTAAATTTTTGATTTTGTAATAATTTCTGGAATATTTTTAGAATTTTTTAGTATTTTGGAAAAAAGTTTAAATTTTTGATTTTATTATAATTTTTGGAATTTTGGATTGCTGAAAGAAAACTGAATTTTTGATTTTGTAATATTTCTCGAAACGCTATATGGAGAGGTTTTTGAGTAGTTTGCTGAGTGTATCTATCATCTTTTCACTAAATTATGTTAATATATGATCTGTTATAATTTTCCGGCAACGAATTGATGTTTCGTGTTGGTTTTGTAATAAATTTCTAAACAGAGATAAAATACATGTACTTTTACAAAGAGTTTTATGTTTAATATACATCACTGCCGATAACTCGATAAAAATCATTGTTCGTGTCGTTTTAATTTTTGCAGTATTCTTGCGGAAATTTCTGTGAATATTCCTTGAACCACTCGCACTGTACTAAAACAAAAAATTTGAATTTACTTAGAGAATGAAATCGTTGTTTTATTTCAGTGGTTACACTGTCAAATATTTTACAGTAAAGTCGTTGATAATAATTATCAGCAACTAAATGTTCTTCTCGCGAAACGGTTATATTATCATCGTTTCGTAAAATAAATTGCCAAAATTTATTAAATTGATTTCGACATTCTACCAAGTCATCAACAAATCTATTGGTTTTTAAGATACAATATGCATGACATTTCGTTTAATATATATATATATATATTATAGAAAATATCGGTTTCGGGGAATAATTTATTGCTGGAACAGAATGTTAACTTTTACCTTCCTATACATTTTGTTTGTCATCTAAAATTAATCAGAATAACTTAACCAACCAAAGCTACATAGTGTTCCATTATATTTTCCACGTACAAGCAACTTTTGGTAATCGTTTGAAAAGAATTTTATCAAAAGCCGACATTCGTTTCGAAGAATGACTTAAAAAACATATCATTGTCGATAAGTCACCAAAGAAAGATTGGCATGCATTGATTTGCTTAGTAAACAGGAAGGGTAAGCAGTGTAAAAATAGCACTTGAAATCAATTACATACCTTACTTTTACAACCCAATTTCACAACCTAATTTCACTTGCCCTAACAGGTGCACACTCGGAGCTTTGGCTTATAATTTATAAATTTAGTTTATTTATATATAAACTTTAAAACATATTCGGCTAAGTCAGAAGCTGTGTGAGCAGCTGAAACGTCTACGCATAAAAAAAAACGCTCAAAGCAGCTACTGTGTTCTTCGATATACCTTAAAACTTTACATAGTTGTAGTTTTTTTAGTAACTTGGTAGACTCATCTAGAATTACCGATACATATGTAGCTGGCTTTTTCAATATTTTTAAAAATTTGTTAGCGAATAACTACGATGCAATCGAAGCTATTGTCATTATGATCACGAAACGCAACTTCCTGTATGCCCAAATAACACGACTTTCTATTTTGTGTCCCAAATTGATGTAGTTCTAAAATTGAACAAAGGTCGGCGTTTGTTTGAGTTTCATGTCTCTTAATGGCCTTGCTCAAATTATTCAAATCAGAGAATGCATAAGTATTCACGGCTAGCAATAAAGTTTGGTAGTAGCCATTCTGTAAGCCATTCTGTAGAATTATAAAACTCCGGGGAAACATATCGCTTACAATTTTCACTTTGGGTTATTAAATTTAATTTGAGGGTTAGTTTCCCTTTCTTTATTATGTCCGTTTTATTTCCAAATGATGAAGAGCTAAGAGAATTGCGATATTAGCTCTCAATCATGGGTTCAGACGTTTCATTTAATGAATGACCTGCCTTTTCAAACAAACTAGGAAAACAACCAAAACAAATCAAACCACAATTTAAATCAGATACTAGAAGCAAATACTGTTGAATTGAATTTCAATTAATAAAAATAAAAAAACACTTTCAAATCGCAACTCTATCAATAAAATTGGCAAACGAAAAACAAATCAAATTAAATAAGTTTACAAACAAAATTTAAATATGCTAACAAACAAATTAAAGTTGGTTAAACAATATTTCTTAAGCCGCAATTAGACTATTGCAGCACTCTGCAATATTTCTGCAATGGTAGTGTGTAAAATATTCATTGCAGAAAAGTTTGGCAATGCACCCATTTTAAAACATTGCAATGAGTTGATTGCCAAACTTTTCTTTAATGAATATTTTACACACTACCATTGCACGACTATTTCAGAAATATTGCAGAGTTCTGCAATAGTCTAATTGCGGCTCGGCCGGCGCCTCGATTTTCAAACTTCACATACATTCAAAAACTTAGCTTTACGTCCTTGAATCATAATGTACTATTAGTGCATGTCCTTAAAAGACACACTTTAAAAGATAAACTTTTTCCTATTGAATTTTAAGTCTGTAAATAAAAATTAATTGTAAATGATCTTTAACCGATGTTTATGTTTTAAGGCAAAAAAACTAATGTTGATTTAAAGATAAGAATTTCAAAAACAAATTATGAGTATTTTAGGGATGCAATGCATCCCTTGCTTTGCTTTCAATAACACTACTCCCATGTTCTTCGCTTTCACTAAGGTTCCTCGATTGTGCCACTCTTCTTTCGATTTAGTACAGTAAAACCTCGCTCAACGAGTAAAAAAGGCCTAGACTTTGAAAAAATTACAGTTAACATAAACATATTTGAATATGGGAAACGTTGTTTGCTTAACGAGTATTTTGCTTTACGAAAAAGATTCTGGAACGAATTTTGCGCGTTAAGTGAAGTACTACTGTACATATATTGCAACCCACATTTTGATTCGAAAAAAAGCAAATGAAATTCATTATTTTGTACCTACTTTTACTATAAACTTTTGTTTTAATACCTGGTTAATTAAAGTTGTGTTCTCCTAATCTCTAATCCGAGTGAAGAATGAATTATTTCGAATTATTTAGAACAACCAATCCAATTATTTCAAAATGTTTTGTTTTCCACGGAAAATAAAAATAAAATAAATAAAAAAACATGTATTAATTTTTTTTTATTATATATGTAGTTAGGATTACCTATAAGTTTCAAGAAAATCGGAAATGGTCGGGTTCACTTCATTGGTGTCTTAATTCGATTTTCCATTTATGGTGATTTGTTTCCTAGATATGCTTTTTATTACTGGTGTTTTGTTATAGCCTTATATAAGAGTTTTTCGTACCGTTTATTTTAACCTTACGCATGCGCATCACCTTTAGTTGATTTTATGTTTTTTTTAATTTTTGAGTAATGGGTGAGACAACCCTCCGAACTCCAATCCCTACTATTGACAAACGAGTAAATGTAAGATATCACAAATCAGCGAAAATAACAGTGGTATATAGTGATATCTCACAATTCTGGGATTGATTTGTATATTGCTTTCTTTCATATAATTATTTAGAACGAATTAAAGTATTTAGAATTAAAAGGAACATTTTCAATACGTGATTATTAATGTAATTTTCTTGTTTGTTAATTTTTTACAGGCATTCTGGTTCCGATATCACATTTCAATTTTTTGGTGCTAAAAGTGATGGAACAAAAGTTCGAGAAGCAGTTAATCGTATGGTTGAAAGAGGACGGCTAGGAAATTATTCATTAGTTCCTACGTATTTATCGTTTCGTCAAGAACCTGGTTTGATGTTGCAAGTAAGTTAAATTTAACATAGACTTTAATTAAACTCAAGGATTACCTTTTTGCTTTGAGTGGTTAGCTACTAAATGTAATATTTTAAGTATAAGAATAATATACTCTAATCCAAAATATACAGTTGGTTCAAATTAAATAATTAATTTTTAATTTGATAAACTTGGCATTATAAAGAAAAACTTTACTTAAGATAACTTTTAAAATTCTTAATACAAATAACCAGGGCCTGCGCTTCCTTGGAGCAGTACGAACAGTTTGACGGGGTGCTAAAATTGGAGGGCGCCAAAACCCAATTAATAAAAATAAATTTAAAATAATAAAATAAATATTTTAATTACCGAAATTTATTACCAAAAATATTTTTTTCACTGTGTAAAAATTCTTAAATTTTTTTTGTAAAATTTCTTTCAATGCAATCTTTGGCATTCAGGGGTGGGTCAGACAGGTTATACGACAAAAATAATGGTAATTTTCTCAAATTAGTAGAAGCAATTGCTGAATTTGACAATGTTCTTTCAGAACACCTACGACGGATAACTAATATTGAGACGCAAAACAAATATTTGTATAAAAGCATTCAGAATGAACTAATTTCAATCGTGTCTAAAGTTATTCAAAATAAAATCGATGATATGATAAAAGGTGCAAAATATTTTTCGATAATTGTTGATTGTACTCCAGATCAGAGCCGCAATGAACAATTATCACTTACTGTTAGAGTTGTTCATAGAAATCAAAACAAACATGAAATTAAGGAGCTTTTTATGGGTTTTTAATAGCTACAGATACGACGGGTAAGGGCTTAACGAATTTAGTTTTAGACCGACTAGCTTCTCTAAAATTTTCAATTAGTGATTGCAGAAGGCAAGGCTATGATAATGACTCAAATATGAAGGGAAAAAACATTGGAATGCAAGCTCAAATTAAACAAATAGAACCCCGAGCATTTTTTGTGCCATGCGCATCACATTCAGCTAACCTAGTCCTTCTAAATTCAGTTCAATGTTCACTTCAAGCTGTAAATTTTTTTGATACTGTCCAATGTTTATATGTTTTTTTTCTAGCTCTGTTTCAAGATGGGACATTTTGAAACAGAATGTGAAAACATTAACTCTCAAGCCACTCTGTACGACAAGATGGGAAAGCCGCATAGAAGCATAAATACCCTTAATGTGTAGTTTAGGTAATATTTATGACGCTTTAGTTCAAATAAGAAGTGACAAGGATAAGGACGGAATAACAAGAAATAACACGAATAGTTTATCTCTCAAAATTATTCATATTGAATTTATTTGTTCAATAATTATTTGATATAATATTCTTGATAAAATGAATATATTTAGCAAATATTTACAAAGTCCTGCTATTTGTTTAACGACGGCAGTACATTTTTTAGAAGGCACAAAAGAGTTTTTGACGAACTTACGAAATGAGGAAAATTTTCTGGGGTTTATCTTGCAAGCTAAAGAAATAGCTTTAAAATTAGATGTTCCACCAAATTTCCCGGATGCTCCAAGGCGCCCTAGTCGAAAACCTCAACTTTTTTCGTACGAAGGTAGAGACGAAATTATATCAAATCCTGAACAAAAATTTGAAGTTAAATTTTATTTTCAAATCCTTGATCAGGCGATTCAATCTGTTAGCGAACGGTTTGATCAAATTTCGAAACACAATAATATTTCCAAATTTTTGCATAATATTTCTGTGACTTCATTAAATGCTTCTGATCATTTAAATAATTGTCTTTCCCTAGAAAAGCATTTAAATTTCAATTCAAAGTCTGATATAACTTCTTCTGATATAACTTCTGATATAACAAAGTCTGATACTACTTCATCATTGGACTTAAATTTCTTTCCAGCAAGCATTCTCTTGAGATCTGAAAACAGGAAAAAGTCGCTGGGGGCTAAATCTGGAGAATATGGTGGGTGGGTAAGCAATTCAAAGCCCAATTCATTCAATTTTGCCATCGTTTTCATCGATCTGTGACACGGTGCAATATCTTGGTGAAACAACACTTTTTTCTTTTGCAAATGTGGCCGTTTCTTTGCGATTTCAGCCTTCAATCGATCCAAAAGTTCACAGTAATACTCGCTGTTGATGGTGGTTCCTTTTTGGAGATAGTCGATGAATATTATTCCGTTCGTATCCCAAAATACAGACGCCATCACCTTACCGGCCGACTGTTGCGTCTTTGCTCGTTTGGATTCGGTTCGTCGACTGCTGTCCACTCAGCTGACTGTCTTTTGGATTCTGGTGTGTAATTGTGAAGCCATGTCTCATCCATTGTCACATATCTACGATAGAATTCCCTTTTATTGCGGTTTAACAGTGCCAAAGACTCCTCCGAAGCATCGATTCGTTGTTGTTTTTGGTCGACTGTGAGCTCACGCGGCACCCAATTTGCACAGAGCTTTCGCATACCCAAATGTTCATGTAAAATAGTAAAAACACTACCATCTGCTACCTTTACAATGTCAGCTATTTCGTGCACCTTCAATTTGCGATCGTTCATAACCAATTTGTGGATTTTTTTTATGTTTTCTGGAATAACAGCCTCATTTGGGCGTCCACTGCGCTCTGCATCTTTTGTGCTGGTACGACCACATTTAAGTTCAGCCATCCACTTCTCTACCATTTGTCTCGATGGAGCAGAGTTTGGATAATGTCTATCAAGCCATTGTTTGGTTTCCACTGTATTTTTTTTCATCAAAAAGCAATGCTTTATTAAAATTCGAAATTCCCTTTTTTCCATTTTGTTTCAAAAACAAAAGTTGCTTCACACAAAATGCTATAACTCACGAATAAATAGTCAGATTGCTGTCAAATTTATACACGTATCGTTTGAAGGTTAGTACTAAATAAAAGTCATATGGAAAAAATTCTAGTAACGCCATCTATGTGTCATCCTACGGACTTATTGAATGACTTATTGAATGAGTAGTAGGTTTAGATTTATGGGACAAAATTAAAACATTCCAAAGTATAATTTCAGGAACTTTAAGCCCTATAGAATCATTAGATTTTATATTTGAAAAGAAATTCGACCAGATATTACCAAATCTAGTTGTAGTTCTTAGAATTTTATTGACAATACCAGTCACAGTAGCTTCCGGTGAACGTAGCTTTTCTAAATTAAAAATTATTAAAAATTATTTACGTAGTACAATAGGACAAGAAAGACTGGTAGATTTAGCTAGAATATCTATAGAAAGTAAATTTCTGAGCAACTTGGATTATAGTGATTTGATAGACGACTTTGCAAGAATCAAAGCGCGTAAAATAAAATTTAATTAACTAATATATTTTACAATTTAAAAATACACGCTTGAATTTTAGTGCTATTTATCCAATTTTTTTAATTTTTTATTATTGAAATTCGTACGCTATATTAGTAAGTACGATAGCAATATTAAATCTTTATTTATTTTTTAAATATATTTTTAATATTAATTTTTTGTTATTGAAATTCGTACGCTGGATTAGGTCGATAACAATATTTAATCTTTTATTTATTTTTTTAATGTTTATTTTTGAGGACTATACCTACGTGGGATACCTCGTTAAAAAAATGCACTGCATATCCTACCTTTTGGGTGATGTGGAAACGGATTATTTACGACAAATAGATTTTTTTAGGGCGGCATTTTTGAAAACTGCACCAGGCGCCAAAATCGCTAGCGCCGGCGCTGCAAATAACATTCTACTCCCAATTGAAAACACTGCAATTAACTGATTCAGCAATTTAGCTTTGACTTCACTAATGCTTAAATATATTCGTAAAATATGGTCAATAATGATTCAAGATGTTCATGGTATAGAGTAATCTCAGTTCAAATCAACTGTGTGATTTTTCCAAGTTTAGGAGCATAAACTAGAAGATAGAATATTTATTGCGGCTCCCAAGAACTTAAGCATGCGAATGAAAACTAGGCATTTCACAGATAGAGTTGGTTCTCAAAATTTAAACCTTTTTCTTTAATAAAATGTGTTGTGTAGTAGGAATTACAATATGTGTCACAACAACACATAAAACCCTTTTAAGACCATGATTCCACAACAACATGCGTTCTAAGGTGTTGATGGACGCAAATCTTTTTTTTCCTAAATTTTGTTAAATAATGGATAAATAAACAATAAATCCTATTACATAAAAACATAACATAGGTCAATATTTCATGATAGGATAGAGAAAACAAAAATAAAACAAAAGGTAAACAGCAAATTGGTTTGAAAATTGGCAGAAACAAAGCCAAAATAGGGGTGCTAATAATCTAGATAATGGCATATTTGCTGATCCTGTGATGCATTATCGCCTTCAATGATTAAAGTTCAGATATTTAGTTATATGACTCTTTTCATTGAGCAAGCAATGATATCCCATCATCAAAAAATAGTCCTCAGCTAAGATTAAGAGTGCTACCGTTGACTGAATACAATTCATCCGCCATCACTTCTAAGATATCACCTTGGCTAGTGATATCTCACTGCTATTGCCAGTGGTATATAATATCTCACGTTAACTTATATGCCAATAGCAGGGACTGAAGTACGCATGGTTGTCACTACTGTAGATCAAAAGTTATAAAAAACAAACCACTAAAAACTGATATCTCTATGCGATATATAATTTTTTTCGCGATCAGGCGATTTTGCATGTTTGCTGATTTGTAAATAAACATAGTAAGTTTTGTTTACAAATCACATGTCGGTAAGTAATTACTTACCGATCATGCAGGCGGTAAGTAATGACTTACCCGTAAGGGAGATCCCATACTCGACTTATTCTCGATCTTAAAACATATATCCTCAGTCGGTAAAACACTCTTACTGCCTTTAATACTTAAATAACTATTAACTACATTTTCGATAGAGGTCAAAGTAGAGTTCAATTTATGTTTACAGTTAATTACAATTGATTTTGATTTATAATTTCAAAGGAGTTTTTTTACATGCCTTAAAACTATAGAAAATGATTGTTTAGCATAAATAAATTACCTTAATTTAGTTTTGAATAACGATATTCTGTTTTCATCTTTCTATTCATCAGGAAGACCGTTTTACTATATTAATATATGCATACGTTTATTTTATTTTTAAAATTAGTAAAAATTTTCTTTGAAACCTATTATTTTATTTATAAAATTTATTTTTACGTTTCGATATACATATATTTATACCATCTTCAGAAAAATGGTACAAAAACTATAACAAAATGAATACAAATGAAAAAATATTAGAACATAACAAAAAATATTAAAAAAGCAAAAATCAAATTTTTACAAAAAATTATTAAAACTTACATGAAACAATTAATATAGTATATTAAGAAACTAGTTTCATAATCGACGATTGTAACGCACGCAATCTGTTTAGAAAACGACGCGCGCAGCGGGGAGTTTTCTAAAGGATAAGTGCGATAAAACGTCTTATGAAACGAGTTTTTTATACTATTTTTTCTATTTTGCATTTTTTGTCTTGAAATTTTAAAAAATGTGTATTTTATTAAAAAATAGTCAATTTGAAATTTTGTTATTATTACTAATTATTTTAATTAATTAAAATATTTAACACTAACTTAGACATTCTGACTAATTTTATTTACATAATTATTCGTTTTAATGTTCACTGACGTTTGTATGACCAATGTGACCAACCTTGAAAGACAAATCTTTTGCGTATCGTAATATAAGCCATTTCGATGCGCATTTGGGTATCGAAATGACTTTATTTTAGACGCAAAATAGAAAAAACTAATAATACAAAAGAAAATAAAAAAAAACTACGAAAATATGTTCAAAAATCATGAACTTTGTTTTCTTTTCATTAAATTTTATATGATTCTGTAATGCCCAGTTATTGATAACATTAAGCTGTCCGATTGCATTTTCAATCTTAAATCGCTATACGATTTTTCAATGAAAACAATAGCCATATTGTCAGCCAACATTATGATTTTACCTCAGCGATCCAAAACAAAATACAGTGTTAACGTATAAATCGAACAATAATAGTCCTAATAAAGAACATTGAGGAACTCCATGTTTTATCGCTTCTTCATGCTATTTTTCATGCCCACTATGCCATCAATTTTTAGAGTTTGTTTTCTATTTTTCAGATAATTTACAAAAAGTTTCAGAGGATGGCATCAAAAGGCAATCTCATGAAGCATTCTTATGAGTGTATTATGACTTACAGAATCAAGAGCTGGCTGCAGGTCAATAAAAATACAAGCACAGAACAACTTTTTATCAAGAGCAGAACGAATATCTGAGACAATTTCTGAAGTTGCCGAGAGAGTGCTGGATTGATTACAAAAACCGAATTGATGTTTGCTTATTTTATGATATAATTGACAAAAGTTTCCGACTAGCATTATGTAAGGGCTCAGATCTGGACCGGATACCACTTTTCTTACCACTGATATGGTCCAGATCAGGTACTCTGAGAAGGTCCTGATCAGTAATGTAACGCCTCAAACTATTCAAACCGAATCAGGCAGCCCTACTAGAACCGGACCAGGATCGGATCAGTTTACATAGGGCATTTATTAGTACTAGGAGGGCCTGGCGTGCTTCGCTACGCTTATAAATAAAGTTTTTGCGTAGACATTTGACGTTGACGTAGAAGCAATGATTTCAAAAAGTGGTAATGAGATATGCTAGCATATAATTTTTAATTTTTCTTTTTAAATATATGAATGAAAAATAATCAGAACTCTAGCTGATCAGTTCGGATATATGACAAATTAGCGATCAAATAAGTTTTCAAGTAAGCTTATTTGATCTCTAACTTAAATAAAAATTATATGCTAGCATTTCTCATTACCACTTTTTGAAATCATTGCTTCTACGTCAACAAAATGTCTATGCAAAAACTTTATTTATAAGCGTAGCGAAGCACGCCAGACCCTCCTAGTATAAAAAAATAAAATAAAGTTTTAAGTTTTAAATTTCATTTCGTTTTTGTATGTATGTAAACTTATAATGCATATGTATATAAAAAGTTTTTCGTATATAATAACTTTTTTATTTATGATCCGAAAAATCCCAAAAATCTTTAAAACCTAAGTTACAGTAATATCAGTTAGCACTGAAAATTTGAAATTAATCAAAATTCGAATAAAAAAGCCTTAGGCTCCAGAAAGTTTTTTTTAGCGTATTAATATATAAGATAATAAAAAAAACCAAGAAAAATAATATAAACTCACATACCATTATCACGTCGAATCAATTCTATCTTCATCTGACAAATTTACCAAACACATGAATTTTAAAATATGTATAAGGAAATATTTTATTCAAACATATTAGGCTTTTAAATTTATATGTTTGGCATGACAAAAACGACAACTCATATCCAAAGCACCACAAACATACGAATCAAAGTTACCGTTATTATACTTTATATATTATTAATAGTTATTATACTTTATATACTGTTATTCTATCATGTAATGGTTATTATACTTTCATGTAATGGTTATTAATACACTCGCGTATCCCGGTTAATGCTCGTGTATTAATAACCGTCATTACATGATCGTAACATAATATACTATTATGTAAATAAATATTTTTTTTTGTTTTTCTTAAATAAATAGGTGAAATCGTTTTTTTTAAATTTCTTAACACCAACTGTTTATTACCATACTATTTAAAAAGAATATGTGAATATTATATAGTTAAATATAATATTATTTTTACATTTTTAATGTAAATTGTCCGTAAATAATTCTAAAATTAATTAACGTCATCTTCCCAAGAGAGATGAATTAACCACCAGCAAAATTATTTCATTCAGTCAATTGACTCTCTTAACGGGTGTTCTAGGATGGTTTATCCTAGTTAAGAAATTAGAAAATAGATGGCTTTTAAAAAATAACTTTCGTCACAAAGTAATTTTTATAGGCATTTTTAACACTGGGGCCCTATTCCCGAACACATATTTGTCAATCGACAATATTGTCAATTTCACCAAAATGCTTAACAACTTTGTTTAAAAATGGTATTCTGTAACTCATATTTGTGTCAAACAAATTATAACAAATTTTTACAAAATTATAACAGATTTTTAGTACTAGATTCGTACTTGTGACAACTAACTTTTTTAA
Source organism: Diogma glabrata (assembly GCA_963693315.1). Classification (NCBI taxonomy): domain Eukaryota; kingdom Metazoa; phylum Arthropoda; class Insecta; order Diptera; family Cylindrotomidae; genus Diogma; species Diogma glabrata. Next base: position 121,661,195 of record OY856186.1, on the reverse strand, counting down.
TCTTAAAAGATGCAAAATAAAATAAAAATATATTTAATAAATAAATGATATTTATTTAAAAATATGATTATTTAGTATTATTAAAGACTTAGTTTTGCGTTATAAATTAATTTTTCCGCCAATCTATGAAATTTGTATAAAAAAGTCAACACTCAAAACATAAAGCAAAATTGTGATTTTGACAGTAACTATATTGTTCTTGTCATATTCACAATATTGTGTTGAATTTTCACCAAATTGGTGTTACATAATACGAAATTCACAATATTGTGTGAATTTACAATATTGTGATGACATTTATGTGTTCGAGAATAGGGCCCCTGGTGAGAAGGAATTTTCGATGCAATGAATAAACGCCGAAAGTAGATTTTTTAAGTTGGGTAGTAGAAAAAATCATTATTTTTTCTATTTATTTTATTTCAATTGCACTTTCTTTATTTTCATCTTTTTTTTATTTTGAAATACAAAATTGCTTGAAGCTATGTTTGCTAATAATGTTAACAAGATTTATTATTTGAACGTGAATTTTATATACATTTTATTTTGGCATGACTGGATTGAATCGAACAGGAATCTGGTTCCTCTCATATGGCTCTGATATCATAGGTTCAATCTGTTCCAACAGGTTTGGTCGGTTTGAGGATGTTTACGAGCAAAGGAAAGGCCAGAATAATATAAAAGCTGTTCATAGTACATATCGTCTACCATTCAATGCTGATTTGCTGATCTGAAATAATTGACTTCCTGGGAAATAATTATTCAGATAAAAGAGATCGTTCGCATTTGAAATAGCATTTTATCACGGTCAAACTTCTTAATGGAGCAGAACTGCTGCAAAAATTAAAATATATCGACCGTCATTCAAATGAAGATAATAAATGAAATGAATACAATAGCTAAAATTCTCTTCGGGTAAAATAAAATTAAAGCAAGCATAAATAATTTGAAAACTGAAAATAGGCCAGTAATAATAGGAGAAAAAATTAGAAAAAAAAAATAATTCGTTACAGCAAACTGATAGTGGGATATTGTAGAACACGATATTGTAAAAGAGGGAAACATAAATCGAACCAGCAGCTGCTATCCGGGGGAAAATGGGGAGGGTTTTTAGGGGTTGAAAGGGGTTTTTCGTGATTTCTGGCTAAACCGTGCATCCTATCAAAAAGAGTTGTATGTAAAAGTTGTAGGGAATAAAAAGATCTACACTTTTTGTACGAACCATTTTTACCCTCACCTCAACATTTTTCGAAAAAAATGTGAAAAACCGATTTTTTTCTTTTTTCTTGTTTTCTTTTACAAAAAAAATTTTATGAAGTTCAAATTTTGGAAAAAGATACCTCCATTTATTGAAAAAAGGCAGCAATTTTTTCGGAGGGAAATATTTAGACGTTGTTGTTAAAATTAATTTTTTTGAAAAAAAAAAACAAATTTTTAACTGCGATTCCTCTTAAAACTACGCCTCCTAAAGAGTTCAGTTCTGACTCATTTACTCGTTCTTACGTCTATTTTTGATAAGTGGTAAAAAAATGGTACACTGTTATGGAAAAAAAGGCGGGAAAATTGAAAAAACCGAGAAAATCGCTTTTTTTTCGTGGTAATTTGCATATTTATCGTTGAATAATCGTTATTAATTAATAAAATCATTTAAATTTTTTATGATAAACGTAAACGACGATCATTTGGAAATAAATTAATGAATAATTATATGCTTTCGTTACTTTTAGTTTATTTAGGTAACAAAAAAGCAAATTTTATTCTTCAAACATGGCGATCTCAAAAAGTACCTTTTAGTTTTCTTTCATGTTTTTTATATTTTACAGATTTGTTATTTACTTAAAACATACTAAACCTATAAAGACTTTTGTTATTTTTTGTTTTTGAGAAAAACACATTTGAATATAGGTTGATTTTTTTTGTACTTTGTGCCATACACTAAACCCAAGTTTACTGATTCTATTAAACTTATTTTGGGTTTAGAAGGTACTAAATGAGGTTTAAAGAAGGTACTAAATAAGGTTTTTTTGGGTTTTCTGAAGGTTTAATATTTTACCCAAAACATATTCAAATTACAGACAGACGTTTTGTTCGACGATAAAAACCAATTCGAATATTTGTTAGCAAAAATATGCCAGTTGCAGATTTTGCTGAAATTTATCAAATAGATAGTGAATTTTCCTTTCAATTACAATAAAAAATTCATATTAAATTAAAATATATCATATATTAATTATCATATATTATAAAATAAAATAAGCATTAAATATTTTAGAAAAATGAAAATTCTGCCAATCCCATGTACCTTCGAAATCAAATTGCTCAAGAACGGCTTTACCAATTTTATCAAACTTTTTTTTTTTTTGTAGGTGATTAGTTAATCGTTTGAAAAAAAATATAATTAATTGTTTTTGTAATTAATTTTTAAATTAAAATATTAAAAAACTTTTTTAAAGTTGGCGCTTGGGTTGAAGATCAATTAAAATTTAATTTATTTTTTTTTGTAAGAACAGTTCTATCTTTACTCTAAAATATTACAAATTTACAAAGAGGCTTATATTCGTGTTCTTGAGATATTTAATTTTTAAGATTTTTAGTACGACTGAAATTCTAATTGTTGATTATTTCTTCGAACAATTTTTATCAAGTTCGAAAACGAAAGCATCTAATTATTCATAAATGTATTTCCGAATGATCGTTGTTTACGTAATAATAAATAAAATAATATGATTTTATTAATTAGTAACAATTATTCAACGATAAATATGCAAATTACCACGAAAAAAGCAATATTTTCGGTTTTTTCAATTGTCCCGCCTTTTTGTCCATAGATTTATACTTTTTTTTACCATTTATCAAAAATAGACGTAAGAACGAGTAAATGAGTCAAAATTGAACTCTTTAGGAGGCGTAGTTTTAAGAGGAATCGCAGTTAAAAGTTTGTTTTTTTTTTCAGGGTGAGGGTAAAACTGGTCCGTACAAAAAGTATAGATCTTTTTATTCCCTACAACTTTTACATACAACTCTTTTTGATAGGATGCACGGTTTAGCCAGAAATCACGAAAAACCCTTTTCAACCCCTAAAAACCCTCCCCATTCTCCCCCGGATAGCAGCTGCTGGTTCGATTTATGTTTCCCTCTTTTACAATATCGTGTTCTATAATATCCCACTATCAGTTTGCTGTAACGAATTTTTTTGTTGTTAAAATACTATTTTGCCTGGCCTAAAAAGAATAGTTGAGTTTAACTCTTTGTTTATTATAATGTCGTTTTCGATTGAAGAACAAGTTAATAACGAGTTCTTAACCCCTTGTGCATCAATCACGAGTCTGACTCGTGGACATTTATTTTACTTTGTGAAACAATCACGAGTCTGACTCGTAGAAATTTATTTTACTTTCTAAGACAATCACGAGTTAGACTCGTGATAACAAAATAAATTAAATTCATGGAATCACTTGACTTCATTTCAAAACTGTGATCGAACGAATGAACCGATTTTAATGAATTTTTTTTTGTTTAAAAGGTACATACGCCTTATGAAAATATTACTTTAACAGAAAATATTCATATTTTTAGATGATTTTTTAAAATTTTATTTGTTCAAACATGGTGATTTCAAAAAGTATCGTTTTCTTCTCTTTCATAAATATATATTGTAACGACTCTTCGTTGGTTCTTTTAGATTATTGAGCAAATACGACAGTAAAAAGACAGATCTTTGGTTAACAGAATCTCAAACTTTATTTATCAACCAATTACAGCAACTTCCGATTTTAATTACAATAAATTCTATGGTCTCCAATTTATGTACCATAAATTTCACCGCTTTCCACAATTTCAATCAATGAGAGTCGGAATCGTAAAATCTGTATTTACTATTCCACTAGGTTCAAATTCTTTCACTATTAGTACCCAGGCTCAAGTACCATCGATTATTCCTTATACTTGCGAATATTTATAAACACTTTTAATTGCAAAATTAAACTGACTATCTGATATTTTTGTTTGCTTTTTTATATCGAAAAATAAATAATTCGAAACTTCTATAATCCACTAGAAATCAATACTACGTAGTCTGTACATCTTGAATAGGCCACACCTGTTTTCATTCATACTTGCATTTGTATTAGCGAACTCAAATTTAATTTATGCAAAATGTATTAGGTAACTCCTTTTTATTCATTAATGTAAACATTTGTATAACAAATTTAATTTACATTAATTTATGCAATACAATTTGCAATACAAGTAAAAGATTGAAAAAGGAGTTAACTTTTAATTCATGAATGAGTAAATAAAATTAACCCATTCTGGACGAAGTTTATTACATTGCCCTCCATTTAGTTTTGTTCGTCCCGAACAATATCAGATGTCGCATTGGTGCTGTTACCTTGGTACGGTGCCAACCTTTGCAGATGTATCACTTTCATCTTGGTACGGGGTCCCTTTTGTATGCGGTAGATGACATCATTAATTCGTTTGATTATTTTATATGGGCCTTCCCAATCTGGCTGCAGCTTGGGTGATCTTCCCTTAGTTCTTCTGGGGTTGTATAGCCATACCAATTCTCCTTCTTGAAAACCGCCACTATTTGCATTTATGTCGTACCTGGTTTTCATTTTGTCACTGGCAATCTTAATGTGGTCTCGAACCTGCTGATGGATTTTATTCATCTTCTCCCTTAGTTGTCCCACATAATCTGTTTTCGTGGATACCAGACCTCCAGGGATGCCGAACTCGATGTCACTAGGAAGATGTAGTTCTCTTCCGAACATGATATTCGCTGGCGTTTCACTTGTCGTATCGTGCACTGCGCTACGATAGGCCATCAAGAATAACGGAAGATCCTTGTTCCAATTTTTTTGGTTGGCTTCTACTACCTTTGACAAATGTTCTTCCATGGTTCGGTTGAATCGTTCTACCATGCCATCCGACTGCGGGTTCATAGGTGTAGTTCGTGTTTTTCTAATGCCGGGTGTTCTGCACAGCTCTTCCATCAGTTGAGATTCGAAATTCCTTCCCTGGTCGGTATGCAACTCGAGCGGTGTTCCATATCTGCAAACCCATTCATTGACTAATGTTTCCGCGACCGTAACTGCTTCCTGGTTCGGTATTGCATAGGCTTCGTGCCATTTTGTAAAGTAATCAATGACCACCATGATGTATTTGTTACCTTTTGTCGTTTCCGGAAATGGCCCCGCGATGTCTATAGCAATTCTCTCCATTGGGGCACCCACATTGTACTGTTGCATCTCTCCTCGAGTTCTAGTTGTTGGTCCTTTGCTCGCTGCACAAGTATCGCATCGCCGACACCATTGCTCCACGTCTGTTCGATACCTTACCCAATAAAACCTCTCCCTTACTTTGGCTAGGGTTTTATTGACTCCCAGGTGTCCTCCAGAAATACTTCCATGCAGCTTTCCCAGTACCTCTTCCACTCGACTTGATGGCAACACCAGTTGTTCTAACACTTTCTTTCCTTCAGCGGACTCCCATTTTCTTTTAAGTATCCCGTTGTCCATAGATAGTGAGTCCCATTGCGCCCAGTAGCATTTCACCTCCGTACTTAAAGGTGCGACCTCTTTCCACTCCGGTCGCCTTCCCTCAGTTTTCCAATTTAATATTGGAGCCATAGCTGGATCTTCTAGCTGCTCTCTTTTAATTGCCTCGGTACACCAATCTTCAGGAGTTTGGAACTTGATTTGGTTCACTTTCATTGCCTCATTTCCCTCAGTTCTGCTACATGACTTGCACTCCTCTATACAGGGTCTTCTGGACAGGGCATCGGCGTTACCATGTGTCCTCCCCTTGCGGTGTTCAACTTTGAAGTCGTAGTTCTGCAGGATCTCTATCCATCTTGCTGCTTGTCCTTCAGGAAATTTGAATTGTAATAACCATTTTAGAGCAGCATGGTCCGTGCGAATCAGGAATGGCTGTCCACACAAATACTTGTGGAAATGTTTCACAGCCTTGATGATAGCTAGCAACTCCTTCCTCGTGACACAGTAATTCCGCTCCGGCTTTGACAGAACTTTACTGAAGTACGCCACCACTTTCTCATCGTCTCCAACTTTCTGTGACAAAACAGCTCCGGTTCCTACATTGCTTGCGTCTGTGTCCAGAATGAACATCTTTCCGGATTCTGGATAGGCTAGTATAGGGGTGTTGCATAGTTTTTCTTTTAAACGGCAGAATGCCTCATTACGTTCGGTTGTCCACAGAAACTTGGTAGTTGCCTCTGTCAATTTATGTAGACTCTTGGCGATATTATCGAAATTCTCCACGAATCTTCGATAATAGGTGCATAAGCCAAGGAAACTGCGTAGCTCATGAACATTCTTCGGTACTGGCCAATTTTTCACAGCATCAATCTTCTCGGGATCGGTTCTGACTCCATGTTCTGTAATGATGTGTCCAAGGTACTTCACTTCTTTGTGGAAGAGATTGCACTTTACCGGATTCAACTTCATGTTGGCATTACTTATTCTTCTGAGTACTTCTTCGAGGTTCATTAGATGCTCTTCGAAGTTGCGACCCATTATAATGATGTCATCAAGATAAACTAGGCAGGCCTTCCAGGTTAAACCATGCAACACGCATTCCATTAGACGTTCAAATGTTGCTGGGGCATTGCATAGACCAAACGGCATCACATTGAACTCCCACAACCCATTGCCAGTAGAAAATGCTGTCTTTCGTCGATCTTCTGGATGCATTTCAACTTGCCAGTAGCCACTCTTCAGATCTAATGTGCTGTACCATTTGGCCCCTGATAATGTATCCAGTGTGTCATCGATTCGTGGCAGTGGATAGCTGTCCTTAATGGTTACCTCATTGAGCCTTCGATAGTCTACACAAAAACGAGCTGACCCATCTTTTTTTCTAACTAGCACCACTGGTGAGCTCCATGGACTCTTAGATGGCCTGATGACTCCATCACTTTTCATTTTGTCCAGCATTCCTTGCACTTCCTCGTGTTTAGCCAGTGGTAGTCTTCTAGGAGGCTGTCTGATAGGATGAGCGTTTCCAGTGTTGATCCTATGTCGCACGATGTTTGTTCTTCCAACATCTTCATCTCCAGTAGAGAAAACGCTGCTCATCTTCGTTAATACCCTCTTGATTTCTTTGAATTCGGCTGGATTCATTCTTTTACTAAGATCTTGAAGTATTGCTACTAATGCGGGATTGTTTCTCTGCATGAAGACCTTTTGCTCTTCTTCACAGCTGATTATCTCTTTTATGGTGCTGCATTTGGCGATTTCTTCTCCATGATTGATGACCACTCGTTTGTTTGAGAAGTTAATCAGTTGCACTGGAACTACTCCCTCTTTTGCTGTAACTAGCGTTCGGCCAATCATAATGTTTCCCCCAAAGTCGTTGTTAGCTGGCTCAATCATCACAGGTGAATTTTGGTCACTTTTATCTAGTAGCTTAGTCCATATGATTTTCTCAGATTTTGCCGGGATCTCAGTTGGTCCATCACTAATAACACGGACCTCAGCATTGTCGTTGGTGGCGTGTAGCACTATTTCTGTGTTTCCATATCTCAGTACGTGGCTTCCCAGATCTAATATAAAATTGTATTCTTTCATGAAGTCAAGCCCAATTATGCACTCATCTTCTATATCTGCTACAATAAATCGGTGCCTAAATGAATCTCCTCCAAGGTGAACCTCTTGGTCGCTTTCTCCATGAACTAAAACTGTTTCACCCGTAGCTGTTTTTAGGGTGAATCGTCTTGCTGTATCGATCTGACTATCACAAACCACATCTGGACGCACTATCGATCTCGAAGCACCTGTGTCCAAAGTCAACATGCACGATTTGCTTCCAACGGTTGCCTCTAAGACTAGACTACTATTTTCTCATTTTACTAGTGATACCACCAATGTAGGGCATTGTAATTGAGCCAGCTTTCGCCCTTCAAAACTGGCACAATCTAGTTTCCCGAATCTGGAACGCGGCCTCTGTCTTCCGGGTGTTGCTCCCATTTACATTCTCTTCGGATGTGCCCCAACTTCCCACAGTTCCAGCATCTTACTCTGCTAGATCTACTTCGTTGATTTCGTTCAGGTTTATCTTCCACACTTTTGACACGCATGATCACTTCATCAAGCGCTGCTTTCAGTGGTTCCTCAGCAACTTCCATCTGACGTACTCTATCTGAGCCATACGCTCTTTTTCCGGCTTCCATTTGCAGGGCCAATGCTAAGACTTCCGCAGGTAATTTCTTCCCGCTTAGATACAGCTGATTTCTCATTTGTATATCTCGAAGAGCATTGATAAATGTATCAGCTGCCAGCTCATCTCGATGTTCAGCGTTATAGTTCGGGTATGACAGATTAACCAGTCTGACAATGTCAGCCTCTAATTCTTGCAAAGTTTCACTGACTCCCTGTTTTCGTGTCTTCAGCTGCATGCGATGGAGAGCTTGCATATGACTTTCCACATATCTTACTTCTAAGGCCTCCATTATCTTGCTGTAATCACGCTCTGTGGCTGATAGTGTCTGCAAAATTTCAGCAGCAGGTCCCTTCAATGCCAATATAAGTGCATTTGCTTTTTGCTGGTGATCAACCCCAGTTGTTGCTATCTCAAATTGCATCTTAAATATCTGATACGATGTAGATCCATCAAATGCGGGTGTTTTTACTCTAGCTGGGGCTGAAGTAGCTGATGGATTGATCATGTTACCTGACTTTCCTTGTGCTATTTCTTGGCGTAATTCACTCGAAAGATTGCGTAGTTTCTCTTCATGTTCTTCGGTAACTTTCCGCAGCTCCCTTTCTATGTTGTTGATTTTAACCTCCGCACTGGATATACGTGACTCGATTACTTCACGTAGTTGTTGTTGATCCAATTTTTGTTCCGCTGCCAGTTTCTCTTGTTTGGCCATCATATCAGCAAGTTGTTGCTGTTGAATGTTTACTTGTTTGGCCGCCAATTGCTCTTGTTTGGCCATCATATCAGCAAGTTGTTGTTGTTGCTCTACCTTTTGTTGTTGTTGCTGTGCCATCATTTCTTTCATCAACACCATCATCGGATCAATTGCTGGGGCATTCTGGACCGTAGCTTCCTCCGGCTCTATTTCTATGACCTCTGTGTTTTGGCCTGCTTCTTCTAAAACTTTACGCAGCCGGAATGCAAGTTCTGCCTTCGTTCCATGGATTGGAGCATTCCTTTTCTTCAACTCATCCTTCAGCTGGGTCTGGCTGAGATCACTAATATTTACTGTCTTGACCATTGTTTCAATAATCCCACTTCTGACACCACTGTAACGACTCTTCGTTGGTTCTTTTAGATTATTGAGCAAATACGACAGTAAAAAGACAGATCTTTGGTTAACAGAATCTCAAACTTTATTTATCAACCAATTACAGCAACTTCCGATTTTAATTACAATAAATTCTATGGTCTCCAATTTATGTACCATAAATTTCACCGCTTTCCACAAGTTCAATCAATGAGAGTCGGAATCGTAAAATCTGTATTTACTATTCCACTAGGTTCAAATTCTTTCACTATTAGTACCCAGGCTCAAGTACCACCGATTATACCTTATACTTGCGAATATTTATAAACACTTTTAATTGCAAAATTAAACTGACTATCTGATATTTTTGTTTGCTTATTTATATCGAAAAATAAATAAATCGAAAATTCTATAATCCACTAGAAATCAATACTACGTAGTCTGTACATCTTGAATAGGCCACACCTGTTTTCATTCATACTTGCATTTGTATTAGCGAACTCAAATTTAATTTATGCAAAATGTATTAGGTAGCTCCTTTTAATTCATTAATGTAAACATTTGTATAACAAATTTAATTTACATTAATTTATGCAATACAATTTGCAATACAAGTAAAAGATTGAAAAAGGAGTTAACTTTTAATTCATGAATGAGTAAATAAAATTAACCCATTCTGGACGAAGTTTATTACATTATATATATTCATATATATATATATATATATATATATATATATATATATATATATATATATATATATATATATATATATATATATATATATATATATATATATATATATATATATATATATATATATATATATATATATATATATAAATATATATATATATATATATATATATATATATATATATATATATATATATATATATATATATATATATATATATATTTATATATATATATATATATATATATATATATATATATATATATATATATATATATATATATATATATATATATATATATATATATATATATATTTATATATACATATATATATATATATATATATATATATATATATATATATATATATATATATATATATATATATATATATATATATATATATATATATATATATATATATATATATATATATATATATAAATATATATAAAATGGTGGAATCAATATGGCAGCTACAGGCTTACGGCCTCACTCTGAAAGTATAGAAATTTGGCTACCAACACAAATTTCAAATATCAACAGATGTGTTGTTTTGCTTAGAATGTTGATAATTATAAGTAGTTTCAACTTCCGAGTGGTGTTAAATTTTTTTTCAAAATGGCAGCTCGTAATTATAAAATATAAAATTAAAAAAAAAACAAATAATAGATCTCCCGTTTTTATATTTTCTTCCATAATTTAGAATATTCATTAACTTTTTACAAAAAACCTGGAAAATTGCACTTTGGAGATGTTTTTTGGAAATTATAGAAGTTTTGTCTATAATTTCCATAACAATCTGTCGGTATATATTAGCCAATTTTTTTTTAAATAATTTTCTACAAAAAACTTCAAAATAAATAAATAAATAAATAAATAAATAAATAAATAAATAAAAAAATAAATAAATAAATTAATAAATAAATAAATAAAAATAAATAAAAAAAATAAATATATATAAATAAATAAATAAAAATAAATAAATGAAAAAAAAATAAATAAAAATAGATAAAAATTAATAAAATAAATAAAAATAAATAACAATAAATAAATAAATAAAAATAAATAAAAATATATAAATATAAATTTATAAATAAAAAAATAAAAATAAATAAATAAATAAATAGAAAAATAAATAAATAAATTAATAAATAAATAAAAATAAATAAAAATAAATAAAAATAAATAAAAATAAATAAAAATAAATAAAAAAAATAAAAAAATAAAATAAATAAAATGAATGAAAAAAATTAAAATATATAAATAAATAAAAATAAATAAATGAATAAAAATAAATTAAAATAAATAAAAATTATTAAAATAAATAGAAATAAATAAAAATAAATAAATAAAAATAAATAAACTACCAACATCCTTCGTCCAAGAACGCATATGTTGATATTTAAAATTTGTGCTGGCAATTCTAAATTGCTATACTTTCAGAATGAGGCAGTAAGCCTATTCCTATATCAGCCATATTTATTCCACCATTTTGAATTTTGAAAAGGGGCAGACGACATTGGAAACAAGAGACAATAAGCTACAATTTTTGCCCATAAACCTTCTGAAAAACCAAAATCATTCTGAAGAGCAGGGGGTCTCCGAGTTGCAAAGGATGCCTCATATATATAGTTATTACTTAATTCAAATAAATAAGTAATCATTTCAAACACATAATTTATTTTAACACATAAAACTATATGTTTTATGTATTAAAATTTAATACCTTTAAAACAAAAAAAGGTCAATAAAATCCCTGCACTAGTTTTTAGTAAATCTAAATTTACAGTAAAATAAATCTTTCAAACATAAAAAAATAAAACAAAAAATTAAGATTTTTTTTTAAATCGCAAGGTTTAAAAGCTTAAAACTAATATAAAATATAATTTTTTTTTATCAGTATAGTACTTTTAAAAGCCTAACTTAAGTACCTTTCAAACAAAAAAAAATTATTAAAATCGGTTCACCCGTTCGAGCACAATTTAACTTTTAACTTTCATGTTTCTTAAAAAAGTTCGAGCCACCCTGTAGCCTAGAACTAGTGAGAAACTAAAAAAATAAAAAACACGTGTTAGTTTTTTTTTATTATACTAACAATCATCAAAGTTTCAAGAAAATCGGAGCATTTTTTTAAAAGAATTATTTTCGGCACAAAATTTTTCAAACAAATAGTTCAACCAAACATAAATTTTTTTAAACAAATAAAACCTTAAGGGGTTTTAACGAGTTCTTTTTTTCAATCGAACATACGAACATTCAGTGTTATTGTATGAGTAAATTGAATTGGTTATTTTATTAATTCTTTTATTTTGGTTTATTTGAAAAGCAATAAAAAAACAATTTATTTTGTGAAAAAAAAAAATTATTTCATAATATATATTGTTAAATAACTAAAAATAAAATAAAATTATTAATATGATGCTGCGTTATAATTATAACATTTTGATTTTACGTTTGTAGTGTATACTTTTTGTCATAGTATGAGTAAAACTCAAAAATAACTGAAAATAAAACTAGTTCTTCAAAAGGGGAAAAATGCACAACTAGTTCAGAACTAGTTTTTTTATTTTGCTTCAATCGAACATGATTTGGAGGGGAAATAATTTTTTTGTATGGAAAAAAAAGAACTAGTTATGAACTGGTTCTCAATCGAAAATGCTATAAGATGCGTTCGATTCGATTTAACTGAAATAACTGAATATACGGAAAAAACAACAACAACAATTGCATATATTTTTTCAATTGTTTCAATTGCTTCAGTCAACTCGAACGCGGCTATTATAAATGTAATATAAATAAAAATGAGGATAAGTGTAGTATTTTCCTATTAGATAAAGAGGGTAGTTCTTAGTTTTATTATATCCAACAAATATATTGCAAATGCTGTTAAAAAAATTCTCTAGTAAACTAATTATCAAATGTTCAAAGAATCTGTTACATTGTAAATACTTATGTTATCGGCAATAATTTCAATTAAATACAAACTGTAAAATCGAAAGTAATTAGGTTCTTAAAAGAGTTTGTAATACAGCAGCCAAATTCTGTAACTGTGAAGTGGTGAAGTGATAAATTTTTTAATGTAAAGTAACGAAGAAATTTTTAACACTTCACCGCTTCACAGTTACAGAATTTGGGTGCAGATCGGTTCAAAAAAGGTAAAATATAAGGTTTTATTTTACTATAAAACTATATGCTGAAATAATAGTAGTTTAATCAATGAGTGAATAATGAAGTAGTTTATTCTCAAGCAAAAGTTCGATTACAATACTTTATTTTCTGACAAAGAATTGTGTACTTAAAAAATAAAAACATTTTCTTCAATTAAAACAATAAATCTTTATTGTTTTAATTGATAAATCAAATTTCTTAATAAAAAAAACCCGGATGATAAAAAACGCCCTTCTCATACAATCAACCAAGTTCAACTAAACGAAATAAGAGAATTTAAATTAAAATTTGATTTTTGAACAAAACTTACCAAAGCAATTGTGATTATAATTTGAAAATAATTTTAATGAAATCAAAACAATTTGACCAATTGGAATCATACCAATTGAATAATGATAATTTTTTTATAGGAAAATTTTCATTAGACAATAGGTTAAGTTCATTAGGCTATAGGCTAGAAAACAATACTATAATACATACTATTATTATCGAAAAAACATACAAATAAAGCTGATATAATTAAATGGAAGAGAATAAATACTCTTATATTATCAGTTAAATTAAAATAATTGTTAAATCCGTCCATTAATTTAAAAAAAAAATATTAATGTTAATCCAGCCAGTTCTTTCCATAATATCTTTTTAAATTAATTGTTTTATTATCCTATTTCAATTATTAAAACAAATTAATTTTTCACTCCTCTAATAATCTAGATACACCATATTACATCATTTATATGTATCAACAGTTTCTTGCTTAATTGATCAATTATAATTGTCACAATCTATACAACAAAAACGTAGATATGCTTGAAATTTATTACACGAAATAAAAAAATTTCTTTGATTACAAAACATAAGTCGACAATTTACAACCGTAGATTTTATCTTTAACTTTTTTATGTTAATTCATAATTAAACGTAAATTAAAAAAAATGTTATCGTATATTTAAATTCTGGAAATTTAATTAGGGAAAAGGTCGGTCCATTAATTCAATTTAGTAGAGAGGTGTGAACTTAATTTATTGTTATATGAAAAATAAGGCTAAAAGTTTGTTGTGTATAAAAAATAGACAAATTTTCAAAAAAATATGTATATACATAAATTAAACTAATCTTTTTTTACAAAGAAAGATTATAAGTAATTGATAATTGAGTTTTTAGTATCACGATTAATCGATTTATTATATTTGTAAATCAGAATTCAAGTTTTATAAGAAACCCTTTTTCTTTGTTTTGTTCATTTTATATATTAATACTAGCAGGCCCGGCGTGCTTCGCTACGCTTATAAATGAAGTTTTTGCGTAGACATTTTGTTGACGTAGAAGCAATGATTTCAAAAGAAGTAGTGAGAAATGATAGCATCATTACTTCGGTCTGTAAGACCTAAGTATTACATTCATGAGCTCAAAGCGAAATTCTTACCCCCACTTTTTTTGACATTTCTCGACGTTTTAGGACCTCCTGATTCTAAAAAGCAACAAAAAAAAATGTATGTCTGTCTGCCGCCGGCGGTCCGGCCGTCCGGCCGCCGTCATTACCTACGCTGCAGGGAAAACCGCTGGAGGGATTTCAAAAATTTTTTTTTCTAAAAATAGGTATACTCAAGGGACAGGTCCAAAGGACGCTGTGTTCGATAACTGTTCTGGAAGTGTGTCAAAAAATCATTATGTGTGTCAAAAATAGCAAATTTTCATATTTTTGGCTTAAATAACGTTCATTTTAAGTGATTACGAGTAGGAACATTAAATTTGGAGAAATCCTGATGGTAGGGATTGGTATGTGAGATCAAAAACTAGATTATTGCATTATAGGTTTGTCAAAAACATGTTGTCAAGTGTGTCAAAAGAAAGATTTTTATTTATTTTTTTACCTAATTTTTTGGAAAAAAAATTAAATTAATTGTTTGTTTGAAATGAGTTTTATTATTATTATTGAGAATTATGGCATTATAAGTTTGTCAAAAAAATGTTGTCAAGTGTGTCAAAAGAGAGATTATTTTTTATTTTTACCCAATTTTTTGGAAAAAATAAAATTGTTTGAAATGAAATTTTATTATTATTATTGAGAATTATGGCATTATAAGTTTGTCAAAAAATAATGTCAAGTGTGTCAAAAAATAATTTCATTTATTTTTTAGCCAATTTTTTGGAAAAAAAATGTAGCTGTTTTTATGACGTAAATGTAATTGAAAATGAAATTGAACATGGAAATTTTTGAATTTGTTATAGTTTTTGAAATATTTTTGGAATTTTGAAAAAGTTTGTATTTTTGATTTTGTAATAATTTTTGCATTATTTTTAGAATTTCGGAAAAAGTTTTAATTTTTGATTTCGTAAGAATTTTTGGAATATTTTTAGAATTTTGAAAAATTTTTAATTTTTGATTTTATTATAATTTTTGGAATTTTGAAAAAAATTTTTAACTTTTGATTTTGTAATAATTTTTGCAATATTTTTAGAATTTTGGAAAAAGTTTGAATTTTTAAGAATTTTTGGATTATTATTGGAATTTAGAAAAAGTTTCAATATTTGATTTCATTCTAATTTTTGGAATATTTTTGGAATTTTGAAAAAGGTTTCAATTTTTGATTTTGTTATAATTTTTGCAATATTTTTAAAATTTTGACAAAAATAGAATTTTTGAATTTTATATAGATATATATTTAGAATTTTGAGAAAAGTTTCATTTCATTTGATTTTGTAAGAATTTTTGGAATATTTTTGGAATTTTGAAAAATTTTAAATTTTTGATTTTATTATAAATTATTTAAAAAAAGTTTTAATTTTTGATTTTGTAATAATTTTTGCAATATATTTAGAATTTTGGAAAAAGTTTGAATTTTTAAGAATTTTTGGAATATTATCGGAATTTAGAAAAAGTTTAAATATTTGATTTCATTCTAGTTTTTGGAATATTTTTGGAATTTTGAAAAAGTTTGATTTTATTTAATTTAACAAAATTTTTGGATTTGGATTATAATTTTCCTGCAACGTATTGATATTTCGTGTTAGTTTTGTAATAAGTTTTTAAACAGATATAAAAAATACTTGTACGTTAACAAAGAGTTATGTTTGATATACATCGCTGCCAAAAACTAAAAACCACGTCCTCGTGAAAGTTTTTTGCCGAAAACGATATCAAAATCCTTTACTCAGACCGAAGTCTTGGTATCTCAGAGCTGTGAGATTTCAGCCCCTCCATATTTTTCAATTTTTATTTTTAAAATATGAATGAAAACCAGCTGATCAGATCGGATACATGAAAAACTAGCAATCGAATAAGTTTTGAAGTAAGCAATAAAAAAATTTAAATGACTTGTTGAATTAGTAGAGGTGTGTCATCTCTATACAGAATATTATACAGAACAAAAATAGATTCACAAATGTTCACAGTGCTCATGCGGTTTGATAAACGCTTTCTTTATCGGTAGGTTATTAAAAAAGTTGCAAAAAAATCTTAATCGTAATGTCATTCAATGGTCAGCAAGGGCAGTTATAATAGTGACAATACATTAGATGAAGATGAATACAAACACATTTACAAATTTTAAACATACACACATTAATTTTTATAAATAGAAGATAATGATGCAAAAAAAATTAGGACCAGTTTCAAAATCCTCAGTTAAAGTTAAAGCTAGTTATCCGCCACTTAACTGTAACCGAGAGATAACTGAATGATACAAAACGAACTTAATATTTAGCTAGCTGAGACTGGTGAAACCCATTTCCTTCAGTTAAGTGGCAGCTATGTTAAATTTAACTTAACTTTAACTTAACTGAGGATGGTGAAACTGACCCTTAAAATTTTTTACTTGGAGTTTTGTATTAAACTTCTAGGCAGTACTATGTGTGAATTCATAAGGATGAGAAATATTTCTATTTAGTCAACATCCTGAGTCATTGTAGTCATTATTGATTGTTGCAAATCAATGCAAAACTAATATCTGACCCACGGTCAATATATTGCCATAAATATACAACATTTAGGACCAGTTTCACCATCCTCAGTTAAAGTTAAAGTTAGTTAACCGCCACTTAACTTTAACCGAGAGATAACTGAATGATGCAAAATGCACTTAAAATTTAGCTAACTGAAACTGGTGAAAACTATTTCCTTCAGCTAAGTGGCAGTTATGTTAAATTTAACTTAACTTTAACTCAACTGAGGATGGTGAAACTCGCCCTAAGGAAATATTAATTTTTTGGAGTTTTGTGAGTGATTAACCTTAAAGTAATTGTTGAAAGTAATATTCCCGACAATAAGTAATTATTGTCGGAATTGAATTTAAACTTATCAAAGACATCATCCCGATAGACGCTGTCCTGCATGATATTTCAAGCGATTAGAATATTAAACAAAGTATGAAATGAAAGACAAATAATATAATAATTTCATAATTCTTTATTTTGAAATAACATCAATTTTTCTAAAAACAATTCGTTATAATCAATATTGTTTGTTTAATTTTATCTTAATGCAAGTTGATGAACAATATTTTTATTCAATTCCTGAGGAGTATAAATGAATAAATTTGATGGTTTTCCAACGCGAGAGCACGCTACGCCATAATTGGCCATGTGAAAAGACCGGATTTTCTAGATCCAACCCACAAATCGACATTGTTTGACCTTGTGACTTATTCATAGTCATGGCAAATGCCAAGCGGATTGAAAATTGCAGACGTCTGAATGGAAAGGGAGAGTCTGAAGGGATCATTGGGATTCGTGGCAGGAGAACAACTTCACCTTCAAACTTGCCGTTCAAAATTGTAGCTTCAAGAACATTGCCCATAATTTTTTTTATAACTAATCTTGTACCGTTGCATAGCTTAGGTGCATTTAAATTCCGAAGCAAAATGATAGGTGAGCCAATTTTTAATCGCAAGCTATGTGGTGACATTCCTGGTAAATCCAGTGAATTCAAAAATTCAACAGGATAGTTGACTGCTTCGTCAGGATCGGTAACAGTCTCGATCGATTTGAACAATATCTCATTACCGGGAAATGGCTGTTGTATTTTGAAGTTAATAGCGTCAACATCGATATTTTTGCGGCTAAAATAGCTCGTTCACGAAACCATGCATGATTAATATAATTAGCTTGTAAATCTGGAAATATGATTTCAATCAAAGCATCTTTCGTATTTGCCATGTTGCAGAAATTGTCTGGCAATTTGATGCATTGTATGTCTCCATGTAATGGTATTGTTCCATTTCCAATTGCTCGGAGAATGATAGTGCCAATTATTCATTTTGCAGTTGAACACCTATATTTGTGTTAAGACGTAAGTAACGTACTGACATTTCACCATAGATATGAGTGTTTTATACATGCGTTAATTTTATCCGCATATGTAGCGCGTGGAATGACCGGCAATGTCTGTCTAAAATTACCGGACAGCAGCTGTAAAGTGTTGTGCCTTAGAGGAAATAAATGTCCTATTTATAAATAAAACACTCACACAAACGATCTGATTTAATACGAAAAAATTTAATTGTTTTATTTTACTAAGACGATGTTTATTTTATTTACACTCAAATTATCAATTTGATTAACAATTTGTTCTTTGGATTAATCCTTAAAAATTACGTATTTATCTTAACAGTTAGAACTTTTCTGAATCTCTTAAAACACCAGAACTTATTCACTTAACAGCTTGACTGTATGATTGTTTAACACATAAATAATCTTTACTTACAGGATGACTGATTGATTAACTTAACAGATTGTCTGCATGATTGTTCAACACGTAAAAATAGTAACTTATCAGATTTACTGAATAATTGTATAACCCATAAAAATCTTTACTTAACAGATTGACTGAATGATTAACTTAACAGATTGTCTGAATGATCTTCTTAAAATATAAAAATATTAACTTAACAGATTCACTGAATGATTTTAAACATATTGTAACGACTCTTCGTTGGTTCTTTTAGATTATTGAACAAACACGACAGTAAAAGACAGATCTTTAGTTAACAGAATCTCAAAGTTTATTTGTCATCAAATTACAGCAGCTTCCGTTTTTCCTTACAATAAATTCCAGGGTCTCCAATTTATGTACCATAAACTTCACCGCTTTTCCACAATTTGAATCAAAATATTCGGAATCGTAAAATCTGTATTTACTATTCCACTAAGTTCAGATTCTTTCACTATTACTACCCAGGCTCAAGTACCACCGATTAATCCTTATACTTGCGAATATTTAATAACACTTTTAATTGCAAAATTAAAACTGACTATCTGATATTTTTGTTTGCTTATTTATATCGAAAAATAAATAAATCGAAACTTCTATAATCCACTAGAAATCAATACTACGTAGTCCGTACATCTGAAATAGGCCACACCTGTTTTCATTCATACTTGCATTTGTATTAGCGAACTCAAATTTAATTTATGCAAAATGTATTAGGTAACTCCTTTTAATTCATTAATGTAAACATTTGTATAACAAATTTAATTTACATTAATTTATGCAATACAAGTAAAAGATTGAAAAAGGAGTTAACTTTTAATGAATGAGTAAATAAAATTAACCCATTCTGGACGAAGTTTATTACATTGCCCTCCATTTAGTTTTGTTCGTCCCGAACAATATCAGAGATCGCATTGGTGCTGTTACCTTGGTACGGTGCCAACCTTTGCAGATGTATCACTTTCATCTTGGTACGGGGTCCCTTTTGTATGCGGTAGATGACATCATTAATTCGTTTGATTATTTTATATGGGCCTTCCCAATCTGGCTGCAGCTTGGGTGATCTTCCCTTAGTTCTTCTGGGGTTGTATAGCCATACCAATTCTCCTTCTTGAAAACCGCCACTATTTGCATTTATGTCGTACCTGGTTTTCATTTTGTCACTGGCAATCTTAATGTGGTCTCGAACCTGCTGATGGATTTTATTCATCTTCTCCCTTAGTTGTCCCACATAATCTGTTTTCGTGGATACCAGACCTCCAGGGATGCCAAACTCGATGTCACTAGGAAGATGTAGTTCTCTTCCGAACATGATATTTGCTGGCGTTTCACTTGTCGTATCGTGCACTGCGCTACGATAGGCCATCAAGAATAACGGAAGATCCTTGTCCCAATTTCTTTGGTTGGCTTCTACTACCTTTGACAAATGTTCTTCCATGGTTCGGTTGAATCGTTCTACCATGCCATCTGACTGCGGGTTCATAGGTGTAGTTCGTGTTTTTCTAATGCCGAGTGTTCTGCACAGCTCTTCCATCAGTTGAGATTCGAAATTCCTTCCCTGGTCGGTATGCAACTCGAGCGGTGTTCCATATCTGCAAACCCATTCATTGACTAATGTTTCCGCGACCGTAACTGCTTCCTGGTTCGGTATTGCATAAGCTTCCGGCCATTTTGTAAAGTAATCAATGACCACCATGATGTATTTGTTACCTTTTGTCGTTTCCGGAAATGGCCCCGCGATGTCTATAGCAATTCTTTCCATTGGGGCACCCACATTGTACTGTTGCATCTCTCCTCGAGTTCTAGTTTTTGGTCCTTTGCTCGCTGCACAAGTATCGCATCGCCGACACCATTGCTCCACGTCTGTTCGATACCTCACCCAATAAAACCTCTCCCTTACTTTAGCCAGGGTTTTATTGACTCCCAGGTGTCCTCCAGAAATACTTCCATGCAGCTTTCCCAGTACCTCTTCCACTCGACTTGATGGCAACACCAGTTGTTCTAACACTTTCTTTCCATCAGCGGACTCCCATTTTCTTTTAAGTATCCCGTTGTCCATAAATAGTGAGTCCCATTGCGCCCAGTAGCATTTCACTTCCGTACTTAAAGGTGATACCTCTTTCCACTCTGGCCGCCTTCCCTCGGTTTTCCATTTCAATACTGGAGCCGTAGCTGGATCTTCTAGCTGCTCTCTTTTAATTGCCTCGGTACACCAATCTTCAGGAGTTTGGAACTTGATTTGGTTCACTTTCATTGCCTCATTTCCCTCAGTTCTGCTACATGACTTGCACTCCTCTATACAGGGTCTTCTGGACAGGGCATCGGCGTTACCATGGATCCTCCCCTTGCGGTGTTCAACTTTGAAGTCGTAGTTCTGCAGGATCTCTATCCATCTTGCTGCTTGTCCTTCAGGAAATTTGAATTGTAATAACCATTTTAGAGCAGCATGGTCCGTGCGAATCAGGAATGGCTGTCCACACAAATACTTGTGGAAATGTTTCACAGCCTTGATGATAGCTAGCAACTCCTTCCTCGTGACACAGTAATTCCGCTCCGGCTTTGACAGAACTTTACTGAAGTAGGCCACCACTTTCTCATCGTCTCCAACTTTCTGTGACAAAACCGCTCCGGTTCCTACATTGCTTGCGTCTGTGTCCAGAATGAACATCTTTCCGGATTCTGGATAGGCTAGTATAGGGGTGTTGCATAGTTTTTCTTTTAAACGGCAGAATGCCTCATTACATTCGGTTGTCCACAGAAACTTGGTATTTGCCTCTGTCAATTTATGTAGACTCTTGGCGATATTCGCAAAATTCTCCACGAATCTTCGATAATAGGTGCATAAGCCAAGGAAACTGCGTAGCTCATGAACATTCTTCGGTACTGGCCAATTTTTCACAGCATCAATCTTCTCGGGATCGGTTCTGACTCCATGTTCTGTAATGATGTGTCCAAGGTACTTCACTTCTTTGTGGAAGAGATTGCACTTTACCGGATTCAACTTCATGTTGGCATTACTTATTCTTCTGAGTACTTCTTCGAGGTTCATTAGATGCTCTTCGAAGTTGCGACCCATTATAATGATGTCATCAAGATAAACTAGGCAGGCCTTCCAGGTTAAACCATGCAACACGCATTCCATTAGACGTTCAAATGTTGCTGGGGCATTGCATAGACCAAACGGCATCACATTGAACTCCCACAACCCATTGCCAGTAGAAAATGCTGTCTTTCGTCGATCTTCTGGATGCATTTCAACTTGCCAGTAGCCACTCTTCAGATCTAATGTGCTGTACCATTTGGCCCCTGATAGTGTATCCAGTGTGTCATCAATTCGTGGCAGTGGATAGCTGTCTTTAATGGTTACCTCATTGAGCCTTCGATAGTCTACACAAAAACGAGCCGACCCATCTTTTTTTCTAACTAGCACCACTGGTGAGCTCCATGGACTCTTAGATGGCCTGATGACTCCATCACTTTTCATTTTGTCCAGCATTCCTTGCACTTCCTCGTGTTTAGCCAGTGGTAGTCTTCTAGGAGGCTGTCTGATAGGATGAGCGTTTCCAGTGTTGATCCTATGTCGCACGATGTTTGTTCTTCCAACATCTTCATCTCCAGTAGAGAAAACGCTGCTCATCTTCGTTAATACCCTCTTGATTTCTTTGAATTCGGCTGGATTCATTCTTTTACTAAGATCTTGAAGAATTGCTACTAATGCGGGATTGTTTCTCTGCATGAAGACCTTTTGCTCTTCTTCACAGCTGATTATCTCTTTTATGGTGCTGCATTTGGCGATTTCTTCTCCATGATTGATGACCACTCGTTTATTTGAGAAGTTAATCAGTTGCACTGGAACTACTCCCTCTTTTGCTGCAACTAGCGTTCGGCCAATCATAATGTTTCCCCCAAAGTCGTTGTTAGCTGGCTCAATCATCACAGGTGAATTTTGGTCACTTTTATCTAGTAGCTTAGTCCATATGATTTTCTCAGATTTTGCCGGGATCTCAGTTGGTCCGTCACTAATAACACGGACCTCAGCATTGTCGTTGGTGGCGTTTAGCACTATTTCTGTGTTTCCATATCTCAGTACGTGGCTCCCCAGATCTAATATAAAATTGTATTCTTTCATGAAGTCAAGCCCAATTATGCAGTCATCTTCTATATCTGCTACAATAAATCGGTGCCTAAATGAATTTCCTCCAAGGTGAACCTCTTGGTCGCTTTCTCCATGAACTAGAACTGTTTCACCCGTAGCTGTTTTTAGGGTGAATCGTCTTGCTGTCTCGATCTGACTATCACAAACCACATCTGGACGCACTATTGATCTCGAAGCACCTGTGTCCAAAGTCAACATGCACGATCTGCTTCCAACGGTTGCCTCTAAGACTAGACTACTATTTTCTCTTTTTACTTGTGATACCACCAATGTAGGGCATTGTAATTGAGCCAGCTTTCGCCCTTCAAAACTGGCACGATCTAGTTTCCCGAATCCGGAACGCTGCATCTGTCTTCCGGGTGCGGCTCCCATTTACATTCTCTTCGGATGTGCCCCAATTTTCCACAGTTCCAGCATCTTACTCTGCTAGACCTACTTCGTTGATTTCGCTCAGGCTTATCTCCCAGACTTTTGACACGCATGATCACTTCATCAAGCGCTGCTTTTAGAGGTTCTTCAGTAACTTCCATCTGACGTACTCTATCTGAACCGTACGCTCTTTTTCCAGCTTCCATTTGCAGGGCCAATGCTAAGACTTCTGCAGGTAGCTTCTTTCCGCTTAGATAAAGCTGATTCCTCATTTGTACATCTCGAAGAGCATTGATAAATGTATCAGCTGCCAATTCGTCTCGGTGTTCAGCGTTATAGTTCGGGTATGACAGATTTACCAGTCTCACAATGTCAGCCTCTAATTCTTGCAAGGTTTCGCTGACTCCTTGTTTTCGTGTCTTGAGCTGCATGCGATGGAGAGCTTGCATATGACTTTCCCCGTATCTTACTTCTAAGGCCTCCATAATCTTGCTGTAATCACGTTCTGTCGCTGAAAGTGTCTGCAAAATTTCAGCAGCAGGTCCCTTCAATGCCAATATAAGCGCATTTGCTTTTTGCTGGTGATCGAACCCAGTTGTTGCTATATCAAATTGCATCTTAAATATCTGGTACGATGTAGATCCATCAAATACGGGTGTTTTCACTCTAGCTGGAGCTGAAGTAGTTGACGGATTGATTATGTTACCAGACTTCACTTGTGCTATTTCTTGGCGGAATTCACTCGAAAGATTGCGTAATTTCTCTTCATGTTCTTCGGTAACTTTCCGCAGCTCCCTTTCCATGTGGTTGATTTTAACCTCCGCACTGGATATACGTGACTCGATTACTTCACGCAGTTGTTGTTGATCTAATTTTTGTTGGGCCATCAGATCAGCAAGTTGTCGTTGTTGATCTACTTTTTGTTCTGCTGCCAGTTTCTCTTGTCGGGCCATCAGATTGTTTCCTTGTTTGGCAATCATATCAGCAAATTGTTGTTGTTGGTTGTTTCCTTGTTTGGCCATCATATCAGCAAATTGTTGTTGTTGCTGTGCCATCATTTCTTTCATCAACATCATCATCGGATCAATTGCTGGGGCATTCTGGATCGGAACTTCCTCCGGCTCTATTTCTATGACCTCTGTATTTTGGCCTGCTTCTTCTAAAACTTTACGCAGCCGGAATGCAAGTTCTGCCTTTGTTCCATGGATTGGAGCATTCCTTTTCTTCAACTCATCCTTCATCTGGGTCTGGCTGAGATCACTAGTATTTACTGTCTTGACCATTGTTTCAATAATCCCACTTCTGACACCACTGTAACGACTCTTCGTTGGTTCTTTTAGATTATTGAACAAACACGACAGTAAAAGACAGATCTTTAGTTAACAGAATCTCAAAGTTTATTTGTCATCAAATTACAGCAGCTTCCGTTTTTCCTTACAATAAATTCCAGGGTCTCCAATTTATGTACCATAAACTTCACCGCTTTTCCACAATTTGAATCAAAATATTCGGAATCGTAAAATCTGTATTTACTATTCCACTAAGTTCAGATTCTTTCACTATTACTACCCAGGCTCAAGTACCACCGATTAATCCTTATACTTGCGAATATTTAATAACACTTTTAATTGCAAAATTAAAACTGACTATCTGATATTTTTGTTTGCTTATTTATATCGAAAAATAAATAAATCGAAACTTCTATAATCCACTAGAAATCAATACTACGTAGTCCGTACATCTGAAATAGGCCACACCTGTTTTCATTCATACTTGCATTTGTATTAGCGAACTCAAATTTAATTTATGCAAAATGTATTAGGTAACTCCTTTTAATTCATTAATGTAAACATTTGTATAACAAATTTAATTTACATTAATTTATGCAATACAAGTAAAAGATTGAAAAAGGAGTTAACTTTTAATGAATGAGTAAATAAAATTAACCCATTCTGGACGAAGTTTATTACAATATAAAAATATTAACGTAACAGATTCACTGAATGATTTTTTTAAACCAAAAATATTTACTAAAATTAACAGAGAGTGCTTTAATAGACTTGTCGGATTATTTCTTGTAGACTTCCCAACTTTACTGACCGATATTTCTTATATTCAATTTTTTGGTGTCAATTATGACATTATTTAAAAACAAATTATAAAATTGTTTAATTGTTTATAAACAAATTTCAGTTTTCTTTTTACATAATTGTTTAAATAGAACCATTAATTATTGTTTTTAAGTAATATTGAAATAATGCTGATATTGAATTTAAAAGGTAAAAAGATTTTGAAATGTTATTCATTAAAATAACAGCATTATAACAGCATTTAATTTTGGTTCGGATTTATGTTTTAATTAAGAATGGCAGCATTTGGGTTAATATTGGGTCAATATACAACAAAAGCACCACCGAAAAGCCTGGTGTTATTATTTAGATCTTTCATCATGCTATCGAGAGCTTCAAGCGAATGCTTGTGGGCCATAGTGCATTGCGAACTGTTGTTCGCGCTGAATCTCGATGTGATGATGTCTGTTGCTGGGCGGTTAGGTGAGGGCATACCAAAATAAATGAGTGGCATATTTGAAAACAGAATGCAAATATCTTTATCAGCGCCTCGTTATATATTTCCTGCGAAAAATCGATATTGGGATCTTGATCAGCGATCCGAATGCGATGCAGAATGTCGTCACTCATGGAATGTTTATATTTGTCCCACAGGACAGAAGCTTGAGATGGAAAACATGTCGTTAGTAATATGACGAATAATTGGCGAATTTGATGAGGAGAGGAACTCAATACTGCATCTTTTAATTTATTTAAAATGAAACCAAAAATTTATTTCTTTTGTTCTAATTTTTTTTTTATTTTGAGGAAAAAGATAAAATTACATTTGCATTGATATTCTTTACAAAAAAAAATTTGTTGAGAAATTAATATTCCCGCTGTTGAGGAAATTAACTTAGGAAATTTTTGTTTCGTATGTTTTGTTTTTTAAAAATGCTAGTACATTTAACAGTTAAAACTGTTGGAAGTTTTATTATGCGTTATATGTTTTTCACGTTTTTAATGAAGTTAAATGAGTAAGGACTGATTGAAATTACCATTGCAATCAATAAAAGAAGAGTAACTAATACTGAAGCGAGTAATATAAAGAATAGTTGAATTATATTGACTCGTGTCTGAATAAACCAGCCGTTTAGTTGCAGTATAGATAAATAACCTAGATACCAACTGCATCGCGATCTGCCGGGCTGATTTGTGAATCTAAACTATCCAGGGCACCACACAAACGCATGCATAAAAATTCATTCAAATCTATCCAGCCATTTAGGAGGCGTTCAGTGACAATACCGACTGCAGCGCCTCTGCCGGTCTGATTTGTGAATCTTAACTATCGAGGGCGCCATCCAAACGCACACAAAAACATTCATTCAAATCAGTTCAGCCGTTTAGGAGGAGTTCAGTGATAATACCGACTGCAGCGCCTCTGCCGAGCTGATTTGTGAATCTTAACCATCCAGGGCGCCACTCAAACGCAAACAAAGAAATCTCATTCAAATCGGTCCAGCCGTTTAGGAGAAGTTCAGTGACAATACCGACTGCAGCGCCTCTGCCGGGCTGATTTGTGAATTTAAACCATTCGGGGCGCCACCCAAACGCATACAAAAAAAACTCATTCAAATCAGTCTAGCCGTTTAGGAGGAGTTTAGTGACAATACCGGCTGACGCGCCTCTGCTGGGCTGATTTATGAATCTAAACCATGCGGGGCACCACCCAAACGCACACAAAAAAATTCATTCAAATCAGTCCAGCCGTTTAGGAGGAGTTCAGTTCATACACACGTACAGTAGAATTATATATATAAAGATGACGCTTTGAAATGAAGTCTTAAGGGTAAGATTTTAGCAATTTTAGATAGAAACTGAAATTTAAATTTAACACCCTCAACAGTATTTGTAAACATTAAATATCTTTCATACTATTAAATGAATAAATAATGTCAAACTTTTTTAACAAGATCACTTATACAATTAAATTAAATCGTTTGTGACAAACCAAACAATTATCTTAGTCTTCGGTAACATTTTCATGATAACAAAAAACCAAAAACACGTAAAACTAAACATCACAACAATTATTCAAAATTTATGTAAAACTTCTACAGAAATACACCCTGTGGGGCAATTTATAAAACGGAGTTTTATGAACTTTCATTTAAAACCAGAAAATTAGAATAAGCAAAATTTTTGGAAAATTAAGTTAAAGTTATGATATAAAGATTTAACATATGTAACACCCACAATTTTTAGTAAATTAAAGTTTGATTATTGTTGGTAAATTCGATCTGATCTGAAAATACACAATATTTATTCTTCTTATTACATTGTGATATGTAATGAGAAAAATAAGAGTTTGAGTTTGATGCTATCGACAAGTTGGTGCTTAATTACCTTGTTAAGAGTTCCGTTTTAGATATAAAGTATAAAAGAAAAAAAATGTTTAGCTTCAATATGTCAGATCTTACAAAATGTCAGATTACATAATTTCTGAAAGAAACTGATATGATGCAATTGTTTTTACAAATATCTCCGAAGATTCTAAAAGTTCGTTGAAAATAACAGAATGAAACCAAGATATACCAAGATGAAAATAACAGAATGAAACCAATAGTAGATTGTATTACTAGTGCGAATGCGTTTTCCAAACAAGAGTTAGTTCCCTACGGTCGTGCTGTAATAACTCGCGTTTGGAAAACGCATTTGCACTAGTAATACACACTATTTTTTGTAACAAATGCATAAAATTTATAGATATTTTATTTAATTGTTAATTTAATTATTTATTCAACAAAGTTATAAACAATTACATTTCAAACCCAAAATTGTCGAAAAACTTTTAAGGGGGTTAAACAACAACAAAGCTTCTGGTCTGGTCAACCTCCTGTTATTCTAAAAACATTTTCAAAAGAACTTGCACCAACCCTCACCAAAATATTTTATAAATCCTATAAATCTGGTATTTATCCATCCTGCTGGAAGTTGGCCAATGTCCAGCCTGTCCCAAAAAAAGGAACGAAATGTGATATTTCAAATTATAGACCAATAGCCTTACTCCCAGTCATGTCTAAAATATACGAGCACTATATTAATTCAAACATATCCAAATTTTTGGAAGACAACCATTTGATATCTGACAGCCAATACGGTTTTAGAAACAAAAGATCAACAACCGATCTATTGAGCTATGTGGCACATATTTGGAATAGCATACTTGAGAAAGGTGGTGAAACGTACGTGATCGCATTAGACATCTCAAAAGCATTTGATCGAATTTGGCATGCCAACTTGATCAACAAGCTCGTTGCGTACGGTTTTCATCCCGCAGTCGTGAAGTTGATTCAAAATTTTCTGTCTAACCGATACATCTCGGTATCTATAGATAGCTTTTCTTCTGAGTCCAAATTAATTAACGCTGGTGTACCCCAAGGCTCAGTTTTATCTCCCACTTTATTTTTAATTTATATCAACGAACTGTTACAAATCACCAATAAATAGTTTTGCAGATGATAGTACACTGCACAAGTCATTCGTCCCCCTATCTTCAAAGAGTAAAATGCATGAACGAATAAATCCCGTCCGGAGAGACGCTGCCATAAATGTAAACGAGGACCTAAAAAAAGTCGCCGATTGGGGTGACAAAAATTTGGTCAATTTTAATTCCACCAAAACACAGCTATTGATTGTTTCCAGATCAAAGACCGAGTTTCCCAACGATATTTCAATTAGTATGTGTGACGACCAAACAGACGATTGTGAAAGCATTCGTTTATTGGAAGTCACAATATCCAATGACTTACTCTGGAACGATCATATAATGGCCATGGCAGAGAGCGCGTCAAGAAAACTCGGCCTCCTTAATAGATGTCAAAAATATTTTAATTCGCATCAATTACTCCACATTTATAAGTCCTATATTCGTCCCTGTATGGAGTATTGTTGTCAAGTTTGGGGCGCTGCATCTGTTACTATCCTGGCTCTTTTGGACTCTGTTCAAAAGCATGCTATACGAATTGTTGGTGATCGAGATTTAACATTAGGTCTTGATTCCCTGCAACATCGTCGCACTGTTGCTGATCTCGTTGTTTTTTATAAATATCGTCACCAGCAGTGCTCGGATGAAATCAGGTCCATAATGCCTCAGACATATGTTTTTCCCCGTTTTACTCGTCAATCGGTGTGTGCGGGCGGTCGAACTGTCGAGATTACTCACTGTCATAGTAATAGAATGCAAAGGGATTTCTTTGTGCGTACATCGTACACATGGAATGCTTTGCCCGAATCAATAGTATCGAGTGCTTTCAATCCACAAAGATTTAAAAAAAGCGTCCACCTATACCTCAAGACGCATGTTGTTGTGGGACCTACGTCTTAAAAGGTATCTATGTGTTGTTGTGACACATTTTGTAATTCCTACTACACAGCACTTCTTATTAAAAAAAAAAAAAAAAAAAATTTAAGATATTTAAATAATTAAAGTGCGCCATCTTCGTTGTAATAGTTATAAATTACACTAGCTCGAAAAAATAAACATAAGAATCCAACTACGGAGTTTTAAAAAACATAGTAATCCAACTAAGAGCTGTCAAAATTGTAGACTTTGAAAACCCAAATAAATTGATTTTTCTTGCAATTCAAATGATGCAATGTGTTTAGTTGTTTTTACTATATGGTAAGTTATTTAAATTATTATTTTGATATTTTAGTGCTATAAAAATATTATATATAGGATAGATTTAACTACAAATCTCACATGCAGGCGGCGTGCGTGCCAGGCATACAAAATATTTTGTGGTCATATATGCGGAAAAGTAGATTTTTCTTTTATTCTATTCTAGTACAAAATTGAATATTTTTTATGCATGTGTTACAAAAAATATATGTTTGCTTTTGTATAAAGAAAAATAAACTACTGTGTTAAGAATTTTTCTAACCGAATCCAACCTTAATAAACTTAAGTATGAAGTTTTATCGTTCCCAGTTAGTCCTGTGAAATTAATTTTATTACTGTGTCTAAAAATTGACGGTATTATTAATCAATTATAAGACAACAAAACTTTACTATTAAGATTCATTGTTTTCCTTGTTTAGTAATAATTTTTGTAATCTGTTTAAATTTCAGTCAGTTGTTTTAAACCAAAAATCAGCGGTTCGAGAGGGCTCAGAATTCATTTTATCTTGCGTAGCTCAAGGATCATCCAAAATGAATTTTCGATGGTACAAGAATGGATATTTCGTAAATATTTCAAGGGCAACAAGGTAAGCGTAAATATTATTTATTCTCTTTTATTTAAATATGTTCATGACAAAATTCTAACGGTGTCAAAACATAATTTTTGTGGATGTTTGTTTAAATTTCTAGACATAACTTTATGTGAATGATCGGAATATTTCTATTAGAGTCACCATCTCGAGGAACGAGTGTATAGTTGGTGACAAACCTTTCCCATTTATTATAGGATGCGTTGACAAACAAGCTAATATGATTGCTGAATCCGTCCAAACTCCAAGCTGACTTAGTGGTCTGAAATATTTTATTGATTTTCAGTTGATTGAAAATTTTAGTCAATAGATGTGCTGCACATAACTCCAACCGAGAAACATATTTTTTTTGGTCAACTCCAGTTTAATTCTATTTCATGTTTGAAAGATTTCATCAGGAAGTGGATCATTCCTGATCACTAGTTAACGAAGCCATAGTTGTTTGAAAAGTATTTTTACTGCGATGGTTGTTGAAGTATGCCATCCTAATAGATCGAACGTGAACTGATGCTTGGACTTTTCCACAAAAATTTGTTTATAATAAAACAAGAATAAACAGCCGGGAACGAAATGTCCCAGACGAATCTGGTCTATGGGAACTTCTTACAAAAAAAAAAATTCACACTAGCCTAACATTTAAATTTGTAAGAATAATAAAGAATGTATACATATATATATATATATATATGAGCAATTTCACGCAAGTTCAGCAAATTTTTGGGAAATTTTGACTTGACCCCTTTTAATTTTGGTTATTTTTTGTTTATAGATAGTCTTTGATAAATAAAAAATACAAGTTCTCTTAGAATTTTTTTTTTCGACCAGGGGTCTTCACAGGGTGCCCCTCAATTTTTTGTTATTTTGTGATGTGACTGCATTTTGACGAGCGATTGTAGAAAAACTACTGAATCGATTTTCATAAATGATATGTCGTTGAATAGGTATTAGAACAAGGTTTTTAAAAATGTACACTGTTAATTTTTTGAAATAATTTTTAACGGTGTAACATAAGAAAAAAACGGTGTAATTGAAAAAAAGATGGCATAGCCTCTTTTTTTTTTTTTTTTTTAAACTAAATTGAAGCTTATTTTATATCTAACCACTTGTGAAAGTTGAGGACACGTGTTATTTTTTGTTTTAAAGATAAAATTCGTTGTGCATATGACTGTCGGGAATCAGTTTTTTTTGTTCTGAAGGAAAATTATAAAAATGGCGTTATAAACTAAGAGATATTTTTTTTATGTTAAATATCAAATATTTTATTATTATATGAACTTTTTAAAATATTATAAAAATTATATATGTAGTACAATAAATAAAATAAATACAATTGTAAAAATGATTTACTTATTTTACAAACAGAAGTTTCTTTTGAATAGGAAAGCACTTCTGCAATTATTTTCTTTGTATTAGATGGCATAAAAAATAAAATGTTTATTTATCACTTTTAGTAATCACTTGTCACTCTTATAAAAAATAATTTGACAGTCTTGACTGCAAACAAAAAAGCCGTATAAACAACTAAATCTATTTAGGAACTTTTGACTGGAGAAGTATTATGTTCGTATTATGTTATTATGGAATCATAAAGTAAAAGATTGTTTTTCAACATTAAATTACAAATATTTTATTATTGAATAAATTTTTTAAAATATCATACAAATTATATATGTGAAAATAAATATAGTTATTAAAAATTATTTACTTATTTTACATTCAAAAGTTTCTTTTGAGTTGGAAAACATTTTTGCATTTATTGTCTTAGTATCTACTGGTACAAAAGAATGAAATTTTTGAGTTCCACTTATAGTAATCGCTTTTTTATATCGATTTTGTAATTTTTCTTTTGTTAATTGATATTCATTTTTATCGGCGTATCCAAAGTTCATAGTAGATTCCCATTTTAAAGCCCATTCGAAAAGTTTTTTTGGTGTATCAATAATATTATCTTCGCTCGCCATACTATAACGGTGTGCAGCACGCTTCAGTGTACCACCAATTCCATCACAAGGTCCCTTTCCATGGCTGGTAGCATGAAAATGCCATTCAGCGTCAACCTTAAAGTCTTCTTTATGGTGGCATAAGTTAATTAGTTAATTTAAGGTTGACGCTGAATGGCATTTTCATGCTACCAGCCATGGAAAGGGACCTTGTGATGGAATTGGTGGTACACTGAAGCGTGCTGCACACCGTTATAGTATGGCGAGCGAAGATAATATTATTGATACACCAAAAAAACTTTTCGAATGGGCTTTAAAATGGGAATCTACCATGAACTTTGGATACGCCGATAAAAATGAATATCAATTAACAAAAGAAAAATTACAAAATCGATATAAAAATGCGATTACTATAAGTGGAACTCAAAAATTTCATTCTTTTGTACCAGTAGATACTAAGACAATAAATGCAAAAATGTTTTCCAACTCAAAAGAAACTTTTGAATGTAAAATAAGTAAATAATTTTTAATAACTATATTTATTTTCACATATATAATTTGTATGATATTTTAAAAAGTTTATTCAATAATAAAATATTTGTAATTTAATGTTGAAAAACAATCTTTTACTTTATGATTCCATAATAACATAATACGAACATAATACTTCTCCAGTCAAAAGTTCCTAAATAGATTTAGTTGTTTATACGGCTTTTTTGTTTGCAGTCAAGACTGTCAAATTATTTTTTATAAGAGTGACAAGTGATTACTAAAAGTGATAAATAAACATTGCATTTTCTATGCCATCTAATACAAAGAAAATAATTGCAGAAGTGCTTTCCTATTCAAAAGATACTTCTGTTTGTAAAATAAGTAAATCATTTTTAACAATTGTATTTATTTTATTTATTGTACTACATATATAATTTTTATAATATTTTAAAAAGTTCATATAATAATAAAATATTTGATATTTAACATAAAAAAAATATCTCTTAGTTTATAACGCCATTTTTATAATTTTCCTTCAGAACAAAAAAAACTGATTCCCGACAGTCATATGCACAACGAATTTTATCTTTAAAACAAAAAATAACGCGTGTCCTCAACTTTCACAAGTGGTTAGATATAAAATAAGCTTCAATTTAGTTTAAAAAAAAAAAAAAAAAAAAGAGGCTATGCCATCTTTTTTTCAATTACACCGTTTTTTTCTTATGTTACACCGAATTATTTCAAAAAATTAACAGTGTACATTTTTAAAAACTTTGTTCTAATACCTATTCAACGACATATCATTTATGAAAATCGATTCAGTAGTTTTTCTACAATCGCTCGTCAAAATGCAGTCACATCACAAAATAACAAAAAATTGAGGGGCACCCTGTGAAGACCCCTGGTCGAAAAAAAAAATTCTAAGAGAACTTGTATTTTTTATTTATCAAAGACTATCTATAAACAAAAAATAATCAAAATTAAAAGGGGTCAACTCAAAACGTTGTTGAATCTTCGTGAAATTGCTCATATATATATATATATATATATATATATATATATATATATATATATATATATATATATATATATATATATATATATATATATATATATATATATATATATATATATATATATATATATATATATATATATATATATATATATATATATATATATATATATATACATATACATATATATATAATATATATATATATATATATATATATATATATATATATATATATATATATATATATATATATATATGTATATGTATATATATATATATATATATATATATATATATATATACAGGGTGAACCATTTAACTTGGCACAACCCAATATCTTCCAAACAACGCAGTTTTGAAAATTTTGAAATTTTTTTTTTGGATAGGCTTCATAATGTTATTATTTATTTTTATTAAGATGAAGATTCCAGATCTTCTAATGGACCACCACTTTTTCTTAAATTGAGACCTATTTTTGTGCCAAGTTAAATGGTTCGCCCTGTATATAAATAATAAAAAAAATAAACTCATCTTAATTATGGTTGATTGTTGTGGCTATAATTGTTCTTAATTGTTCCTTGGTTCAATATATAAATGTACACTGAAAAAAAAGTTGAAGTTCATGACAACCTCATCTCGAAGTTGGCAGTTGATTATTCATGCAAAGAAAAATTATTTGCAAACAATTTCACTGTGATTGGGACAACTACACGATAACATTTTCCTAACAACAGAATGAGGTTTATTTAAAATATAAAGTGTTATATCCAATATAACAGTAGTTGAATAAAGTTAATAACTGTTTCCATGAAAAAATATTTCTTTGGCCTTATATCATGGATTTTTCATTTTAAAGTTTAAGTATTTGAGATTAATTGAACTATATTTTATTTTCACATAAATATTTCGTGTGATTGTCTTAACTTCATCGATTTATAATTGTAGAGTTGTTGAAGCAATTTCGTAGATTGATTCGCCATATGTGACCGCATGGTGAGGTTGAGAAAATTGCATTTCGATTGGAAATAGGACATGTTTTTTTCAGTGTACGTATAACCCCATATATATTATTTTCAATAATTCAGGTTTCAATGTTTAATCGTCAACTGGTTGATGTTCTTATTATTCTCAAATTGATTTGATGTCAATAAATCCATTTATTTTGAGTCAAACAACAAGATGTTTTATTCTAAAAATACGTCACACCTTGGGACTATTTCAAAGCAAATACAGGAATCTCCATCTTTTTATATATAATCGTCCTTGAAAATGATTAGCAAGAACAAAATTTAGTTCACTTCCCAAAAAAATAACACTAACCACATATTTGTCAGACGGACGAATTTATTTATTGTGATATAAACATATATATAATAACCTTGCTTATGTTTTAATTTAATGATTTTTCACTTATCAAATTTATTTTATAAAATTATACCGGTATGGCATTTTTAATAACATAAAATTACTAACAAATAGCAAATCTTTTTATTATTTTTGCTTCTAAAGCTAACAACAGAATTTTATTTTTTTTACCATTTTATTTTTAATTTTATTTGTTTTAAACTCTTTTAAATAATAAGCAAATGTTTATTCTTTCGAATTCAAACATGAAAAATCTAATTATTTTGATTTGACAACCATCATGATTCTTATTCGTAAAAGAAGAGTTACCAGTGGTGAAATTATTTTTGTGTCTTTTCGTTATGTTTCGTTGTTAATTTAGGAAATTTATTTCGTTGAGTTTACATTTCAAAATTCGAATTTAAGTTAAGGGTATTTGCGACATTACAAACATCCTAGACAAAGGTGAAAACACCCTGACTTGGAATCCATTACCATCCTAAAATTTTAAATTGCTGAGGTTGAGTTGTTTTCCAATATATCACACAGAACTGCAACGTTTGAAACCTTTGATCCATAAAAATATTTCCTTTTCGTCTGTTGCCAACTGATTTAGTGTTCTATTATCCAAC
The DNA here is from genome assembly GCA_963693315.1 of Diogma glabrata. Classification (NCBI taxonomy): domain Eukaryota; kingdom Metazoa; phylum Arthropoda; class Insecta; order Diptera; family Cylindrotomidae; genus Diogma; species Diogma glabrata. The sequence goes on along the minus strand of OY856186.1, from coordinate 121,625,089 downwards.
TGATTTAGTGTTCTACTATCCAAAATCGGTGCCGCTGATGTACCGTACGTAGAGATGGCAATCCCAAGATTCCGGATCCCGAAATCCCAGATCCCGAAATCCCGGGATCCCGTTGCATTTCTTGATATCAAAATCACGGTATAATTCTCCGAAATTTTCAGGATTTTGGGACTAAACTATGTTATTATTATTTGAACAGAACACAGCGGGAAACAATGAAGAAATCAATTTTGATTATATTTGAAATTGTTATTCACTATTCCTCAAATTCTCAATAATGCTTGTTTATTTTGTATTATATAAACAATATAGTTAAATATCATATTAGCGTGTGGTTTGCATTTTAAGAACTAGGCTACAATAATATTTAGTTCTTTATTACTCCGCATTTAGTTAGATAAGATAGCAACATATGTAATAAAATATTTTAGTTTTGAGTTTAAAACACACTTTTTTAATAACTAAAAACTCATTTTTATTTTCCAATTAATTTCGTTAGCTATGCTAGCATAATCAAGGTTATTTTTAAAATATTTTATATATAATACCTAATGCTCCAAAAACAAAAACAACATATGTATTATTAACATTAAACTAATTTACTAGCAACAACAAACCTATTAACTGATCATGAAGGTGATATAGGAAGTGATAATGAAATTTAAATGCCAATTTCAATGAAGAAAGAGTTGAATCTAGCTATGGAAAAAAGTTTAAACACGTCAAGAAAAATTCCAGACAAAGTAGAAAGCTTAGTTTCGAAATTACAAAAGAAAATGTCCTTATTTGAAGACGGATGATCCAAAGCTGGCCACCTTCAAAAAGTTTATATTTATTTACTTACAACAAAGCTAACAAGAGTGGTGTCGAAAAGGGATTTTTCAGCTGCTGGCTTTTATCGAAAGTTTTTGAGAGCACATTTTCAAACATAGTTTTTTTTATTATATGGGGATTTTTGCATTATATTTCTTAGACATTACTTTGTGTGAATTCATAGAATGGGGAATATTTCTATTCTAGTCAACATCCTAAGTCACGAGTGTATAGTTATTAGTATTACTGATTGTTTCCAATCAATGTGAAATCAAAGGCATTCAAAATCAGTTTTGGGTTTCCTCTGAATAAAACTTACAGTTTATTACATTAATACTACTTTTTCCACTTTATGCATGTTTAAGTTGGGATTTGAACAAGTAACCTTATCATTAACACGTAACCTAACTATTAAAAAGCCACACGCGCGTCTTCGTCTAGTTCTGTTTTTGAATAAGGTAGAGCGTTTAGAACTTTTCCAAATTCACAAAACGTGGTTAGCGTTTGATCAATATCGAAAATTAGTTGATAGTTTACTGCAGAGCCAGTGGAATTGATTGTTTGTTGTGTTTGTCCTGCTATGACCCAATTAAATGAAGTGTTTTGTGCAATAAGGGACCCAGTGGTATCCTTGATCTGTTCCTTTAATAATAGCTCAAACTGATAAGCACCTATCAAGATGTCTATTTCCCCAGATTGATGGAATGATGCATCTGCTAATTGTACTCTCTCTCTGGCGTTTACATCCCATGGAGGGATTTTGCCGTCTGTGCAATCAGCTTCCAATCGTCTCGTTCCATAAGCAGTTGACCCCAGTTTCGACATCCTATATCACGAAGGTCTTGGATGATGTCATCACGCCAGCGTTGTCTAGGTCTTCCTCTTCGACGAACACCAGCTGGTTGTTGTTGGGACGGTTTTTTAATCATTCTATCTAATGGTGCCCTTACTACATGACCAAACCATCTAATCCGGTTAGATTTATTGAATCCGATTACATCGCAGCCTCCAAGAAGCTGTCTGATTTCATGATTCATTCGGATTCTATACTGATTTTCAGCAACTTTACATGGACCATAAATTGTTTGTATGACTTTCCTCTCGAATGTTGATAAAATTCTACAATCGGAGGAAGTCAGTGTCCAGCTTTCGCTTCCAAATGTAAGCACAGGTCGAATTAATGCTTTGTAAAGTGTGAGTTTGCACGACTGCGACCGCAAAAGTTTTGAGTATGGGATCGCAAAAGTTTTGAGTATGCGTAGAAAACTCTGTATGCGGCTGAGACACGGGCTTTAATATCTGCCTGCATGTCATTTGACGATGTTATTACAGACCCGAGGTATTTGAAGTTTTCTACACGTTCCACATCATAGTCGCCAGTATTCAGATTGCCGGGAGGTATATTCCTGGATGTTGTTAAAAGTTTAGTCTTGCCGGTGTTAATGCATAATCCAAGTCGTTTAGCATTTCTTTCAAGCTGAGAGAGACTATCCTTGATATCGCTTGTTCTACGTCCGAGAAGCACAATATCATCTGCATAGCCAAGAATTTGACTAGATTTGTTAAATATACAGTTTTGTGTCTCAATGCGGCTTTTTCTTATCGCGAACTCAAGCGCCAAATTAAATAGTACGGGCGCGAGTGCATCACCTTGTCGAACACCTGATGTTATATCGAAAGAGTCAGAAACTGACCCTTCGATTACTATTCTACAGTTTGATCCCGATGTTGTGAGTTTGCACAGAGAAACAAGTTTCGCTGGAATACCAAGGCATATGAGTGCAGACCAGAGGTTGTCGCGGATGACGCTATCATATGCTTACTTGAAATCAACGTAGAGCTGGTGAATGCTGATGTTGTACTCCCAACATTTTTCCAGAATCATCCTTAAGGTAAAACATTGATCTGTGGTTGAACGGTTGGGACGAAAACCACACTGATAGTCGCCGATGATAGATTCGGCGAACGGGATGAGTCGAGCAAGTACGACATTAGCTAGTATTTTATATGCAGTGTTCAACAGTGCGATTCCACGATAATTCGCACACTTTAGATGGTCACCTTTTTTATGTAGCGGAACAATGAGAGCTGTTTTCCATTCAGCAGGTAGTTCTTTTTAGTACCAGATTGCAAGAATCAGGTCATATATACGTGAGATCAGAGCTTCTCCTCCATTCTTAAATAGTTCTGCAGGAACTGGTGATTTGCCATTTATTAATTTTTTGATGGCAGCTTCCACTTCTTCTATTGTTGGGTAAGGGACAAAAATCTCCTCACTTGACGGAGCAATTGCTCGAATAGGATGAACTTCATTCGTTCTATTCAGTAGGTCTTGAAAGTGGGATCGCCATACTTCCAGCACATCACGTTCACTTGTTGTAAGCTCGTTGTTTCCATTTTTGATGGCTGTAGATCTTAGGTGGAAATCTTTGGTCAGATTCCGCGCATTGGCAAAACACTCTTTCGAATTTCCATTAGCCGCATGTTGGTTGATGTTTTCGATGCAGCTCTTCATGTGTTCGCGTTTCTTTTTCCGTAGGAGTTTTGCTGAGGCTTTTCTGGCGCATAGATAATCAGTTTGGGAGCTTCGGGTGTTTCTTGTTAACCATTTTTCTCGCAGTTTTTGTTTGTGCTCAATGCTTTCACGGCACTCGTCATCAAACCATTCGTTACGTGATTTTGGTGGTCGTTTTCCGATTGTAGTTTGTGCTGCGGATATGATGGTTGATTGAAGCGTTTGCCATTCTTCTTGTATGTTTAATGGCATCTCAGATGGGATGTCATGCTCTTCTATGCTTTGCGTTACAATTTCCTGATATCTATTCATTGTTTCCAGTTGTTTAAATGCTTCGACATTCCAGCGCACGGTCTTTTTTGCTTGCCTATTAAATGTAGATGATAATTTGCACTTATACTTAAAGATGACAAGCATATGATCGGTGTCCATACCAGCACCTCTATGGTGGACTTATCCGTTGAACTGCTATACTTCGGCGTCCACTTATTTGTCTCGATATTTATGATGGGAAGAAAGTCTTTACAACTGGAAAAACCATGTTAAACCCGTAGACTAAGGCCTGTTGGGCAGACTTCTTCCGTGAAGAAGTTTAAATTAAACACAACACTTTACTTTAAAGGAAGTTTATTAATTCTGATTTTTCGTTATGATTTTCGTTTTATTTATAGTACAATTGGTTGAGGGTTTCTCCACTATTATCCACTCTTAGTATTACCTTTATTTTAATAATTAAATCGATTAACCAATTATCAATCGATTTATTATGTAAAGGTAGTATCGGTCAATCATATATTAAATAAATACTAGGAGGGCCCGGCGTGCTTCGCTACGCTTATAAATAAAGTTTTTGCGTAGACATTTTGTTGACGTAGAAGCAATGATTTCAAAAAGTGGTAATGAGAAATGCTACCATATAATTTTTAATTTTTCTTTTTAAATATATGAATGAAAAATAATCAGAACTCTAGCTGATCAGTTCGGATATATGAAAAATTAGCGATCAAATAAGTTTTCAAGTAAGCTTCGTATGAAAAATTAGCATATGAAAAATTAGCGATCAAATAAGTTTTCAAGTAAGCTTCGCTAATTTTTCATATATCCGAACTGATCAGCTAGAGTTCTGATTATTTTTCATTCATATATTTAAAAAGAAAAATTAAAAATTATATGGTAGCATTTCTCATTACCACTTTTTGAAATCATTGCTTCTACGTCAACAAAATGTCTACGCAAAAACTTTATTTATAAGCGTAGCGAAGCACGCCGGGCCCTCCTAGTGCAAATAATTGACGAAACTGTTTTGGTGATTGAATTTCTGAAGCTTCAAGTAAACATTCACGCCATTCATTATCATTTGTTGCAATACCTCGAGCTTCACATGCTGCAACAAAAGTAGGGTACTCAACACCTTCATACATACGTAGATCAGAAAAAGATTTTGGACCACGAACATGCAACAGAAGTAAACGCATATGAAACAATTCTATATCTTTTGGATTAACCATATATAATCGAGCAACAACTTTATCAGCCCCACGTAGTCTTCTTTTCCACGATTTACTTTGATCATGCCAAACATAATGTAATGGTAATTCTGTATACAAAAACTCATTAGCTAAATTATCAATGGAATTCAAATGGAAAAATGCTAACAATTTTGTTCTTGATACATTTGCGACTGCACCAGCCACATTACCATTCCTGATATAAACATTTTGTCTATTAGGCAAATGACAATCAAGTCGAATAATTGTATGAGATTGAAAATGCATTGGAAATTCAAATATGCGCCAAGCAGCTTCAGTCGAACCAACATACCGTCCATTCAAAAAATCTTGAATTTCATTTCCCACAATCGCATCATCATTATTCACTGCATTCTCTCCATTCACTCTCAATTCAACATTGGCAGAATCATACCCTTTATATACATACTTGTAAACATATTTCACACTTTTAAAAGTCGTACATATTTCAACGTTAATATGACAATTGAATTTTGCAAGAAGATAAGGATTATATGGAACAACATATCTATTATCAAGAGATGCACCACGTACATCAACACTCATACCATTATCACGTCGACGATACAAAGGATAACCATTCACAGATTCTTTAGTATTTTCAGAAAAAGGTTTTGGAAAATTCTTACTACATTTACCATCTCTCATACAAACAGAATTGGGATTTAGAGCACCACATGGTCCATGCATCATATGACGTTTCACATATTCATGTAATTTAGGAAAAAGAATGGGATCAGGGATTTCAGTACATACAAATTTATTAATCATTTCATTTCCATCAATTCTATCTTCATCTGATAAATTTAACAAAATATGGGCATGCGGAAGACCACGTTTTTGAAATTCAATGGTATATATAAGTGCTTTGACAGAATCGAAAATCTTTTTTTTCATTAAACAATCTATGAGCTCTTTAAGTTTCACTTTAAACACACGCACAACAATATCAGGACGAAAATTCGAAGACTCATAATTACTCAAATTACATATCAACAATTTCTGGCCATTGAGGATTACATGTCATTGTTATAAATAAAGAAGGTTTACCGAAATGTTGTACAATAGACATTGCATCCAAGTAATTTTGATACATGTTACGTGGTGAACCGGTGAAAGAAGATGGCAAAATTACTTTACGACCAACTACTTGCATATTATCATCGCCATTGCGATTTTGATGCAAGAAATCTGTTAAATTATTGTACAAATCAGCACGAAGAGCAGATTGATTTGAACGAATGTAATGAAGCCGTGTACCTTCGATACGAACATACATATCAACAATCCATTGAAGAAATAATTTTTTAGAACGATGCAAAAGACTAAAACCATCACGTATAGCAAGGCGATAAGATGCATATTGCAACATTGTAACTTTTGTACGTGACACATTAGCACGTGAAGTTGAAACTAAATTATGTGGAATATTAACGTGCCACCCAGTATCGCCATTTGGAAACAACAAAGGATAAGCTTAAGGATCCAAAGAAGAATCAAGGACAGAAACAGAACGAATTTCATTTGCATTTTTTGAAAAAACAATCATATTTCTTTCAAAAGGTGGTTCACCATCATCATTTTTAAAAATAGCAGCCACATCAGTTTGAACAGCATCATTAAAACGACGAATATCACATTCTCTGTTAACTTTTATAACCATTGACACATCAGCAGTAACATTCTCAGGTCTTTCACAAAATTCATGCATTGATTTGAAAGAACGAACAAAAGGATTCACACGATCTAACTCAAAACCTATCTCACGCATAAGAAAAATTTCACATACATTGGTATTTCTATTCATTCTCATATTAGCAGCAGTATCAACATCATAAAAATATAATTGTGCATACATTGGAGGTCGACCATAAGCAGGAATTAAAGCACCAGTACGATGATAAAAAATATTATGAATTTTAAAATGATAAATACCACGTGCAGTAGAATCCGCTATATTACATTCAGAACTGATCATTGCAAATGCCGAATTATAGGAACGAATATTTGAAAGAAAACTTTTAGAACGTTTTTTTATAGCATTATCATTTGAATTCAATCCTTCGAAAATATTAGAGAAAAATGCATTTTCAGAAAGAGGAGGTAAATTGACTTTGCCTTTATGGCAACACAAAGAAAACGCTTCATTATTATTTGAAGTAACTTCTCTTGCAAAATGTTTGGCATGACAAAAATGACAACTCATATCCAAAGCACCACAAACATACGAATCAAAGTTACCTGGAATCACATTCAAAGCACACTTGAACGAATCTCTCAAAATTACAAAGGGAATTTCATCATTCACCACATTCAATTCTAAATCATTCGCAACATTCATGACACCATTCATGACACCGTTCATGACACCATTCATATCATCAACATTCACTTCATCATTCACAACAACATCAGCTTCAGCATTCATTCCATCATTATTACCATTCATTTCATCATTCATAAAATCAACATTATTACGCATATTACGCATATAATCTCTTTTATTCCGACGACTCGATGTACCACTCACATCCAAACGACGTTTACGACGTAGTCTTGGCATCGAAATAAATAAATATATCAATATATATCAAAAATATGAAATAACTCAAATATCAAAATATCTCAAAAATCTTTATATCAATAAAAAACAAAATAATCGAAAAATCGACGACTAAAATATAAAATAAATACGACGACTGAAATGAATATAAAATAAATATAAAAATTTTCGTTTTTGTTATTCGTTGTTCGGTTCGATAGCTAATATATAAAAAAGAAAAATTTTAAAGCATTGTTTTAAAGCAAAAAGAAAGATGTATGTAAACTTATAATGCATATGTATAGAAAAAGTTTTCCGTATATAATAACTTTTTTATTTATGATCCGATTTGTTTGAATCCGGATCCGACTATAGGTTACACTAATATCAGTTAGCTGTGAAAATTTCAAATGAATCCATCTGCGAATAAAAAAGCCTAATGCTCCACAAAGTTTTAATCTAGCGTATTAATATATAAGAAGATATATCAATATATATCAAAAATATGAAATAACTCAAATATCAAAATATCTCAAAAATCTTTATATCAATAAAAAACAAAATAATCGAAAAATCGACGACTAAAATATAAAATAAATACGACGACTGAAATGAATATAAAATAAATATAAAAATTTTCGTTTTGTTCGGTTCGATAGCTAATATATAAAAAAGAAAAATTTTAAAGCATTGTTTTAAAGCAAAAAGAAAGATGTATGTAAACTTATAATGCATATGTATAGAAAAAGTTTTCCGTATATAATAACTTTTTTATTTATGATCCGATTTGTTTGAATCCGGATCCGACTATAGGTTACACTAATATCAGTTAGCTGTGAAAATTTCAAATGAATCCATCTGCGAATAAAAAAGCCTAATGCTCCACAAAGTTTTAATCTAGCGTATTAATATATAAGAAGATATATCAATATATATCAAAAATATGAAATAACTCAAATATCAAAATATCTCAAAAATCTTTATATCAATAAAAAACAAAATAATCGAAAAATCGACGACTAAAATATAAAATAAATACGACGACTGAAATGAATATAAAATAAATATAAAAATTTTCGTTTTTGTTATTCGTTGTTCGGTTCGATAGCTAATATATAAAAAAGAAAAATTTTAAAGCATTGTTTTAAAGCAAAAAGAAAGATGTATGTAAACTTATAATGCATATGTATAGAAAAAGTTTTCCGTATATAATAACTTTTTTATTTATGATCCGATTTGTTTGAATCCGGATCCGACTATAGGTTACACTAATATCAGTTAGCTGTGAAAATTTCAAATGAATCCATCTGCGAATAAAAAAGCCTAATGCTCCACAAAGTTTTAATCTAGCGTATTAATATATAAGAAGATATATCAATATATATCAAAAATATGAAATAACTCAAATATCAAAATATCTCAAAAATCTTTATATCAATAAAAAACAAAATAATCGAAAAATCGACGACTAAAATATAAAATAAATACGACGACTGAAATGAATATAAAATAAATATAAAAATTTTCGTTTTGTTCGGTTCGATAGCTAATATATAAAAAAGAAAAATTTTAAAGCATTGTTTTAAAGCAAAAAGAAAGATGTATGTAAACTTATAATGCATATGTATAGAAAAAGTTTTCCGTATATAATAACTTTTTTATTTATGATCCGATTTGTTTGAATCCGGATCCGACTATAGGTTACACTAATATCAGTTAGCTGTGAAAATTTCAAATGAATCCATCTGCGAATAAAAAAGCCTAATGCTCCACAAAGTTTTAATCTAGCGTATTAATATATAAGAAGATATATCAATATATATCAAAAATATGAAATAACTCAAATATCAAAATATCTCAAAAATCTTTATATCAATAAAAAACAAAATAATCGAAAAATCGACGACTAAAATATAAAATAAATACGACGACTGAAATGAATATAAAATAAATATAAAAATTTTCGTTTTTGTTATTCGTTGTTCGGTTCGATAGCTAATATATAAAAAAGAAAAATTTTAAAGCATTGTTTTAAAGCAAAAAGAAAGATGTATGTAAACTTATAATGCATATGTATAGAAAAAGTTTTCCGTATATAATAACTTTTTTATTTATGATCCGATTTGTTTGAATCCGGATCCGACTATAGGTTACACTAATATCAGTTAGCTGTGAAAATTTCAAATGAATCCATCTGCGAATAAAAAAGCCTAATGCTCCACAAAGTTTTAATCTAGCGTATTAATATATAAGATAATTGCCTCGTTCAGCAGGAATTATATTTATTTCGATAAATTTTATTTAAATTTATTTCTGTAATGTCATCAACTTTAATATTATTTTATGTTATTTAGATTTCGGTATTTAATATATATCGTGGGAATTTATGGAAATTAAATCTAGGCTTTTAAGTTGTTGATGACTTATTTAATTGTTTAGAATAATTTGGTGGGAAGAATAACATATGTAATGCATTGCGATTAGATTAGTCATACATATGTTACATCTCTGTATGATCGAACGTCAGTTACACTTGTAGAGTGTCTCTTAGAAATCATGACGTGATCGATTTGATTTTCAGTTCTTCCATCGTTTGATTTCCACGTTGCTTTGTGGATTCTCTTATGAGGAAAGAAAGTGCTAGAAATTACTAGATCATACATCATAGCCAGTTCAGCTGCGCGAAAGCCGTTATTGTTACTAGTATGATGCAAGCTGTTAGGGCCGACATGTGTTTTAAGTTCTGCACTTCTACCAATTTGCGCATTGAAGTCACCTACCATGATTTTTATATAGTGCCGCGGGATGTTATTGATGACTTCTTCGAGTTCTAGAAAGAACTGGTCTTTAATTTCATCTGCTTTGTCTTCAGTAGGTGCATGAACATTGATGATCGTTGCATTAAATTTTTGCGTACGGATTCTCATTGTGTATATCCGCATATTAATTGGGCAAAAGTCGATAACATGTTGATTCACGCGACGATGTATGAGAAAGCCAACTCCAAATTCTCCTCCGTTTTCATGACCGCAATAGTAGAGAGTGTATCCCTTGGCTGTTTCGTGGATTCCACTCCCTGGCCATCTTAGTTCTTTTAACGCCACTATATTTAGTGTGTAGCTATTGATTTGGTTTGTAAGTTTTAGTAGATCTCCTGGTCTTCTAAGGCTTAGCACGTTCCAGGTTCCCATTTTTAAATCGTAGTCCGGGTACAGTTTCCGAGGTCGTTCTAATAATGAATCCGAGATAATCCGAGGCCTGTGTACAGAATTCATGACAAGTAATTTTTTACGGAAATGGGGTGTTAGCCCTTCGCCCAACCCAAATTTTCGTGAATGGGTTCGTTCTGCATCTTAAGGTCACCAGAAACAACCTTTTTACATGTTTACTAGGTCATTCAATAAGTCCGTAGGATGACACATAGATGGCGTTACTAGAATTTTTTCCATATGATTTTTATTTAGTACTAACCTTCAAACGATACGTGTATAAATTTGACAGCAATCTGACCATTTATTCGTGAGTTATAGCATTTTGTGTGAAGCAACTTTTGTTTTTGAAAAAAAATGGAAAAAAGTGAATTTCGAATTTTAATAAAGCATTGCTTTTTGATGAAAAAAAATACAGTGGAAACCAAACAATGATAAACATTATCCAAACTCTGCTCCATCGAGACAAATGGTAGAGAAGTGGATGGCTGAATTTAAATGTGGTCGTACCAGCACAAAAGATGCAGAGCGCAGTGGACGCCCAAATGAGGCTGTTATTCCAGAAAACATAAAAAAAATCCACAAATTGGTTATGAACGATCGCAAATTGAAGGTGCACGAAATAGCTGACATTGTAAAGGTAGCAGATGGTAGTGTTTTTACCTCTTTACATGAACATTTGGGTATGCGAAAGCTCTGTGCAAATTGGGTGCCGCGTGAGCTCACAGTCGACCAAAAACAACAACGAATCGATGCTTCGGAGGAGTCTTTGGCACTGTTAAACCGCAATAAAAGGGAATTCTATCGTAGATATGTGACAATGGATGAGACATGGCTTCACAATTACACACCAGAATCCAAAAGACAGTCAGCTGAGTGGACAGCAGTCGACGAACCGAATCCAAAGCGAGCAAAGACGCAACAGTCGGCCGGTAAGGTGATGGCGTCTGTATTTTGGGATACGAACGGAATAATATTCATCGACTATCTCCAAAAAGGAACCACCATCAACAGCGAGTATTACTGTGAACTTTTGAATCGATTGAAGGCTGAAATCGCAAAGAAACGGCCACATTTACAAAAGAAAAAAGTGTTGTTTCACCAAAATAATGCACCGTGTCACAGATCGATGAAAACGATGGCAAAATTGAATGAATTGGGCTTTGAATTGCTTACCCACCCACCATATTCTCCAGATTTAGCCCCCAGCGACTTTTTCCTGTTTTCAGATCTCAAGAGAATGCTTGCTGGAAAGAAATTTAAGTCCAATGATGAAGTAATCGCTGAAACTGAGGCCTATTTTGACGAGAAAGAGAAATCGTACTATAAAAGTGGTATAGAAAAGTTGGAAAATCGCTATACTCGTTGTATCGCCCTCGAAGGCAACTATGTTGAATAAAAAAATCGAGTTTTGTCAAAATGTTGTTTTTTTCTTACTTATCCTACGGACTTATTGAACGACCTGTTATATAGCGAGCCGCTTGATCCAAGACAGACGCCCGCTACAAACCGCCCCTAACATGGAGAAAAGACGCTTGCTACACGTTTATATTGCGAGCCGCTTGGTCCAAGACAGACGCCCGCTCCAAGCCGCCCCTAACATGGAGAACAGACGCTTGAGTTGCATTGGTTTTGTGGCGCCAATGACTCGCCATGGTGCAGAATCATTGAGTATAAGCAGTATTTACTCTGCCTCTCTCAACTACACCAACCTAATTCTGTTAGCATTACCCAGGTAGCACGGCGTGGACGTAGAATTTCAGATTTCACTACTCAATAAAAACCTATTAAAATTAAATTAGCAGTGTTCGCCACAATATACGTGCCACAACAAAATCAGAAGCCATAATTAAAAAATGTTCAATGGATCATGTTCTGGACCAACTAAAACTAGATTTGTCTATTGCAAATTTTTCCTCGGTTTATGCTGATGCATCGAATCATAAGGAAATAGAAATATTTTCGATTCTATTTCGATATTTTAGAGAGCATGACAAAGTAATGGTTAGATTGTTGGATTTTCTTATTTACCTGAGCATTCGAAGAAACATCAAAAAACATTCTTGAATTTGGAAAAATTTAATATTGTCAATTTGGAAAAATTTAATATTGTCAAAAAGTTGCAGTTTGCGCTGATAACACGGTTACCAATTTTAGTGGTGTATCACGTCAAGGTGTGAAAAAGGTTTTAAAGAAGCTAAACTCGAATTTGAGGCAGAATGTATTGTGTATTGGATTTGCAGTCCATATTTTAAATTATGCAATGTTGTTGTTGTAGCGACGAAATGTGGTGCTATTCTTCCGACTCCAAGTCCAGATTCAGAAACTCTGCTACTGACCTTGGGCGGTAGCACAGATCTTCCATCGTCAGGTCGGTTGGTTTCTCTAGACTATTGAAAAGGTTAAATAATGAAATAAAAGCTCCTACCAATTTAATGCTAATTGATGCAAATGGCAGGGTTAAAAAAATGTATGGTTATTTTACTGTACGGAGGAAACGTTGGTGGGCTTCTGCGACAAAAGTAATGTCGAATATAAGAAACAAACAAATGTCGCATACTATGGAACACGCAGGCTGGCATTAATGCCAGCACTAGAAAGAATTTTGAATGTACAAACACCTTTATGGATATTTTCTAACGATTGAGAAATCTCCAGTTAAAATAAAAGAATTTTTTGAAGAATTAAATAGTAAACAAATAGTAAAGGAAAGCATGAAATAGTAAAGGAACAAGGTAATATAGAAAAGGAACAAATGTATGCTATATTAATCTCTAACAAGAGAGACTACCAACGTTTATTCCCTTTCCTTTCTGAATGCGCCACCCACTTTTATTTTATGTTACAAATGGGAACGGAAAACTGTTTGTCAATCGAAAATTAGCATTTTAAATTAGTCAAAAATTTAATATTTGCATCGATGCTAAGATGTGTTACATACCATTTAAATATTTTTTCTTCTAACAATTTCAAAGGAAATATAATTATAAAAGACATAACGCTGGTGTTAATGCAAAATTTATTTTCTACTTTTTAGTTCGTTTTTCAAAAAGTGTGTTTTTAAACTTTTTTTATTTATTTTTTTATTTTAGGGTTTTTAGTTATATAATTTTACCTACAAATAAGTTAACCACATTATTTCACAGAAAATACACCATAAGTAAAACTAGCAATTAAATCACTTACCGAAAATTTAATATTCTTTGAAATTTAAAGTAATTTTAATAAGGTTAATTGCACTATAACGTTATTTAAACATCCAGTGTAAAATTTTAGTACGTTTCTTTGCTCATTGTATTAATTTTAAGTTGTACATAAATTATTAAATACATATGTTCGCACCAAATGTCAAGTTTTTTTCGGAAAAAAGGTCTAAATTATAGAGCTTTTTCCTTAAAATTCGAATCGTTATATTACTGTATGTGATTGACAGATTACATACAGCAATGATAATTAGAAATCATTAATTATGTATTAAAATGGATTGAAAAAATAATAATTATGCAACTATAGTAAAACAAACTTAACGAGAACACAAAACAATCTGGATTTAGAAGAAATAACAATTATTTAAAATTTTCGAAATACAAATCACTCATTATTTACAATTTAAGGCCATTTTTTCATATAAAAATGACAAAAAGGAGGACACCTTGAGAGATGAGCAAAAATGAGATACTCAGTATGAGCAAAATTTCAGCGCGGTAAATGGGCATTCAGATCTTATGGATTTTCAAATTTTCATACATAATAACTGATTTTTAATTATCATTGCTGTATGTAATCTGTCAAATACACCAAAATAACGATTTGAACTTTAAGAAAAAAGGTCTATAAGCTTTGAACGAAATGTCATACTTTAATTTTTTTTTTGTTCATTATTTATAATGTCCATATGACATAACATATGAAATGCCTTTTGTCCATATGAAATGACACAAACATGCATGTTGTCTATGATTATAATGATATACACAGTATTACCAAAATTCCTTCGCTCAAAATGAGTCAACCAGAGGATGAGGATTTCAGTGCAATTCTTTAAGGTCTTTCAGAATGAAGAAAAATTTGAATTTTTTTTCTTCAGATTTATAAAGTTTTTTGCTTTAAAAGTTTTAGAAATACGTACTGACTGCTTCAACAAACTTGTCTTTTCAATTTGGGATCAATCACATAATGGGAAGTTACTGAAAAATGAATCACAAAATTCCACCCATCAAAGCTCTCAAGAGTCAAGTTAAATAAAAGTGGGTCATTCCATTTTAAAGTCAACCGTCAAGCTAAAGTTTTTTTTCTTCACAAAACTGTAACTATGACCTATAATTTTTTTTCATATATTTTACTATAAGATATGGCAACAACTGTGAAAATTCCAATATTGTTATTTTGTTTAGAATGCAATTAAGCGCATGGTTGTGAAAAAGGCTTAATATACGAATTAAAATATATCTAAAAAGAATATAGCATAGCACAAATATAATAAACCGAATTGTTTTAGACTTTTTATTTTCTGTAAGCTAAAGTTTGGAGTGTCTGAATTGGACTGCTTTGCTTTCCAAATAAATGAGGTAAGCATTCTAAATACATGAATTCTTTTGTGTTACGTTAGTCACGTTACGTTAGTCACACATCATTTAAATCAAAAGCGTCAATTTATGAAAAACTAACAAATTTTTTAAAAAGTTATTGGCTTTTTTAAAAAATACATTAATTACATTGAAGAAACTTATCAATAAATTTTATGTACATTTTCAACATCTAGAGAATTTTGGTTCATAATTTGGGTGTTAATTTAATGGTATAAAAAATGTTACGTTAGTCACATTTACATTTTTATTTAAAAAATATCTAACAAATTTAATTTAAATAAAAAGCTTTCTGATTTGGATAAATAAACGCGATTTACATTTTAAAAAGTCAACAAGTACTTAAAATAATCTTTACAATTTTAGTTATAAGGAAACAAAGTTGTGAATTTCGGTATAAATGTTACGTTAGTCACTTTGGAATGACCCAAGTGTGTAATAAGTTTGAATTTTTGATGTTGTTATAGTTTTTGGAATTTTAAATAAAGTTTTAATTTTTGATTTTGTTATAATTTTTGGAATATTTAAAATTTTAAAAAAGTTTGTCCTTTTGATTTTGTTATAATTTTTGCAATATTATTAAAATTTTTAAAAAAGTTTGTATATTTGATTTTGTTATAATTTTTGCAATATTTTTTGAATTTTGGAAAAAGTTTGAATTTTTGATTTTGTTATTTTTGATTTTGTTATTATTGATTTTGTAATAGTTATTGGAATATTTTTAGAATTTGTTGTTGGTGTTAGATAAAATACTTGTTATTTTACAACGAATTTTTTTTAATATACATGACTGTCGAAAACTAAAAACAATGTCCTCGTAAAAGCCTTTTGTCGAAAACTATATAAAAACCCTTAACCTTAAATCTTGCTATCTCAAAGCCTTGAGATTTCAGCTTGTTCATATTTTGTTATAGTAATAAACTACATCTTAAAGGCTAATTGAATTGAATTTATTTTTTGTAATCAAATTATTTTTTAAATAAAATCCAAATTTATTTTCCAAATCGACCTTTCTCTTAAATTGCCAATTCATGATTATCCTGATGTTATTAAATTGAGTATTGCATGCAAATTATCATAATATTAATAAAACAACATTATAACAAGTATATCAAAATTAATTTGAAATTGAATATTGTTTAGGTTTCAGTTTTCACAAAATATAATTTATTTAAAGTTTAATTGATTATTGATTTTGTAACACAAATTTTATAAATTACTAAAATCAAATTAATTCAGCAAATAAAACCAAATATTTTATTTCATATTTGAAAGTAATATGTATCAAAAAGACAACCACAATAAATTAATTAAATCAATTTAAAATATATAATTTTTGATTCACAAAATTCAATGTTATTAGTGCAGACAAATTAATTTACCCAATTGAAAGGATCTTCTTATATATTAATACGCTAGATTAAAACTTTGTGGAGCATTAGGCTTTTTTATTCGCAGATGGATTCATTTGAAATTTTCACAGCTAACTGATATTAGTGTAACCTATAGTCGGATCCGGATTCAAACAAATCGGATTTACCTCCAAACAAAGTCAATTTACCTCCTCTTTCTGAAAATGCATTTTTCTCTAATATTTTCGAAGGATTGAATTCAAATGATAATGCTATAAAAAAACGTTCTAAAAGTTTTCTTTCAAATATTCGTTCCTATAATTCGGCATTTGCAATGATCAGTTCTGAATGTAATATAGCGGATTCTACTGCACGTGGTATTTATCATTTTAAAATTCATAATATTTTTTATCATCGTACTGGTGCTTTAATTCCTGCTTATGGTCGACCTCCAATGTATGCACAATTATATTTTTATGATGTTGATACTGCTGCTAATATGAGAATGAATAGAAATACCAATGTATGTGAAATTTTTCTTATGCGTGAGATAGGTTTTGAGTTAGATCGTGTGAATCCTTTTGTTCGTTCTTTCAAATCAATGCATGAATTTTGTGAAAGACCTGAGAATGTTACTGCTGATGTGTCAATGGTTATAAAAGTTAACAGAGAATGTGATATTCGTCGTTTTAATGATGCTGTTCAAACTGATGTGGCTGCTATTTTTAAAAATGATGATGGTGAACCACCTTTTGAAAGAAATATGATTGTTTTTTCAAAAAATGCAAATGAAATTCGTTCTGTTTCTGTCCTTGATTCTTCTTTGGATCCTTAAGCTTATCCTTTGTTGTTTCCAAATGGCGATACTGGGTGGCACGTTAATATTCCACATAATTTAGTTTCAACTTCACGTGCTAATGTGTCACGTACAAAAGTTACAATGTTGCAATATGCATCTTATCGCCTTGCTATACGTGATGGTTTTAGTCTTTTGCATCGTTCTAAAAAATTATTTCTTCAATGGATTGTTGATATGTATGTTCGTATCGAAGGTACACGGCTTCATTACATTCGTTCAAATCAATCTGCTCTTCGTGCTGATTTGTACAATAATTTAACAGATTTCTTGCATCAAAATCGCAATGGCGATGATAATATGCAAGTAGTTGGTCGTAAAGTAATTTTGCCATCTTCTTTCACCGGTTCACCACGTAACATGTATCAAAATTACTTGGATGCAATGTCTATTGTACAACATTTCGGTAAACCTTCTTTATTTATAACAATGACATGTAATCCTCAATGGCCAGAAATTGTTGATATGTAATTTGAGTAATTATGAGTCTTCGAATTTTCGTCCTGATATTGTTGTGCGTGTGTTTAAAGTGAAACTTAAAGAGCTCATAGATTGTTTAATGAAAAAAAAGATTTTCGATTCTGTCAAAGCACTTATATATACCATTGAATTTCAAAAACGTGGTCTTCCGCATGCCCATATTTTGTTAAATTTATCAGATGAAGATAGAATTGATGGAAATGAAATGATTAATAAATTTGTATGTACTGAAATCCCTGATCCCATTCTTTTTCCTAAATTACATGAATATGTGAAACGTCATATGATGCATGGACCATGTGGTGCTCTAAATCCCAATTCTGTTTGTATGAGAGATGGTAAATGTAGTAAGAATTTTCCAAAACCTTTTTCTGAAAATACTAAAGAATCTGTGAATGGTTATCCTTTGTATCGTCGACGTGATAATGGTATGAGTGTTGATGTACGTGGTGCATCTCTTGATAATAGATATGTTGTTCCATATAATCCTTATCTTCTTGCAAAATTCAATTGTCATATTAACGTTGAAATATGTACGACTTTTAAAAGTGTGAAATATGTTTACAAGTATGTATATAAAGGGTATGATTCTGCCAATGTTGAATTGAGAGTGAATGGAGAGAATGCAGTGAATAATGATGATGCGATTGTGGGAAATGAAATTCAAGATTTTTTGAATGGACGGTATGTTGGTTCGACTGAAGCTGCTTGGCGCATATTTGAATTTCCAATGCATTTTCAATCTCATACAATTATTCGACTTGATTGTCATTTGCCTAATAGACAAAATGTTTATATCAGGAATGGTAATGTGGCTGGTGCAGTCGCAAATGTATCAAGAACAAAATTGTTAGCATTTTTCCATTTGAATTCCATTGATAATTTAGCTAATGAGTTTTTGTATACAGAATTACCATTACATTATGTTTGGCATGATCAAAGTAAATCGTGGAAAAGAAGACTACGTGGGGCTGATAAAGTTGTTGCTCGATTATATATGGTTAATCCAAAAGATATAGAATTGTTTCATATGCGTTTACTTCTGTTGCATGTTCGTGGTCCAAAATCTTTTTCTGATCTACGTATGTATGAAGGTGTTGAGTACCCTACTTTTGTTGCAGCATGTGAAGCTCGAGGTATTGCAACAAATGATAATGAATGGCGTGAATGTTTACTTGAAGCTTCAGAAATTCAATCACCAAAACAGTTTCGTCAATTATTTGCACTAGGAGGGCCCGGCGTGCTTCGCTACGCTTATAAATAAAGTTTTTGCGTAGACATTTTGTTGACGTAGAAGCAATGATTTCAAAAAGTGGTAATGAGAAATGCTACCATATAATTTTTAATTTTTCTTTTTAAATATATGAATGAAAAATAATCAGAACTCTAGCTGATCAGTTCGGATATATGAAAAATTAGCGAAGCTTACTTGAAAACTTATTTGATCGCTAATTTTTCATATGCTAATTTTTCATACGAAGCTTACTTGAAAACTTATTTGATCGCTAATTTTTCATATATCCGAACTGATCAGCTAGAGTTCTGATTATTTTTCATTCATATATTTAAAAAGAAAAATTAAAAATTATATGGTAGCATTTCTCATTACCACTTTTTGAAATCATTGCTTCTACGTCAACAAAATGTCTACGCAAAAACTTTATTTATAAGCGTAGCGAAGCACGCTGGGCCCTCCTAGTAAAAATAATGACATTAAAATAATGCTAAAAAAGGAGGTGAGATGTCAAATCGAACAGCTGTGTTTATTTTTTCGCAAAAAAATTCTTTAACATATTTTTAAAAAATAATTATTTTCTATTTTTATAATTTTATTTAAATTTTTATATAGAAAAAACTAATTTTAATTTTATTTTTAATAATTAATATTATTTTCTGTTTTTTGGTTTTAGGTAAGAAAAATGAATAAAAGAAAAATTATTTTAGTAATTTTTTGTGTCCTATATTATTAAAACACGGAATATAATACATATTTGAAACAGAAAATTAAACGGAAGATTTACTTTGTAGAAATACAAGGAAATTATTAAGATAAGAGTTTTTGATTATTAATTTTTTAAGCGTGTATACGTGTATATGTGTTTATATGTTTTTGTTGATTGAATCTGTTATATTATATTATATGATATTATATTGCTTGGAAAATTTGTTAGACAGTAAACTTAGTCCTAGTTACAAGTTTACCTAGCTGTCTGGACAATTTATCCTTTAAGTAGGGCTGCCACGTGTCCTACTTTTGGTAGGACAGTTCTTCTTTGGAGCAAGAATGTCGTACGTCCTACTTTACTATAAAAATGTCCTACTTTAGGCAAACTGTAATACAATATCTTACACTGAAAAAAATGGATTTTTGTTCCAGCCTATTTTTCTCAAAAAACGCGTTAGCAAAATAAGTAATCGTGATTGCACCTTTATTTATATTAAATTTGTAACCGATTATTTTATTTTATGTCGG
Source organism: Diogma glabrata (assembly GCA_963693315.1). Lineage (NCBI taxonomy): Eukaryota > Metazoa > Arthropoda > Insecta > Diptera > Cylindrotomidae > Diogma > Diogma glabrata. The sequence continues at coordinate 121,604,734 of OY856186.1, read as the reverse complement.
AAGGTTAGTAACAATTAAGCAAACAATTTACATCGTTGTGACATATGTGAATATCTATGGTTTATTGCACGATTTATTCAAGTGGTAAACCACCATTGTTTAAATAATTTTGAATTAAATCCACCGTTAAACCTCTGTTTTTTTTTAATAATTTTTGTTACAAATTATCTGTTCTTAGTATTATTAATAAAATAAAATGACTGAACTGAATTTTGTTATAAAAATAAAGTAAAACATTTGGCTAAAGAAAGCTAACGATTTTGAAGGAAAATGTAAATATACAAACCAGAACTATTTATGAGTAACTGGCTTACAGCATAAATTTTTTGATTTTAATAAAAATGCCAATGAATCAGCAGAAGGTATGTTTAGCAGTATTTATAAATCCTTAAAATTTAAGTTTTTCGAGTGTTACCGTATTGGAGGCTGATAACATAAATGCGAATTTGTATGCCATTATTCATTATAAATAAATTAATTAGTATTACAGAAATAACGCCCATTATCATGAAATATTGGCATATGTCATATTTTTTTGTATGATAGGATTTTTTACTTAGTTATGCATTTTAAAATAAAACATAAAAAAATAAAATAAACATTTTGATATATATATGGCAGTACAACCGAAAAAAAATAAGTCTGCAAGTGGTAAAGCAAATTTGCGCAATCCACCCGCCCATAAAGCGGCATGTCCACGGAATTTGCAGGGACAAAACATATATGATTCAATAAAAAATTTTAAAATACATGTTCAAAACATCTGCGGATTGAACGCTAACCGTGGTCATGTGCACGTAGTCATGTGCACGTGGTCATGTGCACGTGGTCATGTGCAACATCATCTTGAGCACGACAAACCGAACATTCTATTCCTTACAGAAACACAAGTTTCTGAAAATTTTCTCTTTATAGAATCGCTTAATTCCAAATATAGGCTCGAATCAGCTTTCAAACTCCATCAGGGCGTATGCGCATTCATTCATGAGAGTGTTGCGTACACGCGCTTTCCAAATTTTGAACTACACGGTGACGGCTTCAATACAATGGTTTTAAAGATTTGTCTTCCAGAAATGACTTTTTTTACAATAGCTTTATACCGGTCCCCCAACAAACGTAACCCAAACTTTTTTAATATACTGACAAAAATTATGGACGAGATTAGAGCAAAGTCCCCTAATTGTGAAGTTATCGTTACCGGTGACTTCAACGTCCACAACAAATCATGGTTGGAATTCTCCAAATCGACCGACGATGTTGACAATAGTGGAAAACTGGCAGAAATTTTTGCCGCGTCTCAGGGCCTATTCCAAATTGTTAAAAGCCCGACTTTCACTCCCCGTAATGGCGGTGATAATAGTTTTCTTTTAGATCTCTATCTTACCACAATGCCAGATATTACGAGTATTTTTTAAATAAAATCCAAATTTATTTTCCAAATCGACCTTTCTCTTAAATTGCCAATTCATGATTATCCTGATGTTATTAAATTGAGTATTGCATGCAAATTATCATAATATTAATAAAACAACATTATAACAAGTATATCAAAATTAATTTGAAATTGAATATTGTTTAGGTTTCAGTTTTCACAAAATATAATTTATTTAAAGTTTAATTGATTATTGATTTTGTAACACAAATTTTATAAATTACTAAAATCAAATTAATTCAGCAAATAAAACCAAATATTTTATTTCATATTTGAAAGTAATATGTATCAAAAAGACAACCACAATAAATTAATTAAATCAATTTAAAATATATAATTTTTGATTCACAAAATTCAATGTTATTAGTGCAGACAAATTAATTTACCCAATTGAAAGGATAAAAATAATGACATTAAAATAATGCTAAAAAAGGAGGTGAGATGTCAAATCGAACAGCTGTGTTTATTTTTTCGCAAAAAAATTCTTTAACATATTTTTAAAAAATAATTATTTTCTATTTTTATAATTTTATTTAAATTTTTATATAGAAAAAACTAATTTTAATTTTATTTTTAATAATTAATATTATTTTCTGTTTTTTGGTTTTAGGTAAGAAAAATGAATAAAAGAAAAATTATTTTAGTAATTTTTTGTGTCCTATATTATTAAAACACGGAATATAATACATATTTGAAACAGAAAATTAAACGGAAGATTTACTTTGTAGAAATACAAGGAAATTATTAAGATAAGAGTTTTTGATTATTAATTTTTTAAGCGTGTATACGTGTATATGTGTTTATATGTTTTTGTTGATTGAATCTGTTATATTATATTATATGATATTATATTGCTTGGAAAATTTGTTAGACAGTAAACTTAGTCCTAGTTACAAGTTTACCTAGCTGTCTGGACAATTTATCCTTTAAGTAGGGCTGCCACGTGTCCTACTTTTGGTAGGACAGTTCTTCTTTGGAGCAAGAATGTCGTACGTCCTACTTTACTATAAAAATGTCCTACTTTAGGCAAACTGTAATACAATATCTTACACTGAAAAAAATGGATTTTTGTTCCAGCCTATTTTTCTCAAAAAACGCGTTAGCAAAATAAGTAATCGTGATTGCACCTTTATTTATATTAAATTTGTAACCGATTATTTTATTTTATGTCGGAAGGTTAGTAACAATTAAGCAAACAATTTACATCGTTGTGACATATGTGAATATCTATGGTTTATTGCACGATTTATTCAAGTGGTAAACCACCATTGTTTAAATAATTTTGAATTAAATCCACCGTTAAACCTCTGTTTTTTTTTAATAATTTTTGTTACAAATTATCTGTTCTTAGTATTATTAATAAAATAAAATGACTGAACTGAATTTTGTTATAAAAATAAAGTAAAACATTTGGCTAAAGAAAGCTAACGATTTTGAAGGAAAATGTAAATATACAAACCAGAACTATTTATGAGTAACTGGCTTACAGCATAAATTTTTTGATTTTAATAAAAATGCCAATGAATCAGCAGAAGGTATGTTTAGCAGTATTTATAAATCCTTAAAATTTAAGTTTTTCGAGTGTTACCGTATTGGAGGCTGATAACATAAATGCGAATTTGTATGCCATTATTCATTATAAATAAATTAATTAGTATTACAGAAATAACGCCCATTATCATGAAATATTGGCATATGTCATATTTTTTTGTATGATAGGATTTTTTACTTAGTTATGCATTTTAAAATAAAACATAAAAAAATAAAATAAACATTTTGATATATATATGGCAGTACAACCGAAAAAAAATAAGTCTGCAAGTGGTAAAGCAAATTTGCGCAATCCACCCGCCCATAAAGCGGCATGTCCACGGAATTTGCAGGGACAAAACATATATGATTCAATAAAAAATTTTAAAATACATGTTCAAAACATCTGCGGATTGAACGCTAACCGTGGTCATGTGCACGTAGTCATGTGCACGTGGTCATGTGCACGTGGTCATGTGCAACATCATCTTGAGCACGACAAACCGAACATTCTATTCCTTACAGAAACACAAGTTTCTGAAAATTTTCTCTTTATAGAATCGCTTAATTCCAAATATAGGCTCGAATCAGCTTTCAAACTCCATCAGGGCGTATGCGCATTCATTCATGAGAGTGTTGCGTACACGCGCTTTCCAAATTTTGAACTACACGGTGACGGCTTCAATACAATGGTTTTAAAGATTTGTCTTCCAGAAATGACTTTTTTTACAATAGCTTTATACCGGTCCCCCAACAAACGTAACCCAAACTTTTTTAATATACTGACAAAAATTATGGACGAGATTAGAGCAAAGTCCCCTAATTGTGAAGTTATCGTTACCGGTGACTTCAACGTCCACAACAAATCATGGTTGGAATTCTCCAAATCGACCGACGATGTTGACAATAGTGGAAAACTGGCAGAAATTTTTGCCGCGTCTCAGGGCCTATTCCAAATTGTTAAAAGCCCGACTTTCACTCCCCGTAATGGCGGTGATAATAGTTTTCTTTTAGATCTCTATCTTACCACAATGCCAGATATTACGAGTGTCGATGTCGCGAAAGGTAGTATTGGCAATTCTGATCATTATTTAATCTCATCGGTTATCAAAACTGATTTACTTAAAACTACAGCTCCCAAACCCCGTAAAATATTTCACTACTCAAAAATGGATAAGAGTGGTCTTCAAAATTTTTTCCATGGTTTCCCTTTCGACCGTCATTGTTTTTACACTGACAATGTAAATGTTTCTGCTCAAAACTTTACAGAAACCATCCAATTTGCTATCAATAAATTTGTCCCTTTCTCCATAGTAAAACCCAAACAAAAGTATTTGTATTCGAAAGCTGCCAAAACGGCACTTAGAAACAAACGTAGATCATTTAATATTTGGATTCATAACAAAACTCCCACTAATCGATCCCAATATCTAAAGGCCAACAAAATATCTAATCAGATTATCTCAAACGAAAAGTCCGAAATTGACAGAGCGAAAGCCTCAAAACTTACGTCTATGTCTGTTTCTGACAAGAGTTTCTACAGTGCCATTAATTCTTTAAATTCTGGTACAAAATTTTCTATTCCCCCTATTATTGATGGTGATTTAATCGTCAATGATCCCGCAAGAAAAGCTAACTTGTTCGCTGAACGCTTTGCTCTGAACTCCACTGTTTTGGAAACTCCTAAAGAAATACCCCAAATCCAGTCTTCAGGAGTTAATATGAATAAACTTCACTTCAAACCCAAAATAGTCGCTAAACTTTTAAAGGGGTTAAACATCAACAAAGCATCAGGAATGGACAATATTCCACCCATTATTTTAAAAACCTTTTCCAAAGAACTTGCACCAACTTTGACTAAAATATTCTACCAATCCTACAAATCTGGTATATTTCCCTCGTGCTGGAAGTTGACCAATGTCCAGCCCGTCCCCAAAAAAGGACCAAAATCCGATATCTCAAATTATAGGCCAATAGCTTTACTTACGGTCCTATCCAAAGTCTATGAGCATTATATTAATACACATATTTCAAAATTTCTGGAAGAAAATCATTTAATATCCGACAGCCAATACGGTTTTCGAAACAAAAGATCAACTACCGATCTATTAAACTATGTAGCGCATTTTTGGAACAGCATACTTGATAAAGGTGGTGAAACATACGTTATCGCTTTAGACATCTCCAAGGCATTCGATCGAGTCTGGCATGCCAACTTAATCAACAAGCTCGTTGCGTACGGTTTTCATCCCAATGTTGTGAAGCTGATTGAAAATTTTCTATCCAACCGATACATTTCGGTAACCTTAGACGGATTTTCTTCTGAGTCTAAACTAATTAACGCTGGTGTACCCCAAGGCTCAGTACTGTCCCCAACCCTATTTTTGATTTATATCAACGAATTGTTGAAAATCACCAGTAACCCAATAAATAGTTTTGCAGATGATAGTACTCTGTACAAGTCGTTCGAGCCCCTTCCTTCAAAAGGTAAAATGCACGAACGAATTAATCCTGCCCGGAGAGACGCTGCCATAAACGTGAACAAAGACCTGAATCAAGTCGCCGACTGGGGTGACCAAAACCTTGTCAATTTCAACTCTACCAAAACACAGCTGTTGATTGTTTCCAGATTAAAGACCGAGTTCCCCAAAGATATTTTATTTAGTATGTGTGATGAACCAATAGGTAAATGTAAAAACATTCGTTTATTGGGTGTCACAGTTTCAAATGACCTACTCTGGAACGATCATGTAATGGCGATGGCAAAAAGCGCGTCTAAAAAACTCGGCCTCCTAAATAGATGCAAAAAATTTTTCACTCCATACCAATTACTCCATGTTTATAAGTCCTATATTCGTCCCTGTATGAAGTACTGCTGTCAAGTTTGGGGTGCTGCCTCTGTTTCCATCTTGGCCCTTCCTCTTGGACTCTGTTCAAAAGCGAGCTATACGAATTGTAGGTGATCGAACTTTGACATCAAAACTTGATTCCCTACAACATCGTCGCACTGTTGCTGACCTCGTTGTTTTTTACAAATATCGTCATCACCAGTGTTCAGATGAAATCAGCGGCATCATGCCTCAAACTTATTCTTACCCCCGTTCCACTCGGCAATCGGCTGCCGCAACCAGTGAAACGGTAAAGATCCCGCGCTGTCATACTGGCAGATCGCAGAGAGACTTCTTTGTCCGAACTGCGTACAAACGGAATAGTTTGCCGGAACACTTAGTCTCAGGTGGCTTCAACCCACAGATGTTTAAAAAAAGCGTTAATCTACACCTCAGAACGCCAGTTGTTGTGGGACCCAGGTCTAGACCTAGGTCTTAAAAGGTATTTATGTGTTGTTGTGACACATATTCTAAACCCTATTACACAACACATTTTATTAAAAAAAAAAAAAAAAAAACATTCATACTTACACCAAACCGAAACCTAATTTTTTTAAAAAGAATTTATTTTATAACTGAAAAATGAAGTGCCACAAAGCCAACGTGTTTTTTAGTTTTAAGACCGTAGGGGTAGTGTGTCCTACTTTGAAACTTTTAACACGTGGCAACCCTGCTTTTAAGTGATATAATCATCATAATTATTTTCCTTTTTTTATAGCTGATTCGGAAGGTAATTAGTAGTTAGTAGTTCAATACTGATTCTACTGTACCTCTTTTTATTGAAATAAAACTTCTTTAGGCGCGTTATGAAAATTTTGCAACGGAAGTAACCATTTGAAAAGATATATAATATGCATCTCTATCATACTACAGTCTGATTTTGAATTTTAAACATATACATGCACACAATTCCAAAAAACGAAAGTAAAAATTTAAACAACAATGAACTAAAAAAGAAATTAGAAGTAAAAAATGCAAACGAATATTATGCTCGGCAAGTATGCGATACAATTCGATTATGTGTATTGTATTTGTTATACACTTATTTAGTATCGTACTAAACGTTATATGAGTTGGACGTGTCGATTTTAGATTTAAATATCTAATAATATAATATTCGTAATATTTTATTGAGTTTCGTAATTTTTTAAATTTATATTTTGAACTGTTTTAGTTTTTATTTGGATGATTTAAATTGTATTCTACTTGGATTGATTTCGAGAGGGTTTCATAGTTTTCTATGATGTGAAAATTGCCGTTTTTCAGAAAATTGGAAAAACCCGTATTTTTATGTATTTTAGGCAGTTTCGTCAAAACATCTTAATCTGTTTGGATAGTTTGAGTTGTATTATATTGTTATAGATTTCGAGGTGGTCGTATATAATTCTCTATGACTAAAAATATGCCGTTTTTTCAAAAGTTTATTTTTAAATAAAAATATTTGTGTTGATTAAATTTATTTTGTTAAATAGAAAAATGAGTGCGTGTAATCTTTCCACGCGGTTGAAATAAATTTCTTTGGCTACTGTGGCAGGTATTAATAAAAAGATTAAATATAAAACACATATGTCATATTGCAATTTAGAGTTGCATTGCTTGATAATATAATTTACAGCATGTGTAATAAAAAGCAATATTTACATAATGTATTACAAAGTCAATTCCATTATTATCATATAACTGAAATATGAAATTAGAGGTTTATGACAAATTTGCTAAATTTATTAAAAAACTACATCAATGTTTGTACCAAATCTTGTTGTTAAATTAAGTGGACATGTATTTATCGTAAAATTTAATTTGTAATACATTGTAAGACTTTGTAAAACATGTAAATATAGCTTTTTATTACACATTGTTGTACTTTATATTATCAAGAATATTAGAAAGAAGCTCTAAATTTCAATATCTATTTTATTTTATAGCTAATATTTTTAGTAATACCTGCTGCAGTGGCCAAAGAAGTTTTACATCAACAGCGTCTAAAGATTACGCCCCTAATTTTTTTATTTTTTTTGTAATTAAAAATTTGATATTTAAATCACATAAATGTTAATTGATATGGCGAAATTAACAATTTGTTTCGCCAACATAAGATGATTAAATGTTAGAATAAATCTTAAAAAAATTAAGATTAAATCTTCATTCAGTTCATCAATATCTTGAAAGTGTCAACCCCGATATTCTTTTCTTTACTGAAACGATTATCAGTGACCGAGCTGTTAATCTAGATCGTAGTAAATATCTTTGTCCACATTATGATCTAGAATCCTTATTTTACTTCAAGCATGGTGTTTGTGTATATATCAGAAACACCGTTCCATATGTAAGAATTAAAAATTTTGAATTAAATTCAAAATACCACAATATGGTATCCCTTAAAATTTGTTGTACTAATCAACCGTTGTTTGTCTTTGGTCTGTATCGGTTGCCTAACTCACCTGAAAATATCAATTTGTCTTTTGTCGCATGTCTTTTACCAAATAGAATTCATTTGTCTATCATAGAAAAATTTAATTCAAAAGTTACTTCTCCAATTTTAAATAATTATAATAATCAAAATTTAAATAAATATTGTTTTGAATTTTACTCTACCTTCCCCAATTTGTATTATTTATTTACAAATTTTCGTATTTTCATTAATAAAAAAAAACTTAATCTAAAGAAACATTCTTATTGATGCTCGTTTAACTTCACAAGTCACGATTTTTCTTTACCAATTTTCATGTTTATTCTTTTTCATTTTTTCCTTACTTTTAGTTTTTGCTTTAAAGTAATTTTTATTTTTTTTTTGTAATTTATTTTCAACAAATTTTCTATTTTTTTATATTAAATATAGATGAAGAAAAACCAACAATAAATATAGATAATTGCATCGTTAATAAGAAAAAAGAAGTTTTAAGAAAAATGTTGCAGGAAATTGTAAAAGAAAATGACTTTATAATAGAAAGAATGGTAAAATTATATTAAATTCAGAAGTTATTAGATTGATTATTAAACGGAGCAGAAAGTAAAACGGGTTTATTCAAAAGGATATTGGATATAAATAATTTTCGCTAATAAATATAAAGTGCTTATTTTTTAGTAAAAATTGTTGTGTGCTAGGAAAGGAATTACAATATGCGTCACAGCAACAGTTAGATACCTTTAATACATAGGAATTCCACAAAACATGCGTTCTAGATTCAATCAAATGCTTTTAAATTGTTTAATGTGATAACGTCCTTTTCACCAACTTTTTAACCATATGCTCTTCCAACGATTGGCTACATAATTCAATAGAGCGGTTGTTGATCTTTTGTTTTGAAATCCGTGTTGGCATTAAATATCAAATGGTTGTCTTCGAAAAATGTTGATGCACTGTGAGTTTATATGCAACTATTGGTTTATATCATATCACATATATATATAATATCACATTTTGTTTTGTTTTTTTCGAGACGGACTGGACATTAGCCAACTTCCAGCACGAAGGAAAAATAACAGATTATTGGTTGATAACAGGTTTGAAGAAAATTTTAGTAAGAGTGAGTGCAAGATCTTTGAAATATTGTATTTTGAAGAAATGTTTTTAGTATAATAGGAGAAATGTTATCTAGACCGGAGGCGTTTAAACTCCCTTAAAAGAGTTTCCACAATTTTGGGTTTGAAATACAGTTCCAGAAATGAAATGTAACGCAAAGCGATTTGCAAACAATGTGGTTTGTTTTGTTGGGTCAGTGACTATTGAATCACCGTAAATAAAAAGAGGGACAGAAGATTTGGTACCAGAACTTAAAGAATTAATAGCATTACAAAAACTGTTGTCAGAAGATTACATAGGCGAAAGTTTGGCCACTTTCACTTAATCTCAATATCTCATTTTCGTTTTCGCCTTTCTGGTTTGATATCTGGTTTGACTCTATAGTGCCTAAATTCCATTTTGATAACTGATGTGATTTAATAATGGTCATAATTTCCAAAACTACCAATCCAATACTTCCAATACACGCCCAGAGATCTAGAAAAAGTCCTATATCACTGACATTAAAAGGAGTGAGATTTTATACAATTCCCGTATCCCTTGTGATGCAGCAAATATTTATGCCAGCTTTTCGTTGTCGCCGACGTCGGCTGTATTAGTAAATTATACCACCGATTTGTTGTGAACGTTGAAGTCACTGGTAACGATAACCTCATAATTGGAAAATTTTGCCATAATTTCGTCCACTATTAGTTAATAAAAGAAATTAAATTGGGGTTATGTTTCTTTTGAGCCCAGTATAAAGCTATTTTAGAAAAGAAATTTCATAGACAAACCTTTAATAAAACTGTGTTGTCATCACCATGTAGCTCAAACTTGTGTTTATATGAAAAAAGAATATGCGGTTGGTAATGCTTGAGATGATGTTGCACGACGTCATTTTTGGTGTTCAATCTACAAATGTTGTGGATTTGAAGGTTTCAACCTTAAATTTTAAAAAATTTGAATTAAATATGCAATGTTTTAAAAAATGACTTTGTTTTTATTATCCATTTTTGTGCCTACAATTTTTACGAGAAAAGTAGGTCGACCAAGTCAGAGCCCTGATAACTTGGCAAGGAATATACACTTGAAGGCTGTCTAGTTACCAAGTCGCTTGATTTGGACTGTGGTATTGAATGGGCCTCCCCAGTCAGACTGATCCTCGGCACGAGTCACATAGCACAACTAAGTCAGTTGCTAGCTACTTTCTAGCATAACCCGCATAACTTGCCTATGCACGTAAATCTGGGGCGAATAACATTGCGAGACCAATTTAATTTATTCAACTGGCTAACCTAATTTAACGAACTTTTGTTTATCGCAAACATTAACTTTTACATGTTAGCTAAAGCAATAAAAATGTTCATCATTCCTAGAATACATAAAAGCCTCCCCATAAAAATAAACATTTGATATTTACCGAAGAACACAATTTTCAAAATATTTTAGCACCTAGACGTTAACTCGTTTTGTTTTATTTTTAGTTCATGTCTGAATACCTACTCTATCATAGACTGTATATAGTTCAATTTAGGGGGTTTTCCTCGTAAATCGATTTCTTAAAATCAAATATCGTTCCTCCCATAGAAGTATCTGTGATAGTCTCAAGAATGTGTTTAGATCGAAAGAACCCAACTCCAAAGAAATAATAGAACTCGAAATACTGAGTATTTTGTGTATGCATTTTAATTTTGCGAATGAATGTCATTACAGTTTCTTGTATGGGTGCACCAACAAGGAAACCAGTTTCAAATTCTGTTCTCAACGGATGACCTCTACAGAATAGAGAGCAACTATCCTGATTAAATTTTTAATCATATCTGTTCTTTGTAGGGCAGTTGGATTTTTTTCAGATTTTCTCTTTTTATTGATAAATTTTTTTACGGTGGAAAGGTGCGAAAGTGGCCCTCATTTTAAATCGATTTGAGATGTTGCCTTCAATACCTAACCTGAAATTAATTTCAGGTAGTTGGGGGGCAGCAACAATGTGAACTGAGCAATTGGTGGCAAACACTAGTGCTGGTAGTGGGCTGTTAAAGAACACCAGGAACAAACTAACAACCCACGTTTTAGCGGAGTGGTTTCTGACGGAAGGTTGTTTATATTTATGAAGTTTAAAGCTATTTAAAATTATACTTAGGTAAATGTTGTATCACAACTGAAACTACACTAACTTAAATAAATCAGATTAAGTTACCAAAACTGATTTAGTTCTATATAATTGTTACATATTGTATATTGTTACATGTAACGAAATTTATCGTTTTAAATTTATGATTTTTTGGAACACTACAATCTTATTTTTACTTTTTATTATTTATCTCAGTTTAATCATATAATAATACTCCACAGAAATGGAAACATAGACAGTTATCTCCATGCATGAATAATAAAATATATATTTTATGTATTTTATTACTCTATAGATAAGCCGGGTGTATTTGTTATCGTCATTTGCTCTCCGTTGAAAAAATAATTTATTACATTTTTTAAAAGATTTTCTCTTTTTAACAAGGAAGATGGATGACTGATAATGTACATATATGCTAAATATATACATAAAATTAAGTAGGGAGAAATTGATATTTTTCTTACTTATTATTTAACTAATTTCGAATTCCATGTAAATTGTAACATTGTAAATTTTGATATACTTTTGAGTCAGGAAAATAGAAGATTTATGGGAAATAACAGAAGAGAATATATTATAAAGTTCGTCTACATTTATTTGTATTTTGCAATGGTTTATTGATATTTAATTTGATTAATTTGGTGATAGAAATCTGTTTTTAAATGTGAACGTTTTTCCACCAGAAACCAGAACCCAGATCCAAGAAACCTGATATCAGAAACCAGATACCAGATACCAGATAACATATACCAGATACCATATACCAGATACAAGATACCAGATACCAGATACCAGATACCATCTACCAGATACCAGATACCAGATACTAGATACCAGATACCAGATACCCGATACCAGATACCAGATACCAGATACCAGATACAAGATACAAGATATCAGATACCAGATACCAAATATCAGATACCAGATACCAAATACCAGATATCAGATACCAGATACCAGATACCAGATCCAAGATACCAGATATCAGATACCAGATATCAGATACCAGATACCCGATACCAGATACTAGATAACAGATACCAGATACCAGATACGAGATACCAGTTACCAGACACCAGACACCAGATACCAGATACCAGATACCAGATACCAGATACCAGATACCAGATACCAGATACTAGATACCAGATACAAGATACCAACTACCAGATACCAGATACCAGATATCAGATACTAGATACCAGATACCAGATATCAGATAACAGATACGAGATACCAGATACCAGATACCGGATACCAGATAACAGATACCAGATACCAGATACCAGATACCAGATACCAGATACCAGATACCAGATACCAGATATCAGATACCAGATACCGGATACCAGATACCAGATACCAGATACCAGAGACCAGATACCAAATACCAGATACTAGATACCAGATACCAGATACAAGATACCAGATACCAGATACCAGATACCAGATACCAGATACCATCTACCAGATACCAGATACCAGATACTAGATACCAGATACCAGATACCAGATACCAGATACCAGATACCAGATACAAGATATCAGATACCAGATACCAAATACCAGATACCAGATACCAAATACCAGATACCAGATACCGGATATCAGATACTAGATACCAGATACCAGATACCAGATACCAGATACCAGGTGCCAGATACGAGATACCAGACACCAGATTCCGGATACCAGATACCAGATATCAGATACCAGATACCAGATACCAGCTACCAGATACCAGATACCAGATACCAGATACCACATACCAGATACCAATTAGATACCAGATACCAGATACCGGATATCAAATACCAGATACCATCTACCAGATACCAGATACCAAATACCAGATACATACCAGATATAAGATACCAGACACTAGATACCAGATTTTTCAAAAAATTATGAGAATTTATCAACGAACGAGGGGAATTCGTTTAGAAAATTTTTTGCCATTTTTCATTTCTTTATATATTTTTTATGAATTATACGTTGGCCTACTGTGATATCAGTTAATTATTTCAAAATTAGATTCAGCATTTTTTGCCTTAGTTTTATTTTAATTTAAACCAATGAAATTCTCTAAAATGTAATAACATCCTTCAATTTCACCAATAAAATTTGAATTATACTAGTAATAAATATTTTACGTCTGGCCTAATGGGATATTAAAAATTATCAGTATAATTTTGAAATAATTAACTGATATCACAGTATTCCAACGTATAATTCATAAAAAATATATAAAGAAATGAAAAATGGCAAAAAATATTCCAAATTCCCTCGGGAAATTATAACTGATAATTTTTAATATCCCAGTAGGCCAGACGTGTAAATACTTGTTATTAGTATAATTCAAATTTTATTGGTGAAATTGAATGATGTCATTACATTTTAGAGAATTTGATTGGTTTAAATTAAAATAAAACTAAGGCAAAAAATGTTCAGTAGTAATCTCCCAAGGGCGTTGATAATTCGAAATTTTTGGCCAAAAATTTCGAAAGCAAGTATATTGATAATAGAACGAGGCTATAGGCCGAAGGCTATTATCAATACCACTTGCTTGATGAATTTTCCAAAAAATGTTATGCGATAACAGTTAATTATTTCAAAAATTATTTGATAATTTTTAATATCCCAGTAGACCAGACGTATAATTCAAATGTTATTGGTGAAATTGAAATGATGTCATTACATTTTAGAGAATTTCATTGGGTTAAATTAAAATAAAACTAAGGCAAAAAATTTTCATCTTTAGTTATTTTAATTTTTGATACCGAGCGAAACTTAATTATAATTAACTGTTAGGAATAAATTCCTTTTTACTCAGATATTTCATTCTTTTATTTTGTGAATAAAAAATTTCTCTAATATAATTTGAAGATAGAAAAAACTCATTAGGCAAAGAACAAAGAGCAAAAAATATTAAATCAAAATGAATAGACGAAAATAGTTAATTGTTTAAATTAAAATGAGCATCTTCTTTGTTTCGTGATTATGCCTAACATCATAGTATGTTTGTATAATATACATTTTTCAAATATTAATTGAAGAAATAATAAATTAAAAACTCATGAAAAACTATGCGGGGTTAGATTATTGTTTTAATTTATTCATTTTTTTTTTCCAAAGTGTAGAGTGTTTAGTGTGAATTATAATAAATTACAAATTAACGTTTCTGAATATCCAAAGATACCAAGCCAACTATAGGGATAAGAATTAAGTTTAAATAAACTAGCTTTCTTTAAGGAATTTATGACTACTGGCTTAAAATTTTGAGGATTGAAAATACGAGGAAACTCCATGTAAGGTAAAATATTCCAGAAAATAAAGACTCTGTTAAAAAAATAAAGTTGAAAAACCAAAGCTATTCTGTTTTTTATTTGAACGGTAAAAGGAAGGACCACAACCGTTGTTCTGATAAAACGCGATAGGTTTGTTGGTTCAGGTAAAATTCATTTGATTTCTGCAGAAGTTCGTTTATCCATTATGTATAAATACAAATTTGTAGAAAATTATTAGATCTACAACATTTCTTCTGTGTGTGCTGCAAGGAATCAAGCTCATTAGTAAGAGTTAAGTTGCCAATCAGTTTAACAGCTCTGCGTTGGACAGAATCAAGAAACTTTAAACTGGTAAAATATACTCCACTCCATATGTGAGAAAAGTAGTTCATGCTGGGACGTATAAATGATTTATATATTTAAGAATCTGTTAGCTATTGGAAAACTTACGATACCGTTTCAAAAAGCCCAAATTTTGAACAGAGTTCTTAGCTAAGCTAAAAATACGAGAAAACCATTTCATATTGTTTTCCACTTCTACCCCTAGAAGTTTTACCCTTAGATTCTTTTTCCACAAAGAAAGTCAAGTTAAGACAAGTTAAGTTTCCTTTTTTGAAAGGAAAAAAACTAAGCAACAGTGCGAAGGATTAGTTAGTGTTAATAGTTTATGAATTTCAAAACTAAATTATTTACAAAAACATAACTAATTATGGATGGGTTTTTTTGTGAACAATTAAGCTTAAGTACATATTGGAAATCACTTGAATTTTGCAATTCGAAATAACTTTTCATTTTCTCTAAAATTCCTTTAGAAAAATTTTTTTGTGTTTCGTGTCAGGACTCGAACTACATTCATCAGAGACACATGTTCAAATCCCGTGTGTCTTACACAACTTAGTCAAAGCGCCGATGACGAAACATATTTTAATTTTGATGTTCAGATAATTTCTAAATTGAAACTTCATCATTTTTCATATTTACTTAAGTTGAATCTTTCATCTATGATTACATATTAGAAATTGCATTTCTTTGGGATTTTTTGTACTAAATTTCTAGACATTACGATGTGTGAATTCAAAGAATGAGAGAATATTTCGTCAACATTTAAGTCAACATTCTAATCAACATCCTAATTCACGAGTGTAAAGTCATTATTGATTGTGGTCAATCAATGCGAAACTTAATATCTGACGTAAAGTCAATAAGTTATATTTTTGGTTAGGAAATATAGACAACTTTAGGGGAATTTTTAATTTGTATGGGTTTTTTTTGTGAACAATTAAGCTTAAGTACATATTGGAAATCACTTGAATTTTGCAATTCGAAATAACTTTTCATTTTCTCTAAAATTCCTTTAGAAAAATTTTTTGTGTTTCGTGTCAGGATTCGAACTACATTCATCAGAGACACATGCTCAAATCCCGTGTGTCTTACACAACTAACTATAATATTATAATATTTTTGTATTTATTTTAATCTTTTTACTGTAGGGAAGATATATTTTATTATAAATATTAATTTTTTGTTTCTTTTAGCATATAGTTAGTAGTTAATTGTTAATAGTTAATAGTTAATTAGCATATAGTTAATTTTTAGCTATCTAAAAAGGAAAATTAAGAAATGTTAAGAAAATTTAAGTGCGAAAAGAAATTTATTTATTATAACATATTATTATTACACACTTTTAATTGAAGTGTTTTGACAGTTGTGTTGGTTACTGTTTTGTGATCAATTTTTTGATCAACGTCCTATTATAATTCAGTGTCCAAAATTTAAAGTACAAGTTTGTTGAAACAGTCTGTATACGTGTTTCTAAAAATTCTAGACCAAAAAACTTAACAAAACTGAAAAAAAAAATATTCAACTTTTAATTTATTTTTTCTCCATATATAAAGGAGGCTTCATTACTTACATAAAAATCCATAGTCAAAAGAAATTTTGTATATTTATAAGCACACTAACAAATTTGTATGAATATTTGAGGCAAGCAATTGTGATAAAAATTTGAAAAAATATGGAGGGGCTGAAATCTCAAGCTCTGAAATATCATGACTTCGGTCCAGGTTAAGGATTTTGATACAGTTTTCAGCTAAAAACTTATATGAGGACATTGTTTTTAGTTTTGGGCAGCGATGTATATCAAACATAACTCTTTGTTAAAGTAGATGAATTTTTTATATCTCTGTTTAGAAATGTATTACAAAACTAACACGAAACGGAAAATTATAACAAATTATTAATTAACATAATTTAGAGAAAAGATGATACAATCAGCAAACTACTCAAAAACCTCTCCATTTATCGTTTCGAGAAAATATTAAAAAATCACAAATTCATATTTCTTTCGAAATTCCAAAAATATTGTAAAAATTAAATAAAATTAATTTTTTTTTTCAAAATTCTAAAAATATTCCAAAAATTATTACAAAATCAAAGATAAAAACTTTTTTCAAAAATTTTAAAAATATTACAAAAATTATAACAATCATAACTTGAAACTTTTTTCAAAATCCAAAAATCATATATTTAAACTTTTTCTAAATTCTAATAATATTTCAAAAATTCATAACAATTCAAACTTTTCCAAAATTCTAAAAATATTGCAAAAATTATTACAAAATCAATAATACAAACCTTTTTCAAAATTCCAAAAATATTTCAAAAATTATAACAAATTCAAAAATTTCCATGTCCAATTACATATACGTCATACAAACAACTAATTTTTTTTTTCCAAAAAATTGGTTAAAAAATAAATGAAATAATTTTTTGACACACTGGACAATATTTTTTTTACAAACTTATAATGCAATAAAATTCTCAATTGCAAATTAAAGCTGTCGAAGATTTTTTGAAATCGAAACCGGTCGTTAACTCGTTAATAAAAAATTAGTGAAAAAAAAAAATTGGTGTTTTTGTAATTATTAAAAATATTTAAAACATATATGATATGAACATATATTTAAAACATATAAAATAATAAATAAAAATCTTTCTTTTGACACACTTCACAACATTTTTTTGGCAAACTTATACTACCATTGTTCTCTATAATAATAATAAAATTTCATGTCATACAAGTAATTAATTTTTTTTCCCAAAAAATTGGGCAAAAAATAAATAAAAACCTGTCTTTTGACACACTTGACAACATTTTTTTGACAAACTTATAATGCCATAATTCTTAATAATAATAATAAATTATCATGTCATACAAACAATTAATTTTATTTTTTCCAAAAAATTGGGTAAAAAATAGATTTCTCTAAATTCGATGTTCCTACTCGTAATCACTTTAAATGAACGTTTTTTAAGCCAAAAATATGAAAATTTGCTATTTTTGATACACTTAATGATTTTTTTGACACACTTCCGGTACAGTTATCGAGACAGCGCCTTTTCGGACCTGTCCCTTGAGTATACCGATATTGAAAAAAAAATTTGAAATCCCTCCAGCAGTTTTCTAGATTTCGTAGGTAATATCGGGCGGCCGGACGGCTTAGAGTGTTCAGACCGAAGTAATAATATTTAATACAATCAAAACTATTTGATTAATACAATAATAAAGTATCCAATAATAAGCAATTGTTATAGGAAAATTTGTATAGCGCAATAGGTTGAAGTATATTATTCAATAGGCTAGGAAACAATGCAATGAAAACAACATACAAATAAAGATTGGATTAATAGTTGGAAGGGAATAAATTGTATTTTTCTTACGTAAACATTTTCATGTTTATATTTCATCAAAATTATTAAAGTTGTTTTCGTTGTTTGATATTAAAACAAATCTAATATATTATATATTAGTTCGGTTGAAAAAACCTAAGTATTGCATTCATGAGCCAAAAGTGAAATTCTTACCCCCATTTTTTTTTTTTGGCATTTCTCGACGTTTTAGAACCTACTGATTCTAAAACAGCAAAAAAATGTATGTCCGTCTGCCGACAAACAATCACCAAATAGACGTCAATCAGTGGCGAAGCGTCGGTATAGACACACTAGACAGTGTCTACCCAAACATAATATAAATATGAAACTTTATTTTCATATTGTTCGCATAATGTCGACTTAATACTATTTTGTCAAACGTTCTAAGAAAATCATTAAGTTTTAATACAATAATTAGAACAAAAACAATTCAGCTATGTTCCCGAAACTTTAATACAAACGTTTCCCAGTTTCATGTACAAACAAACAAAAATGTTTTTCTCACTGCAGTAGACGTTTCAAATTATGACTACCAAAATAAGCAATAGCAACAACAACAAATTTTCAACTTTTGTTCCTTCTTGGATAGACAGTTTTGTTTCTGTCTATTTTTGTTTCCAAATTTGTTGAGAAACATCAGTAGAGTTTCAAATTATGACTACCAAAATAAGCAATAGCAACAACAACAAATTTTCAACTTTTGTCCCTTCTTGGATAGACAGTTTTGTTTCTGTCTATTTTTGTTTCCAAATTTGTTGAGAAACATCAGTAGACGTTTCAAATTATGACTACCAAAATAAGCAATAGCAACAACAACAAATTTTCAACTTTTGTTCCTTCTTGGATAGACAGTTTTGTTTCTGTCTATTTTTGTTTCCAAATTTGTTGGGAAACATCAGTAGACGTTTCAAATTATGACTACCAAAATAAGCAATAGCAACAACAACAAATTTACAACTTTTGTTCCTTCTTGGATAGACAGTTTTGTTTATGTCTATTTCTGTTTATATATTTTGTTTCCAAATTTTTTGAGAAACATAATATGGGAAACATTTTTGACAAAAATTGTAATTATTAGTTAGATGTTTCTTGAGCAATTTTTTGTGTGATTGTAAATTCGATTCTACGACTTCTGAATAACAGGAACAGTTGGAAAATAAATTTGAATCTTTGATTTTGGATTAATTTTTGGAATATTTTTAGAATTTTGAAAAAAGTTTCAATCTTTGATTATGTTATAATTTTTGCAATATTTTTGGCATTTTGGGAAAAGTTTGAATTTTTAATTTTGTTATAATTATTGCAATATTTTAAGAGTTCTAGGAAAAGTTTGAATTTTTGGTTTTGTTATAGTTCTTGCATTAATTTTGGAATTTTGAAAATAGTTTCAATTTTTGATTTTTTAATAATTTTAAGAAAATTTTTGGAATGTTGAAAAAGTTTAAATTTTGGATTTTATTATAATTTTTGGAATATTTTTAGAATTTTGAAAAAGTTTATTTATACTTTTACAAAGAATTTTATGTTTAATATTCATCGCTCCCTAAAACTTAAAACAATGTTTTTGTTAATCTACAATCCTTTATCTTTTGTACAAAATATTTTTATTTCAAAATGTTTAAAATTTTTAATTTTGATTTAGATTGAACAATCTTTTTTTAAATATTTTGCTTGCGGCGAATAAAAAATATAGTATATGATGCACGTAAGTCATTTTAAATGTGGGTGTAAATCTCGGTTGGCGCTTCGACTCACAAACTCCACATACGTCCAAAAACCTTAGCTTTCTGTCTTCTCACCTTAATGTACTATAATAAGTTTCTACTGGCAAATTAATAAAACTTTTGAATATGTCTACCCTAGTTTCAGAAGCACGCTTCGCCACTGACGTCAATAGCTCCAAAATAATAAAACCCGTTAGACAAAAATGGAAGTTAGATGCCAACGAGTCATACCACATTTCAAGGAATTTGAACCTTATGAATTCAGATGAAGCAACAATAATTTCACCATTGTTTAAACTATAATCAACTAAACCATATAGTTCCACCCTTTTAAAGATTACAAAGATAAACCCTTTCTTTTTTATTTTGCCAATATATAGATTAGTTTAGGATTTTCCCAAAATTATTGTTTTATATCTTAAATATCTTAAATAATTTCGGATTGGTTTTTGTGAACAATTAAGCTTAAGTACATATTGGAAATCACTTGAATTTTGCAATTCGAAATAACTTTTCATTTTCTCTAAAATTCCTTTAGAAAAAATTTTTTTGTGTTTCGTGTCAGAATTCGAACTACATTCATCAGAGACACATTGTTCAAATTCCGTGTGTCTTACACAACTTAGCCAAAGCGGCGATGACGAAACATATTTTAATTTTGATGTTCAGATAATTTCTAAATTGAAACTTCATCATTTTTCATATTTACTTAAGTTGAATTTTTCATCTATGATTACATATTGAAAATTGTATTTCTTTGGTATTTTTTGTATTAAATTTCTAGATATTACGATGTGTGAATTCATAGGATGAGAGAATATTTCGTCAACATCTAAGTCAACATTCTAATCAACATCCTAAGTCACGAGTGTAAAGTCATTATTGATTGTTGCCAATCAATGCGAAACTTAATATCTGACGTAAAGTCAATATGTTGTTATATTTTTGGTTAGGAAATATAGACAACATTAGGGGAATTTTAATTTCGGATTGGTTTTTGTGAACAATTAAGCTTAAGTACATATTGGAAATCACTTGAATTTTGCAATTCGAAATAACTTTTCATTTTCTCTCAAATTCCTTTAGAAAAAATTTTGTTGTGTTTCGTGTCAGAATTCGAACTACATTCATCAGAGACACATTGTTCAAATTCCGTGTGTCTTACACAACTTAGCCAAAGCGGCGATGACGAAACATATTTTAATTTTGATGTTCAGATAATTTCTAAATTGAAACTTCATCATTTTTCATATTTACTTAAGTTGAATTTTTCATCTATGATTACATATTGAAAATTGTATTTCTTTGGTATTTTTTGTATTAAATTTCTAGATATTACGATGTGTGAATTCATAGGATGAGAGAATATTTCGTCAACATCTAAGTCAACATTCTAATCAACATCCTAAGTCACGAGTGTAAAGTCATTATTGATTGTTGCCAATCAATGCGAAACTTAATATCTGACGTAAAGTCAATATGTTGTTATATTTTTGGTTAGGAAATATAGACAACATTAGGGGAATTTTAATTTCGGATTGGTTTTTGTGAACAATTAAGCTTAAGTACATATTGGAAATCACTTGAATTTTGCAATTCGAAATAACTTTTCATTTTCTCTAAAATTCCTTTAGAAAAAATTTTGTTGTGTTTCGTGTCAGAATTCGAACTACATTCATCAGAGACACATTGTTCAAATTCCGTGTGTCTTACACAACTTAGCCAAAGCGGCGATGACGAAACATATTTTAATTTTGATGTTCAGATAATTTCTAAATTGAAACTTCATCATTTTTCATATTTACTTAAGTTGAATTTTTCATCTATGATTACATATTGAAAATTGTATTTCTTTGGTATTTTTTGTATTAAATTTCTAGATATTACGATGTGTGAATTCATAGGATGAGAGAATATTTCGTCAACATCTAAGTCAACATTCTAATCAACATCCTAAGTCACGAGTGTAAAGTCGTGACTTAGGATGTTGATTGAATTGCAAAATTCAAGTGATTTCCAATATGTACTTAAGCTTAATTGTTCACAAAAACCAATCCGAAATTAAAATTCCCCTAATGTTGTCTATATTTCCTAACCAAAAATATAACAACATATTGACTTTACGTCAGATATTAAGTTTCGCATTGATTGGCAACAATCAATAATGACTTTACACTCGTGACTTAGGATGTTGATTAGAATGTTGACTTAGATGTTGACGAAATATTCTCTCATCCTATGAATTCACACATCGTAATATCTAGAAATTTAATACAAAAAATACCAAAGAAATACAATTTTCAATATGTAATCATAGATGAAAAATTCAACTTAAGTAAATATGAAAAATGATGAAGTTTCAATTTAGAAATTATCTGAACATCAAAATTAAAATATGTTTCGTCATCGCCGCTTTGGCTAAGTTGTGTAAGACACACGGAATTTGAACAATGTGTCTCTGATGAATGTAGTTCGAATTCTGACACGAAACACAACAAAATTTTTTCTAAAGGAATTTTAGAGAAAATGAAAAGTTATTTCGAATTGCAAAATTCAAGTGATTTCCAATATGTACTTAAGCTTAATTGTTCACAAAAACCAATCCGAAATTAAAATTCCCCTAATGTTGTCTATATTTCCTAACCAAAAATATAACAACATATTGACTTTACGTCAGATATTAAGTTTCGCATTGATTGGCAACAATCAATAATGACTTTACACTCGTGACTTAGGATGTTGATTAGAATGTTGACTTAGATGTTGACGAAATATTCTCTCATCCTATGAATTCACACATCGTAATATCTAGAAATTTAATACAAAAAATACCAAAGAAATACAATTTTCAATATGTAATCATAGATGAAAAATTCAACTTAAGTAAATATGAAAAATGATGAAGTTTCAATTTAGAAATTATCTGAACATCAAAATTAAAATATGTTTCGTCATCGCCGCTTTGGCTAAGTTGTGTAAGACACACGGAATTTGAACAATGTGTCTCTGATGAATGTAGTTCGAATTCTGACACGAAACACAACAAAATTTTTTCTAAAGGAATTTTAGAGAAAATGAAAAGTTATTTCGAATTGCAAAATTCAAGTGATTTCCAATATGTACTTAAGCTTAATTGTTCACAAAAACCAATCCGAAATTAAAATTCCCCTAATGTTGTCTATATTTCCTAACCAAAAATATAACAACATATTGACTTTACGTCAGATATTAAGTTTCGCATTGATTGGCAACAATCAATAATGACTTTACACTCGTGACTTAGGATGTTGATTAGAATGTTGACTTAGATGTTGACGAAATATTCTCTCATCCTATGAATTCACACATCGTAATATCTAGAAATTTAATACAAAAAATACCAAAGATCTTAAATAATGTTATAATTACTCCGTTTTATTGGTTTTTTGTTTATTTTTTTTATTTTCATTTTCAATTAGGATAATTTAAGGACTTCCTCCAAAAAATGTATTTTATATTCATAACATAAGAATTTTGTTAAATTTATTTTGGTATAAAAACAATAGATTAACATTGCTGTAATTTAGTTACAAAATATTACCTGTCGATGATCTGCATCAGATTGAAACGCGTAGTAGAATAAAAATTAGATAAAACTTAAGAATTAAAAATCAAATCAATTTTGTTTTATTATTTTTTTTTAAAGTGAATTATTTTTGGTGTTAGTGTAACTACAAAAAATTATATATTAAAATGGATAATTCACGTCACTCCGAAATTGTTTTTCATATAAATAACATGTTGTATTATTTTTTCTTTCTAACAATTTTGAAGCTCTGGAAAATGGGTTAAAAACCGAAATCGGTTGTGCTGTTTTTAATTTTATTTTAATATAAATATAAATAAAGTTAGAAATAAAAATTAATTTGCGTAATATAAACAAATGTTTCTTTTATTAAAAATAAATTTATTATTTTTAAAAAAGTTTCAATTTTTGATGTCGTTATGATTTTTGCAATATTTTTGGAATTTTGAAAGAAATATGAATTTGTGATTTTGTAATATTTTCTCGAAACGCTAAATAGAGACGTTTTTGAGTAGTTTGCTGATTGTATCATCTTTTCACTAAATTATGTTAATTTATGATCTGTTATGATTTTCCGGTAACGTATTGATGTTTCGTGTTAGTTTTGTAATACATTTCTAAACAGAGATAAAAAATACATATACTTTAACAAAGAGTTATGTTTGATACACATCGCTGCCCAAAACTAAAAACAATGTCCTCATAAAAGTTTTATGCCGAAAACTATAATAAAATCCTTAAACAAAACCCAAGTCATGATATCTCAGAGCTTGAGATTTCAGCCCCTCCATATTTTTTATTAAGAAATACTGAAACATATCGCGGTCATTAACACTTAATTAACAATTTTATTGTATGATATTATTTGACACGATACCGTGTGTTTAGGATATTCTATATCTATGGTATGGTATGTTTTTAGATGATTTGAGATATGGTGTGGTAGGCCAGATACTACACATGTTCCTGACAAGGTGAACAACATTTAAAGGAGAAATGTTTTCGTTCTAGAATATTTGACTTTGATCTGAAAGAAGTATTGCATTCTGGAGTCAGAAGTGAAATTCTTACCCCCACTTTTATTGGCATTTCTCGAAGTTTCAGGACCTACTTATTCTAAAAACGCAACAAAAAATGTATGTCTGTCTGCCGGCCAGCCGTCACAACCGACAAAATCTAGAAAACCGCTGCAGGGATTTTGTTTCTAAAAATAGTTATACTCAATGGTAAGAGCCAAAAGGACGATGTTTTCGATAGCTGTCCCGAAAGATTGTAAAAAAATCGTCAAGTGTGTTAAAACAAGAAAATTTGAATGTTTTTCCTTAAAAAACGTTCATTTTAAGTGATTTCAAGTAGAAACGTTGAATTTAGAGAAATCTTGATGATCGGAATTGGTATGTGAGACCAAAAACTAGATTATTGCATTACAAGTTTGTCAAAAAACTGTTGTCAAGCGTGTCAAAATAATTATTTTCATCTTTTTTTAACAAAATAATTATTTGTATGACATGAAATTGGACATGGAAATTTGTGATTTTGTTATAATATTTGCAATATTTTGATTTCATTATAATTTTTGGAATTTTGAAAATAGTTTGTGTTTTTGATTATGATTTTTTTTATAATTTTTGCAATATCTTTAGAACTATGGAAAAAGTTTGAATTATTGAATTTGTTATAATTTTTGCAATATTGTTAGAATTTTGAAAAAGTTTCAATCTTTGATTTTGTAATAATTTTTGGAATACATTAAGAATTTTGAAAAAAAGTTTAAATTTTTGATTTTGTTATAGTTATTAGAATATTTTTTAGAATTTTGAAAGAAATAGTAGTAGTATATCAGAAAGAAGAACGGTAGTATATCAGAAAGAAACATCAGTAGTAGGGAGAGCCGTATCCGGTACAGATCTGAGTGAGCCATTACATAATGCTAGTCGGGTAGTTAATCTTGCAATGAAAAGAGGAAACCTCTGTAATCTGTATAGAAGTAAATTTGCTGGAAAAAAACTTAACTCAAATTTAAGTATATAGCGATTTGGGTTAAAATTATAACAATTTATTATTCGTTAAAATCGAGTTTTTTTCTACAACCTACTTTTTACTTCACCACAATTTTAAATTGTGTGAAGTAATGCAATCTATCGTGAAAAAAAAAATCTTACATACCCCAAATTTTTCTGCATAGGATCTTGATGAAACTTTGGCAAATGATACAGGTTCACTTGAAAATGGAAGATCTGGATTCATTTCAAATTTGGACAAAATGGCGGGGGGTCTCCCGAACACCTCTAAGTTTAAATCTTGAATAACTTCTGATCCCGGGCTATGATCTTATTGAAACTTAGTATATAAGGTTTTAGTACTGTTTCGAATATTTCTGCATACCAACTTCCGGTTTGTCACTTCCGGTTAAAAAGTTTTTTTTTCAGGTGTTTATCCCTACTGTAGCCTACAATTACCGATCGATTTCCATGAAACGTTGCGAAAAGCTTTTAAATAACATGAGAAAGATTTTATCAGCTTTTGGAGCACATTGGATAAAGGGTTGGGGGGTCCACCATACAACAGGTGGTTTTTTCCACAAAGTTTTTGTTTTTTGGGAGCATAAAACATTCATTCGTAAATGAATTTTGATGACACTTTGGAAAAAGACGCAAACATGTATGACAAAGAACTGATTAGTTTTTGAGCGATAGTGAACAAAGTGGTGCCCCCACCCCCGTCCCTGGAGCACCTGTTTTTTTGAAAGCTCTATAACTTTTGTACCTGATAAGCGAATTGGATGAAACTTGGTACATGAGTATGTAGTACGGTTTAAAATAGTTCTGCATCCTAACTTCCGGTTTTTCACTTCCGGTAAAAAAAATTTTTTTGTACTTTTTTGAAGTTTTGTCAGTGTCTTTATGCACACTACAGCCTACAATAATGTAGTGATTATGATGAAACTTATGGAATAGGGTTCCAATTAGTGTGAAAAGATAATTATCATGTTTTGGGACACATTGATCAAAGTGGTGGGGGGTATACCATACAAATGCTGACTTTTCACACTTTGTTTTTTAAGTTTGTTGGGAGCATACAGACTTCATTCATTAATTTATTTTAATGACACTTTAGAAAAAGATGGAGACTTAAGTAACAAAGAACTGATTAGTTTTTGGATAATATTGGAATAAGTGGTGGGGGTCCTCCCGAACACCTGTTTAATGTGTCACACTTTTTTCAATGTTTGTTGGGAGCACACAGCATTCGTTCGTGAACGAATTTTGATGACACTTTGGAAAACGATGCAAACATGTATGGCAAAGAACTGATTAGTTTTTGAGCGATAGTGAACAAAGTGGTAGGGGGTCCCTGGAGCACCTGTTTTTTTGAAAGATCTATAGCTTCAGTACCTGATGAGCGAATTGGATGAAACTTAGTACATGAGTATGCAGTACGGTTTAAAATAGTTCTGCATCCAGTGGCGTAGCTAGCATGGGTGGCACCCGGGGCGGATATTGTGGTGTCACCCCAAAAATAAAAACTGTCAATAATAATAAAAAGCCGATAAACGTAATTTATAATTTTTTTTAATTAATACAAATGAGCATTATTATTATAAGCCCGCAAGTAATTTTTAACTAATTTTAATTTGCTGAAACTCCTCTCACACGAAGCCACTAATACGCAAATAGTCATAAATAACTTTAGTGCGACCGCAAGATTCGGAAGAAATTCTAAAAAATCCCATTCTACGATGAATTTCAAAAAGTCTAGGTACACCCAGTTAGAAACTGTAACATTGGCCGCTTTTAAATGCCTCCTCACCCTTTGTATCTCTATGTGGAGTTCTGTTGCCAATACCGCATCATAAAAACCAGTAAATTTTGATACCAATAATTTTAACTCTTCACTGTTCGCCAAAAGCTAAGTGTTTGTCTGCACAACCTCGAACAATGAAGCTAAATCTTGAACTGATTTCAGTCTAGTTCGGAGTTCAACACTGAATCGGTCAAGACATTCCAACATGTCCTTTTTAAGTTGAGCTCTCAGTGTCAGTCCAACATCAGGTGCAAACTCACCACCCGTTCGTTTTTTGCGTTTTTATGACTAATTCGGCTTTCCATTAGAATGTCATAGTCCTCCGATTTTTTCGCAGCAAGATCTATTGCCTCTTCTACAATGAGACTTCGCTATGAATTGACTCTATTTTTGTAGCTAATTGATCAATATTCAAGCTCGTGCTTTGCAATCCAATCTGAGCACAGATATTATTTCTCTTAGAATATCATTCCAAAACAAAAGATAGCAAAGAAACGAAAAATCACATGCTGCATTGATAAGGTTCTGTGCAGCGCCTCTAGTGTCTACATTTTCTTGTTGATCACTTAACTTCTCAATTTCAGCCACAATCCCATCAAAATTTTCGGCCAATACTTTTACTGCAACATAATGAGCACTCCAATGCACTGTTAAGAGTATTTTAACAGTTGCTTTGTTGTTTTTAGCAAGTACTTCCCAGCGGCTAGTCGAAGCAGAAAAACATGTAAAAATGGCTTCCACTGACGAGTGTTGGCCGTATAAATTAATTGAATGATCTTCGCAGCCCACAAAAATTGCTTTGTTATTTTTTGCTTTAATAATAGCTTGCACTTCTCCATGTATACTACTCATAACAGCTGCATTATCATAACCTTTGGGAGTGACAATTCATAACATCTATACCATCATTTTCAAGATTTTTACACTGAAAAACATGTCCTATTTCCAATCGAAATGCAGTTGTCTCAACCTCACCGTGCGGGCAGATATGGCGAATCGAAATACGAGATTGATTCAACAACCGTACAATGATAAGCCGATGCAGTTGAGACAATCACATGAAATATTTATGTGAAAATAAAATATAGTTCAATTAATCTCAAATACTTAAATTTTAAAATGAAAAATTCATGATATAAGGCCAAAGAAATATGTTTTCATGGAAATAGTTATTAACTTTATTCAACTACTGTTATATTGGATAGCACTTTATATTTTAATTACACCTCATTCTGTTATCAGGAAAATGTTACTGAGTACTGAGTAGTTGTCCCAATCACGGTGAAATTGTTTGTAAATATCTTTTCTTTGCATGAATAATAAACTGCCATCTTCGAGATGAGGTTATCATTACTTCAATTTTTTTTTCAGTGTAAGAATTTCATCGCTTAAATCAGCGGCTTTTTTCCATGTAAAAGAAAAAATCCAAGGAATACTTCCTTGATTTCCACTTTACTACCATCAATTTTCACATAACGAATCACTTCTGACATTTGAACAATATATGAAATGTCAGGTGTGCTATCAAACATAATTCCAAAATATTTAACCGATTTAATTTCGTTGACAAGCTTAAACTTTACGTGGATCGCTAAAACATTTATGAACTCATTTTGTATATCTGGTGACAAATATGATACTTTTGGTGATTTACCATGCTCCAAATTCAAAATGTGTTCTTTTAACACTACATCATACTTTAACAATAGTTTGGTTAGTTCTAAGAAATTGCCTTTATTTGAAGAACTTTGTCCTTCATCATGTCCATGAAATGCTGGGTTTTGTTTAGATAAAAACAAAGTTATATCCAATAATCTTGATAAAAGATGTTTCCACTTCTGTTTTTTATTATATATTAATTGCAAGGCTGCGTCTCGTATCGTTTTATGAATTTTTAACCTCATTTCCAAAGTTTTCCACTTTTCAAAATTCTCCAGATGTTCATTTGAAGTTTCATGGTCGATCACTATGGGATTTAGTTTCCACCGCTTCTGATATCCAGTAGTAAATGTTGATTTTGTATTATTATTATTGGTGACAGCAAATACACGACAACAGAAGCAATACAGGATGCAAGTTATTATTTACAGGAGAATAAACAATCCATGGCCGTAGAAATTTTCACCATTATTCATCATTTTATAAAACCATTCTTTAGAAAGATGGCGAACATCACCTTTTATGTCTAACCCGTGTCTAGATACAGTAACAAACGACCCTTCTCTATTTTGAAAATGTTCCCTTTCTTTTTTATGATTTCAATGCGAACATTACCAGAGACGAGTATATTCCAATGTGATACATCTCTTAAGTCCTGAAGTGATTCACCCATGCAAATACTGTCTTCGATAGTAGAAGCATTAGCGGCATTATCACTGTCATTTTCATTATTCCTTTCTAATTCGTCATCATAGGTTATCATTATTAATTCTGTATTGTTGCTGTTACTTTCCGAAGATGAGCCAATATTCTCTGAAACATTCGTTGCATCAACGTGACAATCAGTTTCTTTTGATGAACCTTGGATATCATCGGGTTTTGTAACATATTTATAGATTTGGTCTTTCTCTGCTGGAACCAACTTTTTCTTTAAAAAGTATGAACTCCTCGTGGCATATTTATTTTTTGGGATATTTGCTAAACGAAATCTAAAAAAATATTTTTAATTATAGTATAGGTATCAGCAAAGCATTAATTCTAAATATATTTGTAGGATACATAATAGGTACATAGTTCATAATAAGTACACTGTGTCAACGACTAAATACACCGCCAAGAAAATTAATTTATTTAAATTTCCTTGTAACAACTTATATTAAATAATATTTGATAAAATGGAATATACAAATCATAGCCTAATATTATAAGGAACTATTTAAAAAAATATAAGTATGAAATCCTAAAAGATATTTTATATAAAGAATTGAAACCAAAATTAAATATCCAATTAGAATCATGCTCAATAATTTAGAAAATCAAATGTGATTTTTGTGAAAAATTTTACATCGGGAAAACCGGAAAATGTTTTAAAGACTGATTTAAGGAATACCTTGCTAAGAAGAAAAATAAACAAAATTTAAAGTTTATTTTTGCAAACCATTTACATAGTTAATAACAATAGCTACACCACTTTTAAAAAAAAATTGAAGGCTTTACATTTATGTAGCCAAGGATCTTTAAAAGAATCACTTGATGAGTTTGAAATTTCCAAGGGATTTAATATCCAACAAAATGTAATTTTAAATGATAAACTTTCATTTATTTCAAATATATAAATATATAAAACTGAAAACAAAAATTATGAGTATGTATCAACCTACAAAAATTTGCAAAACTGCAGTAATTTGTTTGTTAAAACGGTAATTTGATTGTTTGTTAGTTTCCTTAGGTGTTTGCAATTAATTTGTTTGAAATGTAAAACATATATTACATATATTACTACCTAAGGTTAAGCGGATATTTTAGAAATAATTTTGGAATAGAGACATTGTAACTCAAGGGTGCCACCCTATCAACAAAGGGTGCCACATTATCGACGTAAACCACTTTTCCTATACATTATTCAGCAAATGTGTTTTCAGACCTGGTCATTAAATAATCATGCTTGCATACTAAATAATATATCGTAAAAAACGGTCAATATGGTATCTATAGGAATATTCAAAGCTATTGAGTAATTGTGGTGATGGGATTCAATGCTCAACATGTTGATTCGATTAATATTGTTAAAATTTTATTTCACGTAATAACTCTAAAATTTTAAAAAGTAGAATAGATTCTTTTTGAACCAATAACACATTTATAGGACACATTTATAAGTTATCACAATTTATAAATTAAAATTATATGGATAACCTGGTTAAAATGGTTTCTAAGTGATTTATCGTTGAAAACATGTGATGGTTTGTTTAAGTTTTTTACGTTCGGGTGTCACCCCAAAACGGTTTCGAAGTGATTTATCGTTGGAAACATGTGATGGTTTGTTTAAGTTTTTTACGTTCGGGTGTCACCCCAAAACGGTTTCGAAGTGATTTATCGTTGAAAACATTGTGATGGTTTGTTTAAGTTGTTTACGTTCGGGTGTCACCCCAAAACGGTTTCGAAGTGATTTATCGTTGAAAACATTGTGATGGTTTGTTTAAGTTCTTTACGTTCGGGTGTCACCCCAAAACGGTTTCGAAGTGATTTATCATTGAAAACATTGTGATGGTTTGTTTAAGTTTTTTACGTTCGGGTGTCACCCCAAAACGGTTTCGAAGTGATTAATCATTGAAAACATTGTGATGGTTTGTTTAAGTTGTTTACGTTCGGGTGTCACCCCAAAACGGTTTCGAAGTGATTTATCGTTGAAAACATTGTGATGGTTTGTTTAAGTTTTTTACGTTCGGGTTTCACCCTAAAACGGGTGACACCCGGGGCGGACCGCCCCCCTCGCCCCCCCCTAGCTACGCCTCTGTCTGCATCCCAACTTCCGGTTTTTCACTTCCAGTAAAAAAAATTTTTTTGTACTTTTTTGAAGTTTTTTCAGTGTCTTTTTGCACACTACAGCCTACAATAATGAAGTGATTATGATGAAACTTATGGAATAGGGTTCCAATTAGTGTAAAAAGATAATTATCATCTTTTAGGACACATTGATCAAAGTGGTGGGCAGAGGCGTAGCTAGGGGAGGGGCGGGGGGGGGGGGGGGGGGGGGGGCGGTCCGCCCAGGGTGTCACCCGTTTTGGGGTGACACCCGAACGTAAAAAACTTAAACAAACCATCACATTGTTTTCAACGATAAATCACTTCGAAACCGTTTTGGGGTGACACCCGAACGTAAACAACTTAAACAAACCATCACAATGTTTTCAATGATAAATCACTTCGAAACCGTTTTGGGGTGACACCCGAACGTAAAAAACTTAAACAAACCATCACAATGTTTTCAACGATAAATCACTTCGAAACCGTTTTGGGGTGACACCCGAACGTATAAACAACTTAAACAAACCATCACAATGTTTTCAACGATAAATCACTTCGAAACCGTTTTGGGGTGACACCCGAACGTAAAAAACTTAAACAAACCATCACAATGTTTTCAACGATAAATCACTTCGAAACCGTTTTGGGGTGACACCCGAACGTAAACAACTTAAACAAACCATCACAATGTTTTCAATGATAAATCACTTCGAAACCGTTTTGGGGTGACACCCGAACGTAAAAAACTTAAACAAACCATCACAATGTTTTCAACGATAAATCACTTCGAAACCGTTTTGGGGTGACACCCGAACGTAGACAACTTAAACAAACCATCACAATGTTTTCAACGATAAATCACTTCGAAACCGTTTTGGGGTGACACCCGAACGTAAAAAACTTAAACAAACCATCACAATGTTTTCAACGATAAATCACTTCGAAACCGTTTTGGGGTGACACCCGAACGTAAAAAACTTAAACAAACCATCACAATGTTTTCAACGATAAATCACTTTGAAACCGTTTTGGGGTGACAACCGAACGTAAAAAACTTAAACAAACCATCACATGTTTTCAACGATAAATCACTTAGAAACCATTTTAACCAGGTTATCCATATAGTTTCAATTTATAAATTGTGATAACTTATAAATGTGTCCTATAAATGTGTTATTGGTACAAAAAGAATCTATTCTACTTTTTAAAATTTTTGAGTTATTACGTGAAATAAAATTTTAACAATATTAATCGAATCAACATGTTGAGCATTGAATCCCATCACCACAATTACTCAATAGCTTTGAATATTCCTATAGATACCATATCGACCGTTTTTTACGATATATTATTTAGTATGCAAGCATGATTATTTAATGACCAGGTCTGAAAACACATATGCTGAATAATGTATAGGAAAAGTGGTTTACGTCGATAATGTGGCACCCTTTGTCGATAGGGTGGCACCCTTGAGTTACAATGTCTCTATTCCAAAATTATTTCTAAAATATCCGCTTAACCTTACTACCTAATATATGTTTTACATTTCAAACAAATTAATTGCAAACACCTAAGGAAACTAACAAACAATCAAATTACCGTGTTTGTAAATGATCTCAAAATAATTTTTTTTCCTTTATCTTGAAACTCAAAGAATAAATTGAAATAGATCGTTTTTCAATGGACACAAAAATAATTACTGTAGAATAAAATGGCAGTTATGCAATTACTGCAGTTTTGCAAATTTTTGTAGGTTGATACATACTCATACTGTTTGTTTTCAGTTTTATATATTTATATATTTGAATTAAATGAAAGTTTATCATTTAAAATTACATTTTGTTGGGTTTTAAATCCCTTGGAAATTTCAAACTCATCAAGTGATTCTTTTAAAGATCCTTGGCTACATAAATGTAAAGCCTTCAATTTTTTTTTAAAAGTGGTGTAGCTATTGTTATTAACTATGTAAATAGAGATTATTCTCGAGAATTCTTTTTCTCGATTTCTCAAGAATTCCCAATAGATTTTTATTTCTCATTTCTCAAGAAATTTTGTTTTATTTCTCGAGAATTTGAAAAAAGTTAAAGACAAACAAAAATCACTCATTAAATTTTTTAAACCTTAAATTTAAATTTTTTAAAACTCACTAATACCCGATTTCTTCAGTTCTAGATAAGTTGTCGATAACTTTATCTAGAAGATGTCTAACAGAATCGGTTTTCTTCACCTTCGGTTAGGGTTTATCTATCAGATAAAGTTATTCGTTACTTGAGGTACCAGATATCTAGCAGATAAGAATGAAAGTTTGACATAATTGTTAAATATATATTTAAATTTATATTTTTGAAGCTTAGTATGGTGGGCAAAAACAAAATTGCAAATTTGATAGAAAATTCACGAGGATATATAAATAAATCAAATCTTTATCTGGCTTGTTCCTTTTGAAATAAGTTTCTCAGTTGTACTGTGGTTTCAGTATCGATTATAAATATGTCGCATTTTCAGAGTTTCTAAAAAACTCTTAGAAGCTTCTAAGGACTTCTAAGCCCTTTAAAAATAATCGTATTCTACTCTAGAGAGCTTATGTAGTCTTAAAAATATTAAAATGGCCTTTTCCTGAATTTTCTAAAAAAGAAACTACGAATCAAGATCTCGGCAGAGATGGTCTCCCAAACAGTGTTCCTGAATTTGATACAAAGTTACACGCGTAGCACCAATAGCCGATGCTATAACATCAACAACGAAGGAAAAATTAAACTCTTACGATAGAAGGCTGAAGGCTCCTGAAGGCTGAATTTGGGGTATTTCAGTTAATTTTTCCGAAACGGTTAAGTTTATAACACTTTAAATGTTATTTTATGTTTGATTTTATTTTATTAATTCCTTTTTTATTAGTTTTAAACTTCTCACATTTAACAAGTTTTGAAAATAATTCACATTTGACAAGCATTTATTGAAAATAAACTCACTTCACAGCTATATTTAGTGTCGATAATATCGATAAGTACAACCCTATACAGAATAGTTATCTGCTAGATATGTAACCAGAGGTTTTAGTGAAGAAAATCAATTTTTAATTATCTGACGGATATCTTTATCTGGAAGATAGTTATTCGGAGGTATGAAGAAACCGGACATAAGCTTTTCTTGCAGTCAGCGCAACCCTTCTACAATTTTACGAATTTTTCTGTCAGAATAATTCATTAAATTAGATTGAGAATCATGTTTTATCTTATAAACTAAAATTTTAAATTAGATAACGAACACTATATTTGTTTATATGATAAATATTGTAAATGTTAAGAGTGAGGACTCCGTTATCCATATGATAAAAATGATAAATCGCTGACGAATTATTAGATTTTTTTCGTATAATGTCTATAAAGGAACGTAATTTTTATGGCCGAATTTCACTTGAAGACTTAATTTAATCGATTAGTTTTATATGGGCGACCTAAGTGAGGACCAAAGTTTATTCAAATAGTATAGTTGTTTTAATTACACCCTCAATAGAAATTGTGTATCGCAACACTCTGTAAAAACCGAGAAAAAAAAACTGTTTCCTCTATTTGATTTCAAAATTCGTAAGAATAGTTTGTTGACTTTGACAGAGCATTTTTACAGGACTGGTTTCTCATACAGAAAATGATTTGACTGTCAAGAAACTTTAACAAAGCGTCCGCTGATTTAAACAGAAACATCTCTCAGTTCTAGTAACTTTAAAAATCCCAGATAGCTATTGATAATTTGGCGGTTATAATTAGAGAATAGGGTTTATGAGGAGTTATTGGGTTAGAAAATTATTTATTAAAGAAAATTAATAAAGAATTATCTCGAGAATTCTTGAGAATTCTCGAGAAACAGATTTTCCTTCTCAATTTTTCTCGAGAAACAGAAAATGTCGCGAAAAGCGTATCTCTATATGTAAATGGTTTGCAAAAATAAACTTTAAATTTTGTTTATTTTTCTTCTTAGGCAGGTATTCCTTAAATCAGTCTTTAAAACATTTTCCGGTTTTCCCGATGTAAAATTTTTCACAAAAATCACATTCAATTTTGTAAATTATTGAGCATGATTCTAATTGGATATTTAATTTTGGTTTCAATTCTTTATATAAAATATCTTTTAGGATTTCATACTTATATTTTTTTAAATAGTTCCTTATAATATTAGGCTATGATTTGTATATTCCATTTTATCAAATATTATTTAATATAAGTTGTTACACGGAAATTTAAATAAATTAATTTTCTTGGCGGTGTATTTAGTCGTTAACACAGTGTACTTATTATGAACTATGTACCTATTATGTATCCTACAAATATATTTAGAATTAAAGCTTTGCTGATACCTATACTATAATTAAAAATATTTTTTTTAGATTTCGTTTAGCAAATATCCCAAAAAATAAATATGCCACGAGGAGTTCATACTTTTTAAAGAAAAAGTTGGTTCCAGCAGAGAAAGACCAAATCTATATATATGTTACAAGACCCTATGATATCCAAGGTTCATCAAAAGAAACTGATTATCACGTTGATGCAACGAATGTTTCAGAGAATATTGGCTCATCTTCGGAAAGTAACAGCAACAATACAGAATTAATAATGATAACCTATGATGACGAATTAGAAAGGAATAATGAAAATGACAGTGATAATGCCGCTAATGCTTCTACTATTGAAGACAGTATTTGCATGGGTGAATCACTTCAGGACTTAAGAGATGTATCACATTGGAATATACTCGTCTCTGGTAATGTTCGCATTGAAATCATAAAAAAAGAAAGTGAACATTTTCAAAATAGAGAAGGGTCGTTTGTTACTGTATCTAGACACGGGTTAGACATAAAAGGTGATGTTCGCCATCTTTCTAAAGAATGGTTTTATAAAATGATGAATAATGGTGAAAAAATTCTACGGCCATGGATTGTTTATTCTCCTGTAAATAATAACTTGCGTCCTGTATTGCTTCTGTTGTCGTGTATTTGCTGTCACCAATAATAATAATACAAAATCAACATTTACTACTGGATATCAGAAGCGGTGGAAACTAAATCCCAAAGTGGCCGAGCATGAAACTTCAAATGAACATCTGGAGTATTTTGAAAAGTGGAAAATTGTGGAAATGAGGTTAAAAATTCATAAAACGATACGAGACGCAGCAATTAATATATAATAAAAAACAGAAGTGGAAACATCTTTTATCAAGATTATTGGATATAACTTTGTTTTTATCTAAACAAAACCCAGCATTTCATGGACATGATGAAGGACAAAGTTCTTCAAATAAAGGCAATTTCTTAGAACTAACCAAACTATTGTCAAAGTATGATGTAGTGTTAAAAGAACACATTTTGAATTTGGAGCATGGTAAATCACCAAAAGTATCATATTTGTCACCAGATATACAAAATGAGTTCATAAATGTTTTAGCGATCCACGTAAAGTTTAAGCTTGTCAACGAAATTAAATCGGTTAAACATTTTGGAATTATGTTTGATAGCACACCTGACATTTCACATATTGCTCAAATGTCAGAAGTGATTCGTTATGTGAAAATTGATGGTAGTAAAGTGGAAATCAAGGAAGTATTCCTTGGATTTTTTCCTTTACGTGGAAAAAAGCCGCTGATTTAAGCGATGAAATTCTTACACTGAAAAAAAAATTGAAGCAATGATAACCTCATCTCGAAGATGGCAGTTTATTATTCATGCAAAGAAAAGATATTTACAAACAATTTCACCGTGATTGGGACAACTACTCAGTACTCAGTAACATTTTCCTGATAACAGAATGAGGTGTAATTAAAATATAAAGTGCTATCCAATATAACAGTAGTTGAATAAAGTTAATAACTATTTCCATGAAAACATATTTCTTTGGCCTTATATCATGGATTTTTCATTTTAAAATTTAAGAATTTGAGATTAATTGAACTATATTTTATTTTCACATAAATATTTCATGTGATTGTCTCAACTGCATCGGCTTATCATTGTACGGTTGTTGAATCAATCTCGTATTTCGATTCGCCATATCTGCCCACACGGTGAGGTTGAGACAACTGCATTTCGATTGGAAATAGGACATGTTTTTTTCAGTGTAAAATCTTGAAAATGATGGTATAGATGTTATGAATTGTCGCTCCCAAAGGTTATGATAATGCAGCTGTTATGAGTAGTATACATGGAGAAGTGCAAGCTATTATTAAAGTAAAAAATAACAAAGCAATTTTTGTGGGCTGCAAAGATCATTCAATTAATTTATACGGCCAACACTCGTCAGTGGAAGCCAATTTACATGTTTTTCTGCTTCGACTAGCCGCTGGGAAGTACTTGCTAAACACAACAAAGCAACTGTTAAAATACTCTTAACAGCGCATTGGAGTGCTCATTATGCTGCAGTAAAAGTATTGGCCGAAAACTTTGATGGGATTGTGGCTGAAATTGAGAAGTTAAGTGATCAACAAGAAAATGTAGACACTAAAGGCGCTGCACAGAACCTTATCAATGCAGTATGTGATTTTACGTTTCTTTGCTATCTTTTGTTTTGGAATGATATTCTAAGAGAAATAATATCTGTGCTCAGATTGGATTGCAAAGCACGGGCTTGAATATTGATCAATTAGCTACAAAAATAGAGTCAATTCATAACGAAGTCTCATTGTAGAAGAGGCAATAGATCTTGCTGCGAAAAAATCGGAGGACTATGACATTCCAATGGAAAGCCGAATTCGTCATAAAAACGCAAAAAACGAACGGGTGGTGAGTTTGCACCTGATGTTGGACTGACACTGAGAGCTCAACTTAAAAAGGACATGTTGGAATGTCTTGACCGATTCAGTGTTGAACTCCGAACTAGACTGAAGTCAGTTCAAGATTTAGCTTCATTGTTCGAGGTTGTGCAGACAAACACTTAGCTTTTGGCGAACAGTGAAGAGTTAAAATTATCGGTATCAAAATTTACTGGTTTTTATGATGCGGTATTGACAACAGATCTCCTCATAGAGATACAAAGGGTGAGGAGGCATTTAAAAGCGGCCAATGTTACAGTTTCTAACTGGGTGTACCTAGACTTTTTGAAATTCCCCGTAGAATGAGATTTTTTAGAATTTCTTCCGAATCTTACGGTCGCACTAAAGTTATTTATGACTATTTGCGTATTAGTGGCTTCGTGTGAGAGGAGTTTCAGCAAATTAAAATTAGTTAAAAATTACTTGCGGGCTTATAATAATAATGCTCATTTGTATTGATTAAAAAAAATTATAAATTACGTTTATCGGCTTTTTATTATTATTGACAGTTTTTATTTTTGGGGTGACACCACAATATCCGCCCCAGGTGCCACCCATGCTAGCTACGCCACTGGTGGTGGGGGGTCTACCATACAACTGCTGACTTTTCACACTTTGTTTTTAAAGTTTGTTGGGAGCATACAGACTTCATTCATTAATCAATTCTAATGACACTTTGGAAAAAGATGGAAACTTAAATGACAAGGAACTGATTAGTTTTTGGACAATATTGGGATAAGTGGTACAGGGTCTCCCGAACACCTGTTTACTGTGTCAGCATTTTTTCAATGTTTGTTGGGAGCACACAGCATTCGTTCGTGAACCAATTTTGATGACACTTTGGAAAAAGATGCAAACATGTATGGCAAAGAACTGATTAGGTTTTGAGCGATAGTGAACAAAGTGGTGGGGGGTGTCCCATACACCTGTTTTTTTTAAAGCTCAATAACATCTGTACCTGATAATCGAATTGGATGAAACTTTGTACATAAGCATTTAGTATGATTTACAAAAATTCTGCATCCCAACTTCCAGTTTTTTACTTCCGGTAAAAAAATTTTTTTTTTAATTGTTGGCAGTTTTTTCAGTATCTTTATGCACACTACAGCCTACAATAATGAAGTGATTATGATAAAACTTATGGAAAGGTTTCAATTAGTGTAAGAAGATAATTATCATCTTTTGGGACCTATTGATCAAAGTGGCGGGGGATCTACCATACAACTGCTGACTTTTCACACTTGGTTTTTAAAGTTTGTTGGGAGCATACAGATTTCATTCATTAATCAATTTTAACGGCACTTTGAAAAAAGATAAAGACTTTATTGACAAAGAATTGACTAGTTTTTGGACAATATTGAGATAAGTGGTGGGGTCCTCCCGAACACCTGTTTATTGTTTCAATGTTTGTTGGAAGCATACAACATTCGTTCGTTAAGTAATTTTGATTACACTTTGCAAAAAGATGCAAATAGGTATGGCAAGGAACTGATTAGTTTTTTTTAGCGATAGTGAACAAAGTGGTAGGGGTCCTCCAAGCACCTGTTATTTTGGAAGCTCAATAGCTTCTGTACCTGATAATCGAGTTGGATGAAATTTGGTACATACACATTTAGTACGGTTTGCAACAGTTCTGCATCCTAACTTCCGCTTTGTCACTTCCGATAAAAAATTTTTTACTTTTTCTCGTACAACAGAATTTATGTTTGTTGGGATACTACTGCCTGCTTTAATATTTTTATTATTAGAACTACGAAGTCCATAATATTGGTTAGCTTTTAATT
The DNA here is from genome assembly GCA_963693315.1 of Diogma glabrata. Lineage (NCBI taxonomy): Eukaryota > Metazoa > Arthropoda > Insecta > Diptera > Cylindrotomidae > Diogma > Diogma glabrata. Next base: position 121,564,108 of record OY856186.1, on the reverse strand, counting down.
AAAGTATTTTATGGATATTAGCTCATTATATATCCAGAACACTACGTTTCCAGAGCTGTGGTGAAGTCAGCCTATGCATCAGCGTCGCAATATTTTTTCATACAAATTGCAAACGATCTAACTCGAATAAATTGTTGCTTTATTAAATTTGTTTACATAATCAAACCTATTCTCTCAAAAATCCATTAAAAACTCAAAAAATATTTTTACGATATGAATAACAAATTTTAATAAAATTACTCATAACAAATATTCATAAAAATAAATGTCTATTCAAATGCTATAATCAAATTTAAAAATTATCCATTTTCACCTAGTTAAACCCCATCAACACAATAAAAAATTATGTTTTCTTACATTTATTTTCTTTTTATATGAATTTATAGAGAAAACATTTTTTGATAGGTGTCTGTCGGGGTAACACTCTGGAATAGACAAAAAAAATAATTATTTGTATACTGCTTTTTGGAGTGGTTAGTTTGAATAAAATTTCCATTTATATTGAATAAAAAACTGATGAATTATAAATTGTTATCCCTAGCTTTATCGTCATGTTTTACTTTAAAACATACTTATTAATTGTGTTTCCGGGATAAAAATTATGGTATACCGTATAATATATCAATACAAATTTATTTGCACACTTGAAGTATTGAGTTAAAAACAGGGTTGTTAATATACACGTATAAAACGTTTTATACGTTACACGTATAATACGTGACGTATAAAACGTATATAACGTATAAAACGTATAATATATTTTTGTTTTTGAAATTCATTCATAAAAAATTAAAAATAGTTCTTACTTCAGATATTAATTATGTTTTTAATTTTTATACTCAGTAAAAATATAATTAGGTAGTTATAAATTATTTATATATTTTATAATTTATAAAAAAAACTATTTGTTTGGAATTTTCTTTTCTAATTCTTTCGAATAGGTCCTTTGATACCTCTATATTAAAATAATAAAAATATACAATTAATGTTTTATACAAATTCTTAAAAAGCAAACAAAAATGGTAGTCTGTGTACTGACCGGCCCGCCAACCAACCGTAACAACCGATGAAAACTACTAGAGCGATTTTAAAATTTTTTGTTTCAGAAAATAGTTTTCATCAATGATACGAACCGAAGGGACGAATCGGAAAATTGTAAAAAAAAATGGTATATTTATTTTGCTTAAAAACGTTTAAATGATATTGAGCAGTAAGATTGAATGTAGAGAAATCTTGAAAGTTGGCATTTGAATGTAAAACCAGGAGCTTGATTATTATAAGTGTGTCAAAAGAATGATGAATGAAATAAATTAATTTTGATTCCAAATTTTTTTGATAAACATTTACTTAATGGGAAACATTTTAGATTAGAAACGTTTGGCCCATAATAGCTATTTATGTATTAAGGGCATAAAGTATGTCTTTTCCGCTTGAGAGTGAAATTGTTGCTCGAGGCGTTAGCCAAGAGAAACAATCACTCGAAAGCAAAAAAGATATTTTATGACTGAATTGCATACAAGATTTTTTGTACGAGTAAGATTCTGTAATTCGGCATAAATAAAAATGCATATATTTACACAAAATAGTAAAATATTTATTTAGAAAATTATTTTATCCAAGCAGTTTTTTGAAATAACAACTTTAGGCATTGTTATTTCAATTTAAGGCATTGTTATTTCAATTTTGCATTGTTATTTCAATAGGAAAAAAAGGCCTGCTTTACGAACACTTTTTGAATCCTAAAAGTGCATTTTACGGTTTACTCGTACAAAATAGTACATTATGATGCTAGGACGTAAAGCTAAAGATTTTGGACGGATGTGGAGTTTGCTAATCGAGGCACTAGCCGAGATTTGCACCCACATTAAGTCCAAAATAGCTTACGTCCGTGCATTATATACTATTTTTTATTCGCCGCAAGCAAAATATTTTAAGAAAAGTTGTTTATTCTAAATTAAAATTGTAAATTTTCATAAATTTTAAAATAAAAATATGTGGAACAAGTAACCTTTGACAAAATATTTATTAGTTTTTCCAAATTATTGTGTAGCTATGACAACAAATGATAACAACTATTTGAATTGGATAATGAAATTTAAGGGTTGCTTTGATAAAAAATTTTATTTTTCATAGAATTTAAACAAATACAAATGCTTTTTACTTTTTTGGACGTAGCTATGACAACAAAATAAATAGTTGAAAAGTGATACTTTAAAGCCGCAAATCACAGTAATAAATTAACACTTTAATATGCAGGCGAATAAAAATGTATTTTTATCGACTAAGGATTTTACTTTTATACGGTATAAAACGTATATAATTGTGTGTTTTATACTATACGTTTTATACGTTTTATACGTACGTATAATACATGTTTTATACGTTACCGTATTATACGTTACAACCCTGGTTAAAAGTGATCAAGTATAATATGTTCAACAAATGCGAATAATTGGTTTTTTTTTTTAGTAAAAAGTGTTGTGTTATAGGAATTTGTTGGTCACACACTGATTGAAATATCATTAGGGAACTCGGGTGATGATCTGGAAACAATTAATGGCTGTATTTTGGTGGAAATAAAATTGACCAAAGTTTTATCACCTCAATCGGCGACTTTTCCTAGGTCCTCATTTACATTTACGGCAGCGTCTCTCCTGGCGGGATTTATTCGTTCGTGCATTTTACCCTTTTACCCCAAGATAGTGTAACAAATGACTATCATCTGCAACAGTGTACTATCATCCGTAAAACTATTTATTGGGTTAGTGATGATTTTCAAAAGTTCGTTGATATAAATAAAAAAAAGGTTGAAGATAAAATTTTGGGGTAAGCCATCGATGGATACCGAAATCTATCGGTCGTTGAGAAAATTTTAAATCAGTTTTAAGACTGCGGGTGAAATCCGTACGCAATGATCTTGCTTTACAGGTTGGCATGCCAGAATCGATCAAATGCTTTTGAGATGTGTAAAGCGACAACGTACGTTTCACCACCTTTTCAAGTACGCTGTTCCAACGATGAACTACTTAGTTCAGTATATCGGTTGTTGATATTTTGTTTCAAAAACCGCATTGACTGTCAGATATTAAATGGTTGTCTTCCAAAAATATCAAATTTGGGTTTTGGGACGAGCTGGGCATTGGCCAGGATGAAGGGAAACTACCAGATTTATAAAATTTATATAAATTTTTGGTAATGGCAAGTTCTTTTGAAAATGTTTTTACTACAGGTTATGGGGTTGACCGAGATTATTGTATGTATTTCAAAAATGCATACATTGTTAGCTGTTGCTCGCGGCATTGCGTGCATGCACCCGATAATAATTTCCCCGGGTAATAATTTCTGAAATCACGCCTTTATATCTACGTGGGTAATAATAATAACAAAAGCTAGACCTCAAGAAAGTATTGGCTAGCACTCCCATTTAAAAACCATATCTTTGGAGAGTTAAATTAACAAAAAACTGATTAGTTTATTTATATTGGGACAATTGGCGGGGAGCCTTCCGAGCACCTGTTTATTTGAAACTTCAATAACATCAATTCCTGATATTTGATTTTGATTAAACTTGGTATATATGCTACGAGTATATGGTTTGTAACGGTTTTACATACTAACTTCCGCTTTCTCGCTTCCGGTAACATTTTTTTTTAAATTGTTCTATTTGTGCAACAGAACTTATGTCTGTTGGATACTACAGCTTTCTTTAATAAACTAATTTTGATGAGACTTTGCCAAAGATGCAGATTTATAGAAGAAGGAATTGATAAGCATTTGAGTGATCATGCACAAAGTAGGGAGCGGGGGGCTCCCGAGCAACTGTTTTTTATAATTAGAACTACGCAAAATCTTTAATAATAATTAGTCATTAATTGAAGTATTTGATGGATATAAGCTCATTATATATTCAAAACATTTTGTTTCCAAAGCTGTGATGAAGTCAGCCTATGCATCAGCGTCGCCAATAGTTTTTTTTTTATCTTTTAATAGAAGCGTGTTTGCTTTACACCACGGTCTCGGAGAAAGTGACGTTGTTGGTCTACGATACCAGTTACTGAAAGAAAGCTTTTTTTTTTGAAGAGTCGGGCATGACCTCAGAATATTTTTTTCCACACAAACAAGTTATATAAATAAAAAAGTTAAAAGAATAAGTTATCACGAACTTAAAAATAAAAAGTAAACTGGCTGGTTAGTTTTTTTTGTGTGTTCAGTTGGGATGGTAAGAATAAATTTCAATTTAATTTTGGTCGTTTACGCATAACTATATTAAATTTAATATCATTTTTGATTAATTTATGTTTTTCGATGGAGTTGATATGGAAACGTGTGCAGAACATGTTAACTCTGCGCGGTATTTTATTTTACATTAACAGTTACATCGAGCTTTAATGTAAAATGTCTCATCTACTTTCGGAAGTTTATAAGAAGAGTGTTTATTATTAAAAGAATGTTTTTAGACAACATCTGAAAAGATAAAGAAAATTTATAGTTTTTCGTTGTTTGTCTTAACTTGGTTTTATTTGCCAAAATCAAAATGTATATGCTAAAGAATTATAGAGTACCTCATAGTTAGTTACTGTTTTGGTTTGGTTCATCACTGTTTGGTTGCCTTTTCAAGTAAGCTTATTTGACCTCTAACTTATTTGATCGCTAATTTTTCATATATCCGAACTGATCAGCTAGAGTTCTGATTATTTTTCATTCATATATTTAAAAAGAAAAATTAAAAATTATATGCTAGCATTTCTCATAACCACTTTTTGAAACCATTGCTCCTACGTCAACAAAATCTTTACGCAAAAACTTTATTTATAAGCGTAGCGAAGCACGCCGGGCCCTCCTAGTCAACATTATTACGCATATAATCTCTTTTATTCCGACGACACGATTTACCACTCACTTCCAAACGTTTACGACGTGGTCTTGGCATCGAAATAAATAATATCGAAATAATATCAAAATAATATCGAAATAATATCAATAACAAAATAATCGATATAATATCTAAATAATATCGAAAACGAATATTAAAATATTTAATATCAAATGTTCATCCTTCAATGTACGAAGACATAAGAAGACTAAAATGCATAAAAGAAAATGTATAAAATTCCATCTACGTTTGTAAATACACTGAAATTTGATTAGAATATTTTTACTAATACTACGCATACGAATATAAGGTGTTAAACGAGTATCAAAATATTTAATATCAAATGTTCATTCTTCAATGTACGAAGACATAAGAAGACTAAAATGTATAAAAGAAAATGTATAAAATTCCATCTACGTTTGTAAATACACTGAAATTTGATTAGAATATTTTTACTAATACTACGCACACAAATATAAGGTGTTAAACGAATATCAAAATATTTAATATCAAATGTTCATTCTTCAATGTACGAAGGCATAAGAAGACTAAAATGTATAAAAGAAAATGTATAAAATTCCATCTACGTTTGTAAATACACTGAAATTTGATTAGAATATTTTTACTAATACTACGCACACAAATATAAGGTGTTAAACGAATATCAAAATATTTAATATCAAATGTTCATTCTTCAATGTACGAAGACATAAGAAGACTAAAATGTTTAAAAGAAATGTATAAAATTCCATCTACGTTTGTAAATACACTGAAATTTGATTAGAATATTTTTACTAATACTATGCATACGAATATAAGGTGTTAAACGAATATTAAAATATTTAATATCAAATTATCATCCTTCAATGTACGAAGACATAAGAAGACTAAAATGTATAAAAGAAAATGTATAAAATTCCATCTACGTTTGTATATACACTGAAATTTGATTAGAATATTTTTACTAATACTACGCATACGAATATAAGGTGTTAAACGAATATCAAAATATTTAATATCCATTGTTCATCCTTCAATGTACGAAGGCATAAGAAGACTAAAATGTATAAAAGAAAATGTATAAAATTCCATCTACGTTTGTAAATACACTGAAATTTGATTAGAATATTTTTACTAATACTACGCATACGAATATAAGGTTTCAAAGCTTAAATCAAAAATTTAAATAAAAAAATTAAAATATCTGTAAACATCCACAAAATTTTAGCACTAAATTGAAATTTGAAAAGAAAATATAAAATTATTTAATTAAGAATTAAGAAACTAATTAAGAAATAATTAAGAACTAAATCAATGCATAAACTCACTCATACCATTATCATTCATTCACAAATTGAAATTTGAAAAGAAAATATAAAATACTAACTAAATCAATGCATAAACTCATTCATACCATTATCATTCATTCACAACATTCAACGTATTAATATATAAGATAAAAAACCAAAGAAAAATAACGTCTACACTCTCCTACATCAATGCGTAAACTGAAAAGAAAATATAAAATACTATAAACAAAGAAAAGATTTGGACGGTTCCATTTGATTTGATTTGAGGGGAGGCAGTTGAATTCAAAAATACATTATAATTCGTCTATAACTTTTTTATTTATGATCCGAAAAATCCCAAAAATCTCTCAGATATAGGTTACACTAATATCAGTTAGCAGTGAAAATGTAGAATAAGTGAAAATTCGAATAAAAATGCCTTAAGCCGTACAAAGTACAAAGTTAGCGTATTAATATATAAGATAATATTGGATTTGGAATTTTAAAAGGTTTTAGTTTTTAGAAGTAACTCAACTAATAAAATAAATATCACATTATTGGACGAGGAACAGCTGAAGGAATTTGAACGGTGCAAGTACAAATTAGAATGGGTGCTTCACTAAAATTATTCTCATTTAATTGGTTGCTTGCTTCCTAATCTATATAAAGAGAAGAAAAAGGAAATTTATCTATAAATGGGTATGAGATTTTGATTATCTTTTTTAAATATTTACGGATCTTCATGTTTTTGACATGTTTTAACTAAAAGCTCTCATTTTACGTAAACCACAAAAAAACAGTCCTCTGGCAACAGCAGGTAAGTTAACCTTCGCGTGAACGGATATTTTTAGCGACTGATATGAACAATACCAACCCCGGTAGATATTACATAAATCATAATATCAACAAACGTAACTGTGTGTTTATTTTACTTTTGTGTAAGCATATAATAAAAGCATATAGATAACACCATAATAACACATATAGAATTCCCAATTGAAAACATAATTGGCGTAAAATTATTTATGCTGTGTATTTTATATGTTTGAAAAATTTTTGAAAAAAATTGAATATTGCATTTTTTCAAAATCTTATATCAAATATTTACAACAATTGTAATAACATTTTAATTATTTACCAAAAGCAATTTAGGGCATTGCAAGAAAAATAAGTTTTGTAGGTTATGTATAATTTTAAAAACTATTTTTTATTCATTTGAATTGCATATTTCACTTTTATGCAAAATACATGATAATAGCATAAATAATACCGTATAAATGGTAAAATGTCAAAAAAATGCAAAAATCAATGTTTTTTTTCATACCCAAAAATGGGCATTCAAACTAAAGCAACATAATTTTAATTATACTTAGGTTAAAGTAGATAAAAAAAGTACAGATTAAAAAAAAAATTTATTTTGGATGACTTCTCATAAAATGGCACCATTTGCCAAAGTTAACGAAAAATGCCAATTGTGGCCGAAAAAATTAAAATTTTTTCATAAAAATTAAATCCCATATTAAGACTATTAAAATACATATTTCCATAAATTTTCATGAATTTTCGACGATTTTTCCGCCCCTTATCATAAATTTAGTAAAAAAAAAAGAGTCACGCGATTCGGGTTTTTGAGGTTAGGTTACACTTTTAAAGTATCTTACCCTCTTAGATGGATTTGAAATTTAATCACAAACATTCTTCATTTTTTTTTATGATCATTAGAGCCCGAAATATTTCAAAAATAGTGAAGCGACCTACTCAAAAAACACCAAAAACCAGTTTTTGCCATTTTTGAGGCACTTCCGGACCTCCAAATTTGCTAAATAATTACATGCCCACTAACTTTTATGTCCTTAACATAAAACAAACAAAAAATTCAACTTTGCTCTTACATCAAATATATCACTTATTTTTACTAATATGACTCCACTATAATACAAAAAAAGATAATTTACAACAGAAGGGAAAAAAAAGAAAAAACACTTAAATTATTTTTTTGTAGGCGTTCTGATTTAAATCGGCTCCACTCGAATAATCCTTGATGCTGCAGAATTGAATCGACTGTTTGTCTGATTAATATACCGGAACAAAGTTAGGTGTTCTTCTTGGTCGGTGCCAAATCGAAATAGATCGAGCTATTAATTTTCTCGTTCTTAAATAGCAGAATTTCCCCTGTTTTGTTTTTCCCCAAGTTGTTTTTTTTCTTGTTATTAGAATTATGTTGGCGGTCCTTATTTTGATGTTTTTTTTTTAAATTTTCCAACGTCTTCAAATTGTTAAGGTGGGTGTTTTTTTTTGTTTTCCACAATTGCTTGGGGTCTCAAATAAATACGGCAAAATGCTCCAATGTAGGTTTCACCATTCAAATTTTAAAACGTCTTGCTTAAATAAGCCTACTTAAGGCACCATCTGTTGATCATCTTCAAATATTTAATTCCTTTATGATATTGTAGGTTTTTTTGATATTGTAGTTGCTTAAACTGCATAAAAGTTGTCAAATTGCTGATAAGTTTTCTATTATTCTTTAGGTATATTTCATAGTTTTTTTTTAAATTGTAAAAATTGCGGTCTTAATTTTAACTTAATTCTAAGCTTAACAAAAAAAAATCGTTTACTTCAACTAATAACAAAAATCGTTTAACTAAATTAACAGCAAAAAAGAATCGTTTAAATATATTTTTAATCAATAATAAACAAAAATCAGCTGTTTTAATACAATCCAATGATCAAATTTTTGTTTTAACATAAAAAAAAATCTAACTTTAATTGAAACAATTTAAATTTAAGTTTAAATAATGAGAAAAAAAAACATAAATGAATTTTAATGAAAATAACGAAACGACATAAATGAGTGGAAAAAATGATTTCAATTTAATCATTTAAAGACAAATATTATTTGCGCGTTACAAAATATGCAATCAAATCCAGAACAAATTTAGGTTCTGTATTGGTTGACAGGAAATTAGTTCTTTGTAGTTAACAACCTCGGCTGCACTGGCAGTAAAGACTAAGTTCCTACCCAACCCACACTTTCCATCTTTCATTTATGATGCGACTTCATTGCATTTTTTATTAAAATATTTATTAACATCATCGGTACACCTGATTTTTTTTTGACCCACCCGAAGCATCAAGTTTATAATAATTTTTGTTACATACTTGCATTCTATTTACCAACGTTTCGAATTTTGTTTATTTTCCTGTTTAAATAAAAAACGAAACAAAAGAATTGCTAACGATTAAATTTCTCTCTTCATTTTATTATAATAATGAAACAGAGAGAGAGATGAGTTGTTGCAATCCATGAACATTTTCAGTTCCTTTTGCTTGTATTCTTAATTGATGAAAAGGATGGTCATATTTTCTGTGCGTGTTTTACGTGTTAATAGACCAACAAGAAGATGTTTGTGAAAATCCCATAAAATCCCATATTAAGACTATTAAAATACATATTTCCATAAATTTTCATGAATTTTCGACGATTTTTCCGCCCCTTATCATAAATTTAGTAAAAAAAAAAGAGTCACGCGATTCGGGTTTTTGAGGTTAGGTTACACTTTTAAAGTATCTTACCCTCTTAGATGGATTTGAAATTTAATCACAAACATTCTTCATTTTTTTTTATGATCATTAGAGCCCGAAATATTTCAAAAATAGTGAAGCGACCTACTCAAAAAACACCAAAAACCAGTTTTTGCCATTTTTGAGGCACTTCCGGACCTCCAAATTTGCTAAATAATTACATGCCCACTAACTTTTATGTCCTTAACATAAAACAAACAAAAAATTCAACTTTGCTCTTACATCAAATATATCACTTATTTTTACTAATATGACTCCACTATAATACAAAAAAAGATAATTTACAACAGAAGGGAAAAAAAAGAAAAAACACTTAAATTATTTTTTTGTAGGCGTTCTGATTTAAATCGGCTCCACTCGAATAATCCTTGATGCTGCAGAATTGAATCGACTGTTTGTCTGATTAATATACCGGAACAAAGTTAGGTGTTCTTCTTGGTCGGTGCCAAATCGAAATAGATCGAGCTATTAATTTTCTCGTTCTTAAATAGCAGAATTTCCCCTGTTTTGTTTTTCCCCAAGTTGTTTTTTTTCTTGTTATTAGAATTATGTTGGCGGTCCTTATTTTGATGTTTTTTTTTTAAATTTTCCAACGTCTTCAAATTGTTAAGGTGGGTGTTTTTTTTTGTTTTCCACAATTGCTTGGGGTCTCAAATAAATACGGCAAAATGCTCCAATGTAGGTTTCACCATTCAAATTTTAAAACGTCTTGCTTAAATAAGCCTACTTAAGGCACCATCTGTTGATCATCTTCAAATATTTAATTCCTTTATGATATTGTAGGTTTTTTTGATATTGTAGTTGCTTAAACTGCATAAAAGTTGTCAAATTGCTGATAAGTTTTCTATTATTCTTTAGGTATATTTCATAGTTTTTTTTTAAATTGTAAAAATTGCGGTCTTAATTTTAACTTAATTCTAAGCTTAACAAAAAAAAATCGTTTACTTCAACTAATAACAAAAATCGTTTAACTAAATTAACAGCAAAAAAGAATCGTTTAAATATATTTTTAATCAATAATAAACAAAAATCAGCTGTTTTAATACAATCCAATGATCAAATTTTTGTTTTAACATAAAAAAAAATCTAACTTTAATTGAAACAATTTAAATTTAAGTTTAAATAATGAGAAAAAAAAACATAAATGAATTTTAATGAAAATAACGAAACGACATAAATGAGTGGAAAAAATGATTTCAATTTAATCATTTAAAGACAAATATTATTTGCGCGTTACAAAATATGCAATCAAATCCAGAACAAATTTAGGTTCTGTATTGGTTGACAGGAAATTAGTTCTTTGTAGTTAACAACCTCGGCTGCACTGGCAGTAAAGACTAAGTTCCTACCCAACCCACACTTTCCATCTTTCATTTATGATGCGACTTCATTGCATTTTTTATTAAAATATTTATTAACATCATCGGTACACCTGATTTTTTTTTGACCCACCCGAAGCATCAAGTTTATAATAATTTTTGTTACATACTTGCATTCTATTTACCAACGTTTCGAATTTTGTTTATTTTCCTGTTTAAATAAAAAACGAAACAAAAGAATTGCTAACGATTAAATTTCTCTCTTCATTTTATTATAATAATGAAACAGAGAGAGAGATGAGTTGTTGCAATCCATGAACATTTTCAGTTCCTTTTGCTTGTATTCTTAATTGATGAAAAGGATGGTCATATTTTCTGTGCGTGTTTTACGTGTTAATAGACCAACAAGAAGATGTTTGTGTGGTAAATAGAATAACCTGTGGCTTTGTAAATGTTTTTTTTTTATAAATGCAGTGTGTGTAACAATATGAATTAACGAGCGTATGTTTCATGCAATCAACTATTCTACTCTCTCTTGTTTAGTAATTAAAAATATATAAATAACCAAATATTTTTCAATTTGGCTGAGTTGTAATTTTAAATAAAAATAAAAATATTCAAGTCGGGTCGCAGGATAGTTAAAAATTAATTCACAGTAAAGAGTGAATAAAAGTTAACATAGTTTGTTGGTCCGCGACTTATATTTTTCACTACGTGGCTTGAGTAATGAATTCAACAAAGTTCCTTTTTCTTTAAAGTTAATATTGCAATGTTGATTTGTGAAAATGTTATTTTTTGTGAAAAAGTATGTTTTTTTAAAAATTGGAGAAGATAAATTTTTGTTTTATTGAAAGTGTAAATTTGAAAAAAAGTTGAAAAGAAAAAAAAATTAATCTTGAATTATCAAAATAGGAAAAGGAAAAAAAAAGAAATTTTTAGAGAAAAACAATATATATCTGTGTAGTTAATTCTTCGGCATGATTGGATTGAAGATATTGAAAAGATGCATTTATAAGATGATGGCCGATGAATTCACCTTTGGTTGCTTCATCATAATTCATCGTGTCGATTTAGACACAGGGAATGTCTCTAAGGAACTAAATTTTGGGATTAAATCTATACAGAAAATTGTCCGAAACCATCAAAGCTCGATTTAGCACTTAAATGTAAATTTCATCAAATTTGTCGTAATCTAATTACCATCAAAATCAACTCAATATAAACCAAATAATTAGAGTTTCACTCAAACGGACTTTGGAAAGTCATCTTCCGTAGCGTCATACAAGGACGAAAGACGCTGCAAACACTGAAGATCAACATTCAACCACTGAATTAAGTTAAGTCTTTCCTTTTTATTTCAATTTATAATTTCTATGTCTATGATTATTTCGTTTTTCTTTTGAGAATACATATAGTTGTTACCATGAATTACTAAACTAATATATTAGAGATTTTTTCTTGGTAGAGTCCGCGCACAAGTCCGTTTCATTCGATTATCATATAAATTAAATTCCCTTTATTATTCCCTATATTGTTTCTATAATAAAGCCCAATTGCTGTAATAAAAATAAATGTTTTAGTTTAATAAATGTTTTAGGTAGTAAAAAATAAAATTATTTATGTATCACGTGAATTATTAGATGTCAATTACCTTGTGTAACTTACTAACCCTCGGGCCAGAGGCCCTCGAGTAGTGAATGTTTTCTTCGAGTAGTAAACGTTTCCGTCGGTAATTAACATCCTTATAATTCCCTTGATACATAAATAACTATAACAGTCTAAGAAGGTCTTGAAACATGAACATATGTATCATAAAAATTTCAAAAATTGAATTGCATTAAATTTAACGTTCAATGTTTAAAATGTTCTAAATGTTCAAAATGTTTTTGGTTTGGTAAAAAATAAGCAATAAATTTATAGTATATTATGTTTACTCTTCTATGACGAAGGTATATATTTTAGAGAAAATAAATAAACAAAAAAACGTTTTTCTTAAATTAAACTCAAACAGCAGATTTCTATTAAATTGGTAATTTTTTCTAAGCACATCTTCCTCCGCTTAAAAGAAGACACAAAAACAATAAAAAATTAATCTTGAATTTAATTTAATTTAATCTGACACATCAGATTCTACTTGTACACATCTGTGTGACCAAGAAATCTGCCTATTTCAATGTTTAAACCTTACTTGAAGTATCTATATAAACCACTCAATAAAGTGGCAGCACAAATAAAATCAAAAGTTTGTTCACAATAGTATATAATAAAAAATTATTATATATTACGCTGTGGTATATAATATATAATTATAAATATTTTTAATGATCTCTTTTAAATAAGACAAATTAAATTGCTTTGCTTTAATCATAACCATAAATTTTCATTTAAAATTTAACAAACATATTTATTTGGATAAATCATAAAATAGCAATTAAAATATAAAAGTTGTAATCAGAAATCATTACACAACGATTTAACTCTCACATTGTAATTAGTTCCATCCGTTTGCATAGTTTAAAGTCAAAAACAAAAGATATACGTACAAGTAAGGACTTACAAGAATTGATAAGTACATTTCCTAAGAACAAATTCAGTTAGGTAAAGATTCAAAACCTTATAAACTACCCCGTATAGAGAAAACTTATAATCTCAAACCCAACGTTAGATATTATCGACATCCTCTAGAACTTTGTAGGTTGGAAAATTTCTCAATTTCTAGATATAACATCAATATTTAATTTTTGGTATATAGAGTAATCAAATTATAAAATTCAAATTCTTGTACGACATGTGTTTTTGTGTTTGTCTATCAGTAAATTTAATTGTTTAAATAAATAGTTTTAGTTTATGTTGTCACTATCAATCACAAAAATGGATTTTCCAATAAAACTCGTACTCAATTTTTTTTGTATTTTAAATTTTTGATGTTGTATGTAAATTTTTTTGTGGGATGTAAATTTGAAATAGAAATAATAATAATGGATTTGGTTTTTGTTCATTAAATTATTATATATTGAATTTTAAATCTCTTGTTTTTTCGCTTTTTTATTATATTCAATTAAAATAAATAGATAGGGCCTGGAAGGCATAAAGAACTTTTTGGTTTTTATATTGTATAAAAATCTATTTTAATTATATTTGATTTGTTTTGCTTTTGTTGTGTATGGATTTCTGTTTGACGAAGGTTTATTGAATATTGTGTTTTGACTTGATTTCAATTGGGGAAAACCAATTTGTTTCAATCAAATGAAGAGCATTCAGCTGTCCATATTTGATAATGATTGTATGTTTTCGTTGTTATTTCCAAAACATTAAAAATAATATAGGCACACTCTTACAATATATACATTTTGTATATTATTTATAACTTTTTTGTTTTGATATATGATTTTATGTAGTTACACTAACACCCAAAATAATTCGCTTTAAAAAATAAAAAAGAATAAACAAAATTGAGTTATAGATCAGTGCAAACAATTTTTGGAAAAAAAATTAGTGACAGCATGGAAATTCTTGGATAAGAAAAAAAATATAGCGCTAATGGTGCGAAAAATAAATTAAAGTTGATTTGAGTTACGAGAGTGAAATGGGCTGAACTATTAACGGTGCAAATTGTTTTTCACGATTGACAACGAAACTAGACCTATTATCGAAAAAAATTTAATGTAAAAGTTGTAGGTAGTAAAAAGGTCTATAGCTTTCCTGTAAGCCATTTTTTCACATAACTAAAATCTTCTGAGAAAAATCGAAAAAACCGAAGGAAAAAGATGTTTCGTTTATAATTTTTATCTTCCACAGAAAATACTTTCACTTTTTTCAAGCAATTTGTTGGAAACTCATCTTTTTATGTCCCAAATACGTTGTAATTTTTTGAAATTAATAGTAGATTATTAAGCAAGTGGTGAAAACGTCTCTTTTTGCGTGACTGAACGGTTTGTTAACGAGACGCGATAGCGTCGAGTGGAATGAGTTCAGGAACGCAAAAAGTTTTAACCACGCGTAGAAAACGCTATTTTTTCTACGCTTGTAAATATAAATGATAATATTTACGATTTCATCTACTAAAAACTTACAAAACGACATATCTAAATTTGACTGAGTAAAAAATAAACAAGATTGTATTTATATATAGCATTTTTGCCAGTGTAAAATAATGTTATTATTGTGTTCGCCTACAGATGGAATAATAACAGGCGAACACAATAATAACATTATTTTACACTGGTAAAAATGCGATATATAAATACAATCTTGTTTATATTTTACACAGTCAAATTTAGATATGTCGTTTTGTAAGTTTTTAGTAGATGAATTTGACAATATGAATAATGAAAATAGTTCATATATTTTCTCTAAAAACTTTTACCGATATTACAGATATTTTTTGGAAGTCATCGTTTAAAGTATAAATTTAAAAAATTGTAGGTAAAGTTTCAATTAAAAATAAATTTTTTTTAATTTTTTTTTTGCGTAAAGAACTCAGAGAATATATTTTATATCTGACAGTTGATTATCGGAGGAAAAAATTATACGATATATCTGATACAAATTTTATTTTATCGCTCCGATTTCTCCGATATAGCAAAAAAACACACTCATTATTAGTTTAATTAATTAATTACACACAATTGATATAATGATTAGTTTCGATTCGATTCGATCAAAATATTCAAAATATTCAATCCCTTCAAAATACTGCGATATTGACAGAAATAAACACAGCAACCGAAACAACAACAAAAACAGTAAATCAAATTCAATCTCAAATATTTAATCCTTTATATAACCACCACCTGTAGGCGACCACCGAAACTTATTTACTTTCAGTCCTAGTGACTGAAAACATTTTCAGTCACTACTTAGAAAAAGTTTCCCTTTCACATAGGTTTTACTATATATTAAAATGATATTTTCGTAGCTTGAAGTAGAAATAGTAGATTTTTATACAAGTGGTGAAAACGTCTCTTTTTGCGTGACTGAACGGTTTGTCCACGAGACACGATAGCGTCGAGTGGAATAAGTTCAGGAACGCAAAAAAGTTTTTACCACGCGTCTAAAAACTTACAAAACGACATATCTAAATTTGACTGTGTAAAAAATAAACAAGATTGTATTTATATATAGCATTTTTACCAGTGTAAAATAATGTTATTATTGTGTTCGCCTACAGATGGAATAATAACAGGCGAACACAATAATAACATTATTTTACACTGGCAAAAATGCTATTTATAAATACAATCTTGTTTATTTTTTACACAGTCAAATTTAGTTATGTCGTTTTGTAAGTTTTTAGTAGATGAAGTTGACAATATGAATAATAAAAATAGTTCATATATTTTCTCTAAAAACTTTTACCGATATTACAGATATTTTTTTACCGACTGGAAGTCATCGTTTAAAGTATAAATTTAAAAAATTGTAGGTAAAGTTTCAATTAAAAATAAATTTTTTAATAAAATTTATTTATTTATTTAATAAATTTTTTTTATTTTTTTTTGGCGCAAAGAACTCAGAGAATATATTTTATATCTGACAGTTGATTATCGGAGGAAAAAATTATACGGTATGTCTGATACAAATTTTATTTTATCGCTCCGATATAGAAAAAAAAACACACTCATTATTAGTTTAATTAATTAATTACACACAATTGATATAATGATTAGTTTCGATTCGATCAAAATATTCAAAATATTCAATCCCTTCAAAATACTGCGATATTGAAAGAAATAAACACAGCAACCGAAACAACAACAGAAACAGTAAATCAAATTCAATCTCAAATATTCAATCAAATATTCAATCCTTTATAACCACCACCTGTAGGCGACCACCGAAACTTATTTACTTTCAGTCCTAGTGACTGAAAACATTTTCAGTCACTACTTAGAAAAAGCTTCCCTTTCACATAGGTTTTACTATATATTAAAATGACATTTTCGTAGCTTGAAGTAGAAAAAAATATTTATTTTACATTTAATTGTGATGTTCAACCAAAAAGCGGACAAGTGCGAATGAAATTCGCTCACCGCGGGCTCCGTGAATATAAAAGAACACAACATCAAAAATAATTGACATAGAGTTGTGTTGTAAAGTCTTTATATTGCTGGACCATATACACATAACAAAATAAATGTTTTATCATAAATGTCAATAGTAAATATCAATCACATCTACATTGATCGAAATGACACAAAAAATGTTACTTGAGGTTAAATCTTATCCATAGCTGTTTATGGTAACTAAAGAAATATTCAATTACACCAGTTTGTAAATGGCTTAAGTCGGAATTTTTTTTCTCAATGAACGTCGTTATTAAGGAGGGTGGAACGTGTACATACTACAAATAGTACTTTTTTAACGATAACTCAAAAAGTGGGCATCTGGGCCAAATTCTAAAAAACTTTGCAAAGTTTCTTAACTTTGGCGCTATTTCAAATGACACCCCACTCATTTCGGTCAAAAATGTTTTTATCACCCCTCCTCACTCCCAACCCCTAAAAACACTAAAATATAATCATTTGAGACTTAGCTATAATTTTCGTTTAAAATTTACCAAACTTCCTGTCTCTATGAGTTGAATCAAATTTTACTGTCAATCAGTGTTGTAACGTAGGGTCTCCTCCCATTCCCCCGAACGGTCTGAAAGTTGCCCTTTTTTGACAATAAGTAAATGGTGGTTTCAAATGGTGTTTTTACGCCTTCTTATTCCCACCCCTTTGACAATTTTCTATATTTTTTAATTAAAAACTTACAAATTTTCTATCACTCCAAATACATTTTTAAATTTTCGATCAAGCTATTCGATCGAGTTATTCGATTTCGATCACAATGACCCAAAGTTCGGATTTCTTATTTTCAAAAAACAAATTTGAAGACACGACAACCGAATTGAAAAAACAACCGAATATGATGTCATCGTGTATTCGATCACAATGTGCCAACCGAATGATATAATTTTTTCTTTCAAATTTCAGGTCCATAGTATTTATAGTTTACGAGATAATTGATATAATGTGAGAACACAATTTAATCTTACCAATAGGGTTCTTAATAAAAACCGACACCCTAAAAACAGACCTCATTTTCACCCGAAAATCCCCATGTACTGGAGACAGTTTAATCAAAAAAACAGAGGTCTTTTTTTTGTTGAAAATAAAGAAAATAAACATTACTATGGAAAAATTTTCCAGGAAATGCGAAAAACTGAAAAAAACTTGATTTTGAAAAGTGATTTTTAACCGTTGTTTAAAATTTTTCATCATTTGTTAAAATTCACAGTTCAAACTTTAAAAATTTTAAATGTTTCATTAAAAAATTATGTAATTAGAAATCGTTGTAGTGTGGGATTTGCAAAATACATGCGGAAATATTTAATTTGCCAAGTATTAAAGATTAGTTTTGAAATGATTTCCAGCCAGAAAAAAGTGCTTATACTACCATAAGTATTTTTAATATACATATGAGCAATTTCACGCAAGTTCTGCAAATTTTTGGGAAATATTGACTTGACCCCTTTTAATTTTGATTATTTTTTGTTTATGGATAGTCTTTCATAAATAAAAAATACAAGTTCTCTTAAAATTTTTTTTTCGACCAGGGGTCTTCACAGGGTGCCCCTCAATTTTTTGTTATTTTGTGATGTGAGTGCATTTTGACGAGCGATTGTAGAAAAACTACTGAATCGATTTTCATAAATGATATGTCTTTGAATAGGTATTAGAACAAAATTTTTAAAAATGTACACTGTTAATTTTTTGAAATAATTTTTAACGGTGTAACATAAGAAAAAAACGGTGTAATTGAAAAAAATATGGCATAGCCTTTTTTTTTTTAAACTAAATTGAAGCTTATTTTATATCTAACCACTTGTGAGAGTTTAGGACACGCGTTATTTTTTGTTTTAAAGATAAAATTCGTTGTGCATATGACTGTCGGGAATCAGTTTTTTTTGTTCTGAAGGAAAATTTAAAAATGGCGATTTTTAGATTCAGATTTTTTTTTATGTTAAATATCAAATATTTTATTATTAAATGAACTTTTTAAAAAGCAATTTCAGTCAAGTTCAGCAAAATTTTGCGACATTTTGACTCGACCCTTTTTAATTTGGTTTATTTTTAATTTATAAATAGCCTTTGATAAATGAAAAATACGACTTCAAGTTTTTTTTTTAAATTTTAAATTTTTTTTAAATATAATAAAGTAAATTATTATTTTTTGAAATATAATAATATAATTATAATAACAATATAATTATAATAACAAACAACAGTAATGCTACGCGTCATTTGGTTGAAAAAAGTAAAACTCCACATGAAAATAATTTTCAGCATTCATCTGCGACGGATAAAAGAGGTGTATCCACAACAGATATAAATGTTGTGGAGCAGTTCTATAAAAGTGATGAAGTCAGTAGAATATGGCCAGGCAAACGAGATGCAATATCTTTTAAAAAAGGAGATGAGCGCATAAAAACACAAAAGCGCTTATTGCTATGTACATTAAATGAAGCTTATGTGGAGTTTAAAAATAAGTTTCCTGATGTGAAAATAGGATTTACTAAATTCACGTCCCTTCGACCACAAGAATGTATAAAAATATCCCAAGGAGTTCATATTGTGTGCGTGTGTACCATACATCAAAATATGAAACTAATGATTCAACACTCTAAGATGTCTTGAATTACTGATGCTGCTTTCCAGAATTATAAAACATTAATTGACTTTGTTTCATGTGGTGTATTAACAGAAGATTGTCATACTTTGAAGTGCAATGAATGTTCAAAAAAACTTCAACAACTGAAGAAAAATTACTAAATGATTTTGACGTTAAAGGAATCCTTCAAGTCAAATATCAACAATGGAATACCACTGATCGATGCAATTTGGATACTTTAATAGAAACTGTAGAAGAATTTATGAAAAAATTTATTTGCCGTTTACAAATTTTGATACCACACAACTTTATAGCAAAACAGCAATCTACATTCATTGAGGAAAAAAAAATTAGAAGCAGGAAGTGCTTCGTTCAAGGGGATTTTTCTGAAAACTACGGCTTTATAATTCAGGATGCGGTTCAAGGCTATTATTATAATAATTCACAAGCTACTATTCATCCATTTGTCATTTATTTTAAAAGTGCCGCAAGTGAATATATACAGCACCGAAGTTTTATACTGATTTCGGATATAAACGATCACAACAGTACTACAGTCCATCTTTTCATTACAAAACTTATTGAATTCATCAAAACGCATATGAATTCTAATATTACGAAAATAATTTATAACACTGACACCTTCTCAATACAAAAATAAACATAACCTAATTAACTTATGCCACCACAAAAAAGACTTTAAGGTTAAATAATTATTAAATTTGTAGATTTAATAAAAATGTTTTATTTTTCTAACAACTTATTTTTAGAAACAAACAAATTTTCAAATAATATTGTCATAAATATAAAAATTTTCACTGATGATAGATATATATATCTGAAACCGGTCTGATTTTTATATTTTATAAAAAGTTGTTAGAAAAATAAAACATTTTTATTAAATCTACAAATTTAATAATTATCTAATTAATAACCCACTTGGAGACCAATTCCATAATATATACTTTTTACATTTATGTAAATTATATATTTAGCCATGTCTACTTTAAGGTTGATGCCGAATGGCATTTTCATGCTACCAGCCATAGAAAGGGACCTTGTGATGGAATTGGTGGTACACTGAAGCGTGCTGCACACCGTTATAGTATAGGGAGCAAAGATATTATTGATACACCAAAAAAACTTTTCGAATGGGCTCTAAAATGGGAATCTACCATGAACTTTGGATACGCCGATAAAAATGAATATCAATTAACAAAAAAAAATTACAAAATCGATATAAAAATGTGATTACTGTAAGTGGAACTCAAAAATTTCATTCTTTTGTACCGTTAAATACTAAGACAATAAATGCAAAAATGTTTTCCAACTCAAAAGAAACTTTTAAATGTAAAATAAGTAAATAATTTTTAATAACTATATTTATTTTCTTTAACCTACATATATAATTTGTATGATACTTTAAAAAGTTTATTAAATAATAAAATATTTGTAATTTAATGTTAAAATACAATCTTTTAATTTATGATTCCATAATAACATAATACGAACAAAATACTTCTCCAGTCAAAAGTTCCTAAATAGATTTAGTTATTTATACGGTTTTTTGTTTGCAGTCGAGACTGTCAAATTATTTTTTATAAGAGTGACAAGTGATTACTAAAAGTGACAAATAAACATTTCATTTTTTTATGCCATCTAATACAAAGAAAATAATTGCAGAACTGTTTTCCTATTCAAAAGAAACTTCTGTTTGTAAAATAAGTAAATCATTTTTAACAATTGTATTTATTTTATTTATTGTACTACATATATAATTTTTACAATATTTTAAAAAGTTCATTTAATAATAAAATATTTGATACTAAACATAAAAAAAAATCTCTTAGCTTATAACGCCATTTTTATAATTTTCCTTCAGAACAAAAAAAACTGATTCCCGACAGTCATATGCACAACGAATTTTATCTTTAAAACAAAAAATAACGCGTGTCCTAAACTCTCACAAGTGGTTAGATATAAAATAAGCTTTAATTTAGTTTTAAAAAAAATGGCTATGCCATCTTTTTTTCACTTACACCGTTTTTTTCTTCTGTTACACCGTTAAAAATTATTTCAAAAAATTAACAGTGTACATTTTTAAAAATTTTGTTCTAATACCTATTCAACCACATATCATTTATGAAAATCGATTCAGTAGCTTTTCTACAATCGCTCGTCAAAATGCACTCACATCACAAAATAACAAAAAATTGAGGGGCACCCTGTGAAGACCCCTGGTCGAAAAAAAAAATTCTAAGAGAACTTGTATTTTTTTTTATCAAAGACTACACATAAACAAAAAATAATCAAAATTAAAAGGGGTCAAGTCAAAACGTTGTTGAATCTTCGTGAAATTGCTGATATGTACAAAACTATAAATTATATTCAAATGACATTTATGGAAAAGAAAATCTTATAATAAAAAAAGGATTTATACAGTAATATTTAAATTTACAAAAAAGTGTATACCTAAGGTTATAAACTATTAAGTTTTTTTTTTAATTAGACTAAATTCACTAGAATTGGCTAATTGAATTATAAAAAACAGAAATACCTAATGAGAAAAAAATCAACTTAAAGTAGTTAAATAATGAAGAAATTTCAACTTTGAAATATCATCGCCTGGGTAGGTTAGTTGGATAACGTGTCTGCCAAAATGGATTCGAACCATGGCACTGATGAGGATAGTTCGAATCCCAATCCGAAACACGTATATAAGAGAAAAATAGAGTTTTTCTCTGAGAAAAATCTAAAATATACTTTCGAATTGAAAAATTCAAAATACTTGATTGCTTGAGTTTAAGTGCTCAAAAAATCTCTAATATATAATTCATTCAAAATTTCCAATATTCAAATTTAGTAAGTTAAAAATTGTTAACCAGTTTAATGTGCAGTAACATAGTCTTTCTTATGAAGTAAATATACATTCAAATAACATCTAGAATATTAAATATTAATGAAAATTATTGGTATCAGTAGCATTATATTTATAATTAGTACATTACATTTAAAATAAATTGTCGATTTGTCTTTGTCTGTTTGATGGCAGTTTACATCGTCATATTTGATAAAACTTTCGGCTTCTGATTGATCTTCCAATTCATCATTATCGTTATCGTCTTCAAATTCAATATTTTTCTTATAGTATTTATGGGTGCATCGTCTATGACTTCTTCTAAATCACTTACTTTCTCGTAAATTTTGTTTCCAAAGAAATAGCATTTTAAGCCGCTTTTTTACTGTTACACCCAGTTTCACAGCTGCAACAAATAGTTTTAAGCAATATATCAGGAATCAATTCTTTATCTGTCAATTTGGGCATAATTTAATGTTAGTGTTGCGTCCAGCCCCAATCCTTGCTTTTAATTTGTTATCGAGCCAAGGTTGAAGCTGATAGTATGCCCTGTAAGAATATTGTTTTGCTGTATCTTCATTTGGAGGAAGTTTTTCCAATTTAAAAGCTGTTTTTATTGTTGCTATGTCATAGTTCTGGAACCTTAGCTGATTCAAAGTCCAGTTTTTTTTTTACATTCATAAATTGACTTTATTAATTGCAATCCATTTTCAGCGCAATATCTTTTTTGTCTGAATCTTTTTTATGAAAAATATTGGTCAAACTTGAGAAATTTTTATAGGATAATATCGAACCCTGAACTCGCTCCGGAGCAAGATTTTTTTTAAATTATGTGAACCCAAACCCGAACCCAATCAAAAACGCGATTCAGGTTCAATTTTTAATATAGGAAATTTAGGAAGTTTGCGTAAGAAATTTCATAATTCGCAGAATTTTTTTTGTTTCAAACAAGATTATTTTGGTTATTATTTGTTTCAGTAGAGAATTGTGAATAGAGTTTTTTCTTTAAACTTCAAATTTTAAACGTCAAAATTTGTGCATTTAAAATAATCACAATTGATTGATTTTCCTTTCAAATTTGGTTATTTTAATTGCAATTAAAAGAAAAGTGAATTTTTGAAAACAATAATTAATTAAATTGTTAATTGTGTTGTGCTTTTAAGTTATTAATGCATTAGGGATACTGAAATAATAAAATCGCAATAAAATGTGGAAATTAAATCAACCTTCATGTATATTATTATTATAACTATTATTTATTTGTTTCGGTTTATTTACAAAATTTTTTTACAAAATCTAACAGTATTAAATATATACAATCATAAATTAGTTAGTTTTTGTAAAATTTTTTTGTAAATAAACCGAAATAAATTAATAATAATCATAATAATAATATACCTGAAGGTTGATTCAATTTCCATGGTTTAATGCGATTTTAATTATTTTAGTATCCCTAATGCATTAAAACTTAAGAGCACAACACAATTAACAATTTAATTATTTATTGTTTTCAAAAATTCACTTTTAAAACACTTTTAATTGCAATCAAAATAACCAAATTTGCAAGGAAAATCAATCAATTTTGATTATTTTACATGCACAAATTAAAACAGCTGGTTTGAAACTCTATAGTCTAAAAATAGTATAAAAAACTTTATAGTGAGAATTAAATGAAAATTTGTTTCCAAAATATATATGTGTAATATAAATACGGTATGTAATGTAACATAAAAAAATAATGAATTCGAAAAAATAGTTTTTTTTTTGTAACAAATTTGAACCCAAACCCAAACCGAACCCGAACCCACTAAATTTTTATGTATTGAACCCGAAACTGAACCTCAACCCAAATTTTTCTGGGTTCAAAACACTGGATAATATTGAGTTTACTATGTTTTTTTTTCCTTTTCTGGAAAATAAAGATATTGTTTCGCAAACAGTAAATCAATGCTAAAATGCAACTATATTTTAGAAGGATTCTTATTTAAAGCTATTTTATGGTGTAAAATACATCTTTTATATTACCTAAACCTGGCATGTGGAAATAAATGTCACACTTATTTGAATTCAATTGATTTAAAGGACCAAAAGATCTTTATCTTAACCCACAACTATGACAATTTTATTGCCTTTTGCAATTTCTATGGACGTCTTTATTCTATCAGCGTCAGCATCTTCTTCTGCTTGTTTGCAGAAAAAGCCGTGTTATTGTAATTTTTCCAATGATGTTTTAATTATTTTATTCTTGTTTTTTTTTCATTGGATAAAAATTTGTTCTGCTGTTTCTTGTATTGCTTTGATAATTGAATTGCGGAATATTTTCTGCGAATACGCTGTTTTTTGTTAAATCAGTTGCTGGTGCTGTTATCGCTGTAATTATCTTTTTAATATCGGAGTTCCCATCAAAAACGATGAAATTGTTGGCTGTTTATTTTTTTTTCGTATTGTAAATAATTTTCCATATCTTTTTTACTGTTAAACTTTAACAATATTCTTTGAAATAACAATAATTATTCGATTGCTATAGTTTGTCTACACACATTTACAACGAAAGACAACGAACCTTCTGCGTTAAACCTGAAAAGGATATTCTTTTATGGAAAAGTATTTGATGTTGAAAAAACATTGATGATTTTAAGCGATGTACCGAAAAACATCGATGCAGGGTTCCGATGTTTTACATCGAATATAAACGTCGATGTATTTTTTAAGTAAGCAAGTAAGCAAGTAAGCACTACCCTGTAGTGCAGTTAAAACAATTCTAACACTCAGGATCGAACCGACCGTGTTACTGATGAGGGGAATTCGATCCTGCCCGAAACACAAAAACGTCTTAATGTAATAAGCTGTAAGGTTTATTCAGAGAAACCCAAAACTGATTTCGTATCGAAACGTTTCAATGGATTCAAACCTTACTTGCGTTTGTTTGCTCGCATACTTGTAAAATAAAAAATGATGTTAATAAATTCAAAATTGTTTAGTTAAGTAGACCTCATTTTATTCTTATTAAGAGACTGCAAAATATAATCAATTTCATATACATGAAAAATAGTATATTTTTCAACGATGCGAAAACAACATATTTTGAAGCGAGAGGACAGTTTATCAGCCAAGGCGATAGCCAAGGTTGGTAATGGTCGCGAGATTCAAAATATGATTTTCGGTGAGTAGAAAACTATACTTTTTCTACTACTTTTTTAAAAATTATTATTAATTACTAAGCATTTTCATTTAATATTACATACGATTCAAATTTTAAAACATATAAACATCCAAACAAAATCTTTAAATTTATATTTATATTTCTGCTATTAAAATATAGATGACTCAATATGAATAAATTATCCAATTTCTATGTTATAATTAAAACCGTCTTTAGTTACAAACCTGATTGTCCTTTCGTACAAAAACATCGTCTACTGTATACATATACATATATTTATTTTATTTACACTACAAAATTCTATAATTTTATTCTATTTGGTCTATAAAGTTCCTAAAATCAATAAATAACACATCTTTAAAGGTTTATTGCTCTTTGCATTTCGCGTCTAGTAGGCTTATAACTAAAGACGGTTTTCTAATATACAAAGTCAAGTCAAGTCTAAAATAAAAACAACAGTGTTGATTTAGTTTTTGTATGGGGTTGACGTTACGTAAATTCCTGATATATTTTAAAACAACGTAAAATATTTTATGTAAATAAATATTTTTTTTCGTTTTTCTTAAATAAATAGGTGAAATCAGTTTTTTATAAATATCTTAACATCAACTGTTTGTTACCATACAATTTAAAAAGAATATGTGAATCTTATATAGTTACTTATTATATTATTTTTACATTTTTAATGTAAATTGTCCGTAAATAATTCTAAAATTAATTAACGTCATCTTCCCAAAAAAGACAAATTAACACTAAAAAATTATTTCATTCAATTAATTGATTCTCTTAATGGGTGTTCTAGGATGATTTATTCTAGTTAAGAAATTAAACAATAGATGGCTTTTAAAAAATTACTTTCGTCACTAGGTACGAAAGTAATTTGTATACGTTTTTTTATCACTGGTGACGAAAAAGAAATTTTCGATGCAATGAACAAACATCTAAAGTAAATTTTTTAAGCTGGGTAGTAGAAAAACCCATTTACTAAAGTTTTATTACAATTTCAAGGCTAAAATCTCAAGACTATGAGATCACAAGACATGGGTCTGTGACCTGTGTTAAGGATTTCTATACAATTTTCGGTATAAGGCTTTTATGAGAACGTTGTTTTTAGTTTTAAGCAGATGTGTAGATTAAATATAAAACTCTTTGAAAAAGTACAAGTATTTTATGTCTGACTAGAAATATATTACAAAAGTAACACAAAACATGCGATGTAATTAATACATATCCGATCTCAAATTAACACAACAAAAATAGTAAAGTAAAACGAGGACACACTCAGCTTACTTCTCAAAAACCTCTTCATTTAAACGTAAATCGACTTATTATATACCCATACCCAATATTTTCTGTTAGTCCAGAAAACTTCCCATAAATCTTTATCAATTAGGTAAACGCTTATTATTACAACTGACACGAGCTGATAGTTTTTCTCTCCATAGTAAACAGAAACCTTGCTATTTAGTGCAAATACTGCTTCTAAATAATTACCACTTTTGATAAAAAATGACATTTAATAACTTTATTTTTTTTTTATTCAAAGTTTGGCCTGTTTCATAATGTATTATAAAAAAATATCACTTAAATTAAAAGTTTTGTAACCAAAAAAATATATCTACTTTTTCATACACTTTATGATTTTTCGACACATTTCCGGTGCAGTTATTGAACCCATCGTCCTTTCGGGTCTAAACATTCACAAAACAAATTTTAAAACAAATATTTTTGAAACTGCTTTATTAGTTGTCTATTTTTCGTTGGTTGTGACGGATAAGCCGGCCAACAGAGCGACAGGCATTTTTATATTCTGCAGCGTGGATTTGCTTTTGATATTTAACTCGAGATTGTGAAGCTTTGGTCTTTGGTTGTTTGAGACCGTAGCCAAATTTGTTTTCTCCCAAAAATAAATGTTGGGATGCTGAATCATTAGAAACTTTATAAAAATCTTATGAAGGAAGTTTTAACAAAATAAACGCTATAGGACTTAAAATTACAAAAAACAGTTATTGAATTGTCTTACAAAAACCAAGAATAATAAAGGTATTCAAGATATGGGGGATTTTCTTGATTATAACAGTTTTATATTTTTTTTTTTTAATATTTCATTAATATATCATTAATATTTACTTAGACTGTAACGCTGAGTTTGCAAAACTGACTGTCTGCAATGTAATTTTTGACTTTTGTGTTTAAAATTTTCCCTCCAATTTAATTCTACAGGAAAAACAGAATTAAATTTTGACATTTCAAAATTTTAACAATTGACAATTTTTTAAAAATCAAGTAAGCATAAAAAAAACAAACCGTAATGCATTTGTTTTTTTATGTTTCCGAGAACATTCTGACAGAGGTGAACTTATAAAAATAATAATAGAATCCGTATTGCAAAATGACATTTTTAGAATGACAGATTGACAGAAGTGAAACTTCAAAAAATAATAACAGAATCCTTATGGCAAAATAACTTTTCTTTAATTTTATAAGGTTCCGTACTTTGAAAAGGTAAGAACGGTGAACCATATTGGTGAAACTTAGCTGTTCTACAGTTATAAAATGTATTTTTGCACACCTACTGAAAGCAAAAAATTACAAATATTAGTTTTTATCTGCATTTTATAGGAATAGGCTGGGGCCGTTACCTTTTTAAGATGAAAAAATTAGTAGCAGGTAACGGCCGGCTGGAATATATAGTTGAGGTCATAAACAATGAAAAAAAAAACTTTCGAACTTGAGATGAAGGGAAGTAGTGAAATGGGGTGATGTGTAAGGGGAGAAAACAGTTTTTCGTTATTTGTAACGAAACGAGGCCTCCTAGAGAAAAGTGTTTCATACAAAAGTTGTAGATAATAAAAAAATCTAAAACTTTAGTGAATGCATTTTTCGACATAACCTCAAAGTTTGCGAGAAAATGATGAAAAACCGATTTTTCTGTTTTTTATTTTTTTTTCGCGTGAAAATTATTTAATTTTAATGAAACTTTGTGAAAGTACGTAATTATTTGCGCATAATAAGCATGAATTTTTTCAACTATGGAAAATAAATCAATTTCCATTCAACTATGGAAACAGTCCTACTTTGGAGCAAGAATATCCTACGTCCTCCTTTACTATAAAAATGTCCTACTTTAGGCAAACTGTAATACAATATCTTACACTGAAAAAAATAGATTTTTTTTCTTCCTATTTCTCTCAATAAACGCGCTAGCAAAATAAGTAATTGTTATTGCACCTTTACTTATTTGAGTTCTTAAAACTTTAAGTTTAAGTTTTTCGAGTGTTACCGCATTGGAGGCTAATAATATCAATGCGAATTTGTATGCCATTATTCATTATAAATAAATAAATTAGCATTACAGAAATAACGCCCATACATTCATTCATACTTACACCAAACCGAAACCGAATTTTTTTTAAAAAAATTTATTTTTAACTGAAAATTGATGTGGCACAAATCCAACGAGTTTTTTAGTTTTGAGACATTAGGGGTAGTGTGTCCTAGTGTGTGTAGTAGTTTTGTGTATTTACATATTCCTTCAAAATCGTTAGCTTTCTGTAGCCAAAGGTTTTACTTTATAACAAAATTCGGTTCAGTCATTTTATTTTAATAATAATTAATAATAATTAATAATTCTAAGAACAGGTACTTTGTAACAAAAGTTATTTAAAAAAACAGAGGTTTAACGGTGGGTTTATTTCAAAATTTAAACAATGCTGGTTTACAACCTGAATAAATCGTGCAATAAAGCATCGATATTCACATATGTTAGCAATGTAAATTATTTGCTATTGTTACTAACCTTTCGACATAAAGTTAAATAATCAGTTACAATTTTAATATAAGTAAAGGTGCAATAACAATTACTTATTTTGCTAGCGCGTTTATTGAGAGAAATAGGAAGAAAAAAATCTATTTTTTTCAGTGTAAGATATTGTATTACAGTTTGCCTAAAGTAGGACATTTTTATAGTAAAGGAGGACGTAGGACATTCTTGCTCCAAAGTAGGACTGTCCTACCGAATGTAGGACACGTGGCAACCGTATAGTATGCTGTTAAATTTTAAACTTTGTAAATTTTTTTCTGTTTGAATACGTAACAGCATTTTTTTATTTTTTACTTTATTCAATTTTAGCGTTGTTTCCAATAAGTAAATTCATTTAACTTTATTTATTTTATACCAAAGAAAGTTTTTTCTTTAAAATATTATGAACTATTAACATAAATATGCTAAAAAATTGAAAAAAATTAAAAAAATCGACAAGTTCGAGATTCGAAAACTTTTTTTTTCGGTTTTTCTCAATTTTAAGCTGCTAAATAACAATAAATCATTAAAATCGATATACCATTTGAGAGTAGACATCTTGATAAAAAAAATAAGCACTAGAACAACATCAAAATCCAAAAAAACATCAATAAAGTTGTTCGCCGGAGATAGGGGTGTTTTTTCGGAAAAATGGTAAAATCTCGAAAAATATTTATTTTCCATAATTGAAAAAATTCATGCTTATTATGCGCAAATAATTACGTACTTTCACAAAGTTTCATTAAAATTAAATAATTTTCACGCGAAAAAAAAATAAAAAACAGAAAAATCGGTTGGTTATCATTTTCTCGAAAACTTTGAGGTTATGTCGAAAAATGCATTCACTAAAGTTTTAGATTTTTTTATTATCTACAACTTTTGTATGAAACACTTTTCTCTAGGAGGCCTCGTTTCGTTACAAATAACGAAAAACTGTTTTCTCCCCTTACACATCACCCCATTTCACTACTTCCCTTCATCTCAGGCTCGAAAGTTTTTTTTTCATTATTTATGACCTCAACTATATATTCCAGCCGGCCGCTACCTGCTACTAATTTTTTTTATTTCAGCTATAAAAATCCATAACGGCCCCAGCCTAGAATAGATATGGAGATAGCAAAAGAAAATTTTTTTAAAGAATCGAGTTTGATTTAGAAAAATCAAAAAAATAGAAATATTTTTAAAAAAAAAAAGGTTCAATAAAAATTTCAAAATCACAGTTTTCGACCTATGTATTTTCAAAAATGTGAAAATTTCTTGCCCTCTTTAGTTTCGAACATTACTACAGAAAAAAAATCACGGTATTAGGTAGTGTTGTAAAGAGTGAATGAAAACTCTAGCGGTCTGCTTATCATTTAAAATGTTGTTTGGAGGGGATTGAGGGTGAAAATTTTGAAAAAAATTATTTTTCACTTTAGCGAGTGGAATGTCATATGAAAGATGAATTTATTTCTAGCCCAAAACAGTTTTTCTTGTAATTTACTGTTTTGGACTTGTTTTCAAAAATGTGAATTTTTTTTTTGTATCTCCCCCCATTTTAGGAAGGGATTGTCATATGTAAGGTGAATTTTTTTTTAACAAAAAGCAATTTTTTTTGTAATTTGTGAAGGCACAGCACCGTTTTTGATTTATTTCTAAAATTGTATTTTTGCGAAGAACTATTCTCGTAGAATATTATATACACAGAACCCTCGGCGAGCGAGTTATATTCGCACTTGTCCGACTTTTTTTAAGAGAGGGAATGATTTTTATTTTACAAAAGTCAAAATTTAACTATATTAACAGAAACTGAAACAATCTTATAATAGAATACAATAAAATTTTGAGAAGAAAATTGTTCCTCTGTTTACTACCCCAACATTTAATATAACAAGATAAAATTATATGAATAAAACAAAAACCAAAAATGAAAAAAAAAAGTCTAAACTTAGATTTTAATCCTTTTTCTGCATTCCTTTTTTTGAATTTTTTAAAGTTAAATAAAAATCATACATCTGTCTTTTCCATTTCGATTATTTTTCTAAAAATAAAACCATAAACTTTATTTCAAATAAATTTTAAATTAAATTTATTGTTTGCATTTCTACCCTTGCATTTATTCCTCAATCCAATCGAGTATCGAACATCAAACTAAAATAAAAGTTAAATATTTATATTGAACTTGTATTTTTTGTGAAATCAAACATTCAACCACAAAGAAAATGTAGCATGGCAAAAAAATTCTATTATTATTCTAAAACCAAATATGTTTCTATGATGCACGTTGACTTTATAAAAGTTATGCTTTTGAAACACACTTGACACGATTTAACTGTTTGACAATACACTTTAAACGGTTTGCTTTTAAGTAATATACGATCCATATGTAACAATAATTGTTAATCTATTCATAAGTACTTCTATTTTATAAGAGGACCAGAGATACTACTTTCAAGAATACAGTACCAATCTGCGCTATTCTTTAATCCTCAGTTTTTCTGTACTCCATTCAGGAAGTATTTATTCCATTCAGCAGCCAAATTCTGTAACTGTGAAGTGGTGAAGTGATAAATGTTTTAATGTAAAGTAACGAAGAAATTTTTAACACTTCAACGCTTCACAGTTACAGAATTTGGCTGCAGGATTGATTTTCAAAATTTCACGCAAAAGATAAAATAAATAAAAATTTTAAACGTAGTAAACTGAAAAGAAATGCATTTTTAATTGCAAATGAATAAACAAAACTTAACAGAATGCCAAAACCATGTATTTTGCCTTTCAACACTGAAGAACTACCCTAAAGACCTAACACTACCGTCAAAACTAACAAATTTTACATAGTGAGAGAAAAATATCTCTGTGTTCCAACTTTTTTCAGGGTTCTTCCGACTGTCAAAGAGTTTTACGTGCAATAAGTCATTATCAGAGCAGAGCTATATTAACACTGTATTAAACAAATATTTTATTTTATAAACAAAGCTTTATTAAATCACATAGGCATGGGAAAAATAAATGTAAAATCCATTGAAATCATATTAGATGGAATGCTAATTCCATACAAAATTTTCAAAAAAATGGGCCACAAAATTATATTCCTCTCTTTCTTACTTCGTTCCTCAAGCTCAGGAAAACCAATATAAAAAAAATGTATAACAAACTATAGGCCGAAAGTCAAATGAACGTCAAACGCAACTTTGTTTAATTTATAGCTTTAGTTGTAGCTATATAATCCAATAATTTATTCCAATTCTAAAAGTTACTGTTCACGTAGATCGTGATTTGTTGCTTATAACTTCAAATATTTACTTTGACCAAGTATTCGTATAGAACCCCAAATAAATCTTTATGATGGCATAAAGAAAGTTAGCCTTTATAATTAAAGCTGATGTTAAATAAAATCAATTTCAATGATGCTGGATCGCTTACAATATTACTAAGACGTAATTCAAAAATCCACATCGATGCACAGATCTTAATAAGTCATTTGTTTTATTATCAATAATATACAAAACTTTTCTAATCTCTTCGTTAGAATATTTACAATCATATTTAGAATAAGAACAGCATTTCTTAAAAACTTGACATGATCTAGTATTATATTTACTATAATCCAATAAATAATGGTTTTTATTTTGAACAATTCTTCGCTTAAACTCAGCGCTTAAAAGTAATCTTTTATCGTTTAAACATATTTAATAAAAACTAATATGTTTATCACAGTAAATTATAATTTTTTAATGTCGTAACTAATAGTCTATTTTTTATGATCAAAATTTTTCTAATAATTTGTAAATTTAAACTCTTACAAATCTTGCGGCTTGTTTAAAGACTATTTTCTGTATTAATTTGTTGTCTTTTTTTATTAAAACATTAAACAAATTTTTTTATATTGCTTATATTTCGGCCTTGCGGGCTATCTTCATGAGCTATAATAATTAAAACAGTTGTTTAAGAAAAGTTAAACCAAATTATGAACGCCAAATCGAAAAACTCAATGTGCAAACACAAAAAACTTTTCTATATCTTACCTAACTATTTGTCTAATTTTTATAAAAATAATAACAATACTTGTTCTGAATATATAAACAAAATTAACTAATATAAAAACACTAATTTTTACGTTACAAACTATTTGTATAAACCTTAAAAACTTCATATATAACTTTCACAAGTAAAAAATTTAACATTAACACTAATTATTTATATAAAAAAAAACAATTGATTAAAATATTTATAAAATTTTCCTTTAGATCGATGTATTCGATCGAGTCTAGCATTACGTTTTTGATAATATATAACTTTTTTTAAACAATTAGCAAATCTAAAGCAAATCCTTTGAATGCAATGAATCCTTTGATTTTGACAATACTCAGATATTAGAATATGAAAGCAAAAAATTCAAACGTACATTTAAGGAAGCATGCCATATTTGGTCACATAGTGGTAACACAGTCAACTACAGAGTAGACACTAATAAATTACATGCTAATTATATTGGAATCATCAAGTCTCTAAATAAGCCGAATTCATAATAATTTTTACTCCCTTAATTTGTTCTGTAACTTAATAAAGACAAATACATTTTTAAATCATAGTAACTGGCATGAATATCTTTTACCAAAATTATATTAATTATCTATATTATTTAAGTTTGTTTTTTTACTTTGAGTTAAGGTTAGGGAAAAAAATCCGTTTCTTCTAATTAGGTCATTCTTCTTTTTGAACGACAGGTTTTTTTTCAACTTTAGATTTGCTAATTGTTTAAAAAAAGTTATATATTATCAAAAACGTAATGCTAGGACTCGATCGAATACATCGATCTAAAGGAAAATTTTATAAATATTTTAATCAATTGTTTTTTTTTTATATAAATAATTAGTGTTAATGTTAAATTTTTTACTTGTGAAAGTTATATATGAAGTTTTTAAGGTTTATACAAATAGTTTGTAACGTAAAAATTAGTGTTTTTATATTAGTTAATTTTGTTTATATATTCAGAACAACTATTGTTATTATTTTTATAAAAATTAGACAAATAGTTAGGTAAGGCTGTATTCTAAACCAAAACTTATTTCAATCTTATTTGTGGAGACTTACTTATTTGAATAACATAGTAAGTAACCTAAATAGGTGACTTATTTGAAATTTTTTTTTTCATAGAAAAATCTAATTCGATTTGACAGTCAAATATTTTTATGTTTGTTTACTAAATGATTTTAAGGAATAAAACTTCTTTTTCAATTTCTAATAAAATTAATGTAATACTTTAAAATGAAAAAAATTGTTTTGAAAACTCTTTTAATTGATCAAATTAAATAAATGTTTTTAATTAAATTTATTTTCGAATTTGCTTTTATGTTGCGGTCAAAATAAGTATGCTAAACCATTTAGAATAGCTTTAAAATACTTATTTAAAATGGCGGTGAATAAGTAAGTCTACATAAATAAGTTTCAAATAAGTCGTCGTTTAGAACACAGCCTAAGATATAGAAAAGTTTTTTGTGTTTGCACATTGAGTTTTTCGATTTGGTGTTCATAATTTGGTTTAACTTTTCTTAAACAACTGTTTTAATTATTATAGCTCATGAAGGGCCCGCAAGGCCGAAATATAAGCAATATAAAAAAATTTGTTTGATGTTTTAATAAAAAAAGACAACAAATTAATACAGAAAATTGTCTTTAAACAAGCCGCAAGATTTGCAAGAGTTTAAATTTACAAATTATTAGCAAAATTTTGATAGTAAATTATAAAAAAATTAATTAATAACATTTTTTATCGTTTTTAGCAAATTGAAACTCGTTGGAATAATATGAAAATTCAAAATTGAAAAATTAACTAAAAACTAATTTGTTTTTCTTTTTTCAAAAATAACTAGATTAAAACTAAAATTTAAATTTTTTAACATCCGCCACAAATTCTTCAAGGGTCTTATATTAGTTTTTATTTAATAAAACAGTTTAATGAAAGGATTTTATATTTAATAAAACCACATGACTTCAAAAAATTTAAGAACGCCATCTTCAAAAATTGTGTTATAAAGTATGTAAATATAAATTTGACACTTCGGGCAAATAACTGAAAAAATGCTTGAAAAAAAAATGTAAATATAAACAAATTTGACAGTTCGGGCAAACATTTATTTTCTTGCCGTTGGCGCTCCCCAATAAATACAAAAAATGAAACAGAAATTGTTAAACTTTTATATATTTAAACTCCTCTAACGCCGAATTCAATGGAGGACGTAAACCTTTTCAACATAATATTGTAAAATAAAAAAATCACATAAAGAACGTGCGTATGTTAATCATATTAATTTGTGAGGAAAGTTTTCAATAGTTTCGATCATTTTAGTTATATTTATTGTAAAATAGAAAAATTTGACGATATTTTGAAATACAATATTTTATGAACGGCATAGAAAGTTTTTCAGCATCGGCAAAATTGAGTGGTCGAAAACCAAATGTGTTGCTATTTTAGATAGCAATATTAGCCTTCCATAGTTTTAAATTCGGTGGTAAAATCTAAGAAAGAGTAAGTTCAGTAAATATAAGAAATATATTCGTGCTAATACTTATTTAAATAAATTAATAAATTTTTTAACTACTAGCTTGAGAAATCGTCGTTATTGACTTGAATACCAATGCCCAATGAGAAGTAATTTTTCTCAACCTAGGTCAATAAAAATAACAAAAAATTACCTAGGTTAATAATGACAAATTTTCTTTTATTTTTAATTGAAATGAACAAAAAACACACAAACAAATAATAATTGCATTCCTTTGTTTCATTTTATTTGAATGAAACTTATCTTTCAGGCTACTTGATATTTTAAGATATTTAAAAAATGAAATGGAAAATGACTAATATCAAAATTTAAACAAAGAATATATGATAATTAGTGTTAGTAGTTAAAAAATTCTATATATACCTCGGTTGAGAAGGCCAATATAGACCTAGAACATAAAATTTCTCGGTCAATAATAGCTTACTTCTCAACCTTGTTATATAATGTACTATTGGTTGATTATGAATACTAAGTAAAATAAAATGAATGACAAAAAAGTGAAATAAAACAAATGACATATACTATAGAGAAGTATTCTAGATGAGATTCAGTTTAGGAACGAAAGTTATTTTAATAGTTTTCAACGGTTTTCGACTTTAGGAACGAAAGTTATTTGAATAGTTTTTTTATAACTAAAGACGAATACGTTTGAAGTGGTCGATTAGTTTATTGAAGCAATGAACATGATACATGAATTCGAAAGCTTCATAATGAAAAATGTTTATGGTTTATAAAATAAAAAAAAAAATTTTTATTAATTTAACTTGATATGGGGACGAATGTGGAGTGCGATGCACAAAATAACATCGTTCTGGAAAATACTTTGAAAAATAAAATAAGTGAAAATAAATAGTTCCATTAAAAGAATATAAAACACCTGAATAAACATGAAAGTAATGAAAGTCCAAGCGGCACGTATATCCGCTAGAAATAGGTAGATTTCGGGACCAGACAGCTTTGTGTACAAATAGAATTGGATGTGTCAGATTATTTTAAATAAAAAATTTAAGTAGAATAGTCCAAGTCCAGAATAATCCAAAAAATTTATCAAACCAAACTAAATGGAAACTACTTTATCAATGCGATTTCGGAACAGTTTTATTTAATTTGGTTAAAAGAACTTTTAATAACATATTAAATCCACCAAAGAGCAAATAAACGTTCTCACAACGTCACACCTACAACACCACCAACACACATAATTTTATAATCTAAAATTGTCAAACAACTTTTACACCTCAAATATTTCAAATATCTACAATTTAGGAAGACTTTTGCAAATGCGTAATCAATATGCATATAAGAAAATATTCCTTAATTTAAAACAATAATGACTCAGCTTTGTTTTAATTTTTTTTTAAATTTTTTCGAAAAAAAATGGAAACTAAAAAAAAAAAACAAAAGATAATGTGTTTAATATTTCTATGTGATATTTTTATATGTTTATGGAAGTTGTTGTTGTAATTGAATGGCATGCATTAGGTTTAATGCTAATTACATTGAAGCCTCTTGGGTTAGAAAGTTGAAAATCTCGGAGGTTAAAGTTGAAAAGTTTATCTAAAAGTGAGTATGAGTTTAAATAACATAAACTCAAAAATGAGGAAGGCATGCCCGTTTGCGTTTGTTTTCGATCTAACAGCCCTGGTATCTCAACCTCTAGACTTGAACTACTTTTTTTTTAAATTTTGGAAAGATTTATGTTCAATTTAACGTGTGTATAAATTTTCAAAAGTGAGATTGGCCATTTTCTGCAAAATCAAGGACAACAAAGTTTATTAAATTTTTAAAACAGCTGATTTTTCAGGAACCTGGAACGCCAAGGTTGTCATTTGGAAAAAAATGATAGAAATATGTTCAAATATTCAATATTGATAAGTTTTATTAAAATATAAGGTTTCATACGGCAGTTATAACGCCCCAGATGATTCGACTTTTTTGGCTCTAGCCACTTAACCTGTACCCGGATATGGCCAGTTCGCAAACTTGTCCAATATATTTTTTTGCCGCAACGTATTCAGGAAAAATTTTTGTTGTAGGTCAAGAAATGCGATCGTGAGAGTGCCGGTAAATTCCGTTATAGCTCATATCGTTATATATATATATATATATATATATATATATATATATATATATATATATATATATATATATATATATATATATATATATATATATATATATACATATATATATATATATATATATATATATATATATATATATATATATATATATATATATATCCCAGCCAGCACACTTAGTGAAATTTAGATGAACCATTTTGGGATTTGGTTAAATTTAAGTAAAAGTTTGGTTAAACATGTGGAAAAAGGTAATAGATGACTGTTTCAGCTAATTAGTGTACATGTATTTTTAGTCGAAAATTATAGTTAATATGTTTTTGGTGTAAAAATAAAGGAAATAGGTAAATTTAACACATTAAGTATACAAATTTAAGTAAAAAAATCATGTAATACAGATAGTACATGTATTTCATGTATTAAGTGAAAATGTAAGTTACAAAAGTGTATCTAATACATGTATTTAACTTATTACCTGTTGTTTAGCTAGCGGTAATTTAGCTGACATTGCAACAGTTATTTCATGAAATAAGTTAAATAGCCTAAAATTAACATAACTGCGGAACATTGAAACTTAAAAAAAATTCTCAGACAGTTGTTAAGTTAAATAGGTCGAGTTTTAAATGTAATATTGCATTTAATTTGGTTTAGTGAACGAATGTTAACTAAATTTTTGCAGTCTTTTTCATATAATACATATAATAAGTATATGTGTTTATAAGTATCCATAAAGATTTATAGCAAATCTCGTTTTCCGATGACATTTATTATTAAATCTTTGAACTCCAACTTAAGGGAAAATTACAAATGTATGCTGATGATGCCGTTATATCCTACAGCTCAAAAGAAATAGAAGTCGTTTTTCTACATATGCAAGACGATATCAAAGTAATAGAAAGCTTTTTGCGAAGTATTAATTTACACATAAACACAAACAAAAGCAGTTACATGTTATTCAATAAAAATAAAGTGATAAACATAGATATCTTACCAATCATCACGATAAATAACGACACAATCAATCGAGTATTGTCAACTAAATATCTCGGGCTTGTTATTGACGATAAGTTAAATTGGTCCGATCACATCCACAAAATCAAAAACAAAATTGGACCTATGATATTTGCAATGCGACGCCTTAAGCCGTATTTACACGAAAACGCACTCTGGAATATTTATAACTCCCACATATTGACACACTTACTCTACCTTAATCCAACATGGAGCAATGCGACAATAAGGTTAAATGAGCTTAAAATTCTTCAAAATAAAGCTGTTAAAACGATTTATGGCCACTCCAGACTTTTCTCTACAAGACTTTTATATATAATGCATGAAAAAACACTTCCTCTGGATGTAATAAATAATGTACAAATTACCTTATTGATTTTTAAAATTAAAAACAATCTAATTAAACACAATTTTGAGCTATTTTATAGATATAATATACACACACACGCCACCAGACAAACACAAACACATGCATTAAACCTACCACAGATAAAAACAAACACCGGACTAAATACGCTGCTTTACAAGGGAGTAGACTTGTTCAACGGATTACCACTAACAATACAAAATACACTCAGCATTGCACAATTTAAACACGACAGTCACCAATATTTCTTTAACCTATACCAACAAAAACATAACCCATGAATAATGTTATTAATATTGTTAATATAGTAATATGTATAATAGTACCATAGAATTAGAATTAGAACTACTAGAACACAATAGGAACAGTAAAAATAATGAAAATATTCGAAAAGATTAGCAAACTTTTCCTTTGAAATATTTTTGATTTACATAATCATAAAATTTAATGCTCCAGTACAAAAAACAAACAAAATTGTTACTCTCAAGATTTTTTTCTTTTGTAACTAAACAAATTTATGAAATAAATGAAAAAAAATTATTAGTGAGCAGTATATTGATCAAATCGCTCGGATACAGTCTTTATTATATATTTCTCTCACTAACGTTGTTTTAAATAGTAAAAAATGCCTCTGAAAAACGGTCAATACTACATAATGCGGCGAAAGAGAGCGGCCGAATTCGAAGCAAGATTTGATGCATCAAATGGGTCAACGAAAATGCTATGATCGAAAATACCATCCCCGTTAGTGTTACTTGTGATGAAAATGTAGAGTGTGACGATCATATGCTAGATGATTGTACATCCCAAGTCCATGATTGTACATCCCATCCCAAAATGCTGAATTTTTATTATCAGAAGCAGATATTGCTGAGGAATTGATGAGCGAACACCTGGAATATGAGCATAACGCTCAAACTAAAATAGATCTGTTGAACGAACTGAGGCAATGGGCTTTGCAAAACAAGATTTCATTAACAGCGTTGTCACAACCACTGAAATTGTTGAACAAGCCTGGCATTGAAAATCTACCATTGGATGAACAATGAACTGTTGAGCCTGATGAACAATAAAGAAGGAAACATAAAATCTAATTTATTTAACCTAATAATTAAAAGACCTTTATTTATGACTGAAGGATATTGTTTTATTAGATTCATTCATTTTGGTTTATATTTTATAATTTCCTGTAGTTAGATTATTAATTTTTAAAAATGGGTTTTTATTAAACCACCGGTATATAATGGAAATATGGAATGTATCTTACTTTAAAATTTAGCTTTCGAAATGCGTATATAGTAAAAAATAATAAAACTCAGTAAACAAGAATAAGGTTAAGAATAAGGCTTTTTCATTCATTTTTTAAAAATGTTGTTTCTTATAATATTATTTTTTAACTTTTTTATGGTAGAATGACAGCCCGATAATAAAGTAAGGTTAAAGAAAAATGGATGGTTCAATTACATGTAATTCTCATGGAAAAAACATGTAATAACTACAATATCTTTGGTACAGTAAAATTACATATAATTTGCACTTGCTTAGTTTTGTATTCAGCTGTTACATGAAATATACATGAATTTACTCTGCCAAAGTCAGATATTGTAGCTATTAAATGTATTCTAGATAAGAATTATATGATCAATTTTCCACTTAATAGCTAGATAATTTACATGTATTAAATAAAATACGTGAAAAAATTTAGGTTTAATTTAAGAAATTTCTTGAAACACCTGACAAAATTTTACTTAAATAACAGGTAAATAATTTTATGGCTAGGAATTATGGATACGATATTATCTATCTCCCAAGCTAATGCATTTAAGGACAAAATAGGTTTTTATGACAATTTCTAAACCGACTTCAAATAAACATTTTTATACATACTTTGAAGCGTATTTTTGAATGGATTTAAATGTTCATGTATAAAGAAAAGTTTGATCTTTTTTATACATAAAAAAAAACAGGAAAAAATAATGAGAACAACCCTTAAAAATACAATTAAATATTTATTTTTTTATAAACCGAATGCTTTAATTTCCAATTTTCTTTTCGGTATTCGATAAAAACATTAATTATTGAAAATATAATAATAGTTTGTAGTATACTATAAAGTAAGCTTATGCGATCATGAGGGGCATACATTTCGGCATTTCGAAGCATACATTTTGTGGTTTGCATGTGCAACAAACAAGTTAAATTTAACTAATAATTAGCTAAAATATAACATAACATTTGCACTTATTTAGCTTAAAATTTGGTTAAATTATAGTTAAACTTAATATTATCTTAGCAAGCATATTACATAAAAATTACATGAAAATTTAACCAATGTTTTTATGGAAAAGTACGACACTTAGGTTAAATTTAACCTTTTATTATACATAAATTTAGGTTAAATGAGAATGTTCACTAAAATTTTGTACAGATAATATCAACCTATATTTAACCTTCGCGTGAACGGAAATTTTTAGCTACTGATATGAACAGTATCTACCCCGGTAGATATTACATAAATCATAATATCTACAAACGTAACTGTGTATTTATTTTACTTTTGTGTAAGCATACAATAAAAGCATATATTTAAAAATAAAGTTACTTGTTTTTCACATTGACCAGTAAAAATTTTCATATAAGAAAAAAGGAAAAAAATATCTACCCGGGTAGATATTTGTTTTCTTACGTAATATCAACTTACATAATATCAACAAACGTGTAATAATATCAAACGTGTATTAATATCATAATATCATTTTGCTTTGGTGTAAGCATACAATAAAAGCATATATTTAAAAATAAAGTTACTTGTTTTTAACATTGCCCAGTAAAAATATTCATATAAAACCGAAGGTAAAAATATCTACCCGGGTAGATATTGTTTTCTTGCGTATAAAAAACCATAAAAATCCAAAAAAAGTGTTAAAAGGAAGTCCAAAATATTTTTTTCTCAAATTTTGCGAAATCAATTTAAAAATTAGTCACATAGCTGAACAGGCATGATGATTGGTTAAAAACTCATAAAGTTATTGAATTACAAAAACCGTGATATCTACCCGGGTAGATACTGTTCACGCGAAGGTTAAGCTAAAATCCACCTATTGTGTTAGCTGGGATATATATATATATATATATATATATATATATATATATATATATATATATATATATATATATATATATACATATATATATATATATATATATATATATATATATATATATATATATATATATATATATATATATATGTATATATATATATATATATATATATATATATATATATATATATATATATATATATATATGTATATATATATATATATATATATATATATATATATATATATATATATATATATATATATATATATATATATATATATATATATATGTATATATATATATATATATGTATATGTATATATATATATATATATATATATATATATATATATATATATATATATATATATATACATATATATATAACTTTTTTTTCTCTTTTTCCGTCTCCGCTTATCATTCATAGTCGTTTGGCACCAAAATTTTTCCGAAATTCCGAGATGAAGCCCGTTGCAATAGGTAGATTTTTATATGAAATCTACCTAAAAAAAAATAACACGCAACAGGAAATTGTTGTTTATAAGAATAAGAACAGAAAATAAAGCACCCTAAAGTAGGTAAATAAACGTAGATAAACTAGGTAAAAATACAAATTAAAAAGAATAGATAGCTCACTTTTGTTATATGACACTTATGTGTGAGCTTTTGACGATCGTGCTATTATGTTTTTGTTGTTTAAGAAAGGGTTGTATTCTAGAATTTTGTTGAGATATCGCTATTGTTTCCTCTAATATATATAAAAGGTCGTGTTAGGGATAAACAATCAGTTATGTTTTATATTGTCAGCGATACAGTCAGTTTTAAATTTAGGGTGAAACAAACAGTTTTGAACTACAACAGTGATACAAGTGAGTTCTAAGTTAGAGGTGACACAAGGTTATCATAATAAAGGGGAATAAAATAATATCAGACATTACTATAAGTGAAGAATTATATGAATTGTGAATATATAAACAATTAAGAGGAATAATAATAGGAGAAATATTTTTATAAGATGATAAAATCTTGAACGAATAAAA
This sequence comes from Diogma glabrata, assembly GCA_963693315.1. Classification (NCBI taxonomy): domain Eukaryota; kingdom Metazoa; phylum Arthropoda; class Insecta; order Diptera; family Cylindrotomidae; genus Diogma; species Diogma glabrata. Next base: position 121,520,413 of record OY856186.1, on the reverse strand, counting down.
ATTATAACTTTTAGTATATCTATTGGTTTGATTTCCTGATCTAGTGATCGAACCACATATTAGTAACTTGGTCAAGAAACGTTACAGTTTACATTCGTTCTTTTTCGGACATCGTCCGTAATCGGAGTCTCATTTAGTTTACTAAATATTTCATTTTTTTAATAACTTTCAGAAATATGTGGACACGTTTACTGCCATTAGATTACAAAGATCATTACACAGCTGTGTTGGGAGTATCACAAGCAACAAAATTAGATGAAGGGATTTACACATGTCAGGTACGTGCTACAATTACTTAATAATTTGAAGAAAAAAATCAAGACTTAGCAAACTGAAAATTTATATGAAGGATTGTATCCTGAACTAGTACAGTAACCGAACGCATTCAACCTTGTTTCAAAGTTTAAATTTAATTTTGGGCAATTTGGTTTAAACTTTATCGAAATTTTTGACGATCCGCCATCAAAGCTACATTTTTAAATATTATTAGAACCTAAGAACAAAAAACGATGACATCAAAGAAATCTGTACGCAGTTACAATTTAATATAACATGAAGCTCTATTTTTATTTGATAATATAGTACTTCCCGTTATTCTCTAAAACTTAGTGTTAGATTAGATAAGATTATAGAAATTGACGAAATGTTCCCGTCAACTTTTTTAACCCAACACAAACTTATTATTCAAACTGAGATGACTTTCATAAACTCACCGATCCACCTAAGAACTTGTAGGAATTATTAAATTTACTTTACATTTAAATAATTAGTCTCTACACAATAAAAGATCATTTAACTTACTCCTGACTCGAACCAATTGATAAAAGTTTAATCTAGTTTCACTAGTTGACGCCAGGTTGCAACTCGCAAGCAAAAATCGATTTTGGGTTCATTGCAACAATATTTTCCTCACCATTTTTGATTGATGGTAAGGTCGAAAAGATATAAAATTCTCGCTCTCTCGCTATCAGTTTTTCATAGTCCTAGAAAAATATATAATAAAAATATAATTAAAGATAAAGATATAATTAAAACTAATTTAAATATAAAACGTGCGCTTGTTTATCAGTCATAAAAAATTTGGGAATTTATTCTAAATAACCTACGTTAAATTAAACTTAAAACAAATAGAACTAGAATAAATAAAGAATTGTATTATCAACAAAGTTATTTGTATCGTATTAAAAAACTTTAAACATTTTAAGCAAAGAAAGTACTTCATTAGTGACCCCGACGTCGGTAATTACAGAAACGTGATTTAACGTTTTGTTATTTGAAAAGCCTTGTACATTGTATACCAGGTTAAAGGAGTATGTAACACAAATTAAATTTATTACAATAACATATTACAATCAAACATAAGGCACATTGTTACACTTGTCAGGTACCAGGAAACTGTAAAACCACCATTAATTTTTCGTAATACAATGTCAATCTCGTGTTACTTTACGCCAATAATTTATTAAATAAGTTTAATGAAAAATAATAGAGAAAACAATTTTTTCCTACTACCCAACATAAAAAATCTACTTTCGATGTTTGTTCATTGCATCGAAAATTTCTTTTTCGTCACCAGTGAGAAAAAACCTATACAAATAACTTTCATACCTAGTGACGAACGTAATTTTTTAAAAGCAAGAAAAGTAATTTTCTAATTTCTTAACTAGAATAAACCATCTTATAACAGCCGTTAAGAGAGCCAATTGACATAGTTGCCGTTTGACTCCAATTAGAGTTTTTTGAAACCTTTTTGACCGCGAGAAGCCCAAACTCCTTTTTCGGTCCAAAAACTCCAATATATACTTTTTTTTAAATAGTATGGTAACGAACAGTTGGTACTTGGTGTTAAGATATTTAAAAAAAAAAATTTCACCTATTTATTTAAGATTAACGAAATAAAAATTTATTTACACAAAATAATCTACGTTGTTTTAAAATATATCAACGGCTACGTCGGCTACGTGTAACTATATTTTATAAATATGGAAAGGAAGCTTACAAAACGATTTATTGCGATTCTAAGCAAGCTTTAAAAAAAATTGCAATCAATAAATTAAAAAAATTACTTTGTTTTGAGGTTATCGTAAATAATTTTCTATGACGGGTAATGTGTATGCCGTTTGTGCAAAAAATCATAAAACCATAATTAATAGATTGTCGCTGATGAAAGTTTTTCCGGCATTTGAAGTTATTACTTTTAACACGCTTTCTAGCCGACATTTGCTTTATGACTTCACTAAAAATAAAAAAATTAAAAAACCGTTTTGAAAAGAAATAGACCCGACTTCAGAAAAAACATAAAAGGCACAAACAAGTGAAAAATAACTCAATTATGGCTTTTATAGACAAAAATACGTTACATTTTGATTAATTTAATTTAATTATGCTTTACTATAGACAAAAAAATTACGCTATTAAAAAAGTTACTATATTAAAATAGTTACTTTTTAACCGACTTCAAAAAATCAGGAGGTTCTGTGTTTCACTGTAGGTTTTTAACCGACTTCCAAAAAGAAGGAGGTTCTGTGTTTCACTGTAGGGTTTTTTTTATGTATGTACACCGATTTCTCAAAAACGGCTCGTTCGATTTGGATGATTTAAATTGTGTTCTATTTGGGTTTATTCACAAAGGGTCCCATAATTTTTTTTATGATGTGAAAAATAACGTTATTCAGAAAATAGGAAAAAACCATATTTTTTATGCATTTTCGTTGATTTCGTCACATATTATTCTGTTTGTTTGTTTGTTGTGGGGTGTTTTATATTGCTATACTTGCCAAGGTTATCGTAAATAATTTTCTATGACGGGTAATGTGTATGCCGTTTGTGCAAAAAATCATAAAACCATAATTAATAGATTGTCACGGATGAGTTTTTCCGGTATTAGAAGTTATTACTTTTAAAACGCTTTCTAGCCGACATTTGCTTTATGACTTCACTAAAAATAAAAAAATTGAAAAACCGTTTTGAAAAGACCCGACTTCAGAAAAAACAAAAGAGGCACAAACAAGTGAAAAATAACTCAATTATGGCTTTTATAGACAACAATACGTTACATTTTGATTAATTTAATTTAATTATGCTTTACTATAGACAAAAAATTACGCTATTAAAAAAGTTACTATATTAAAATAGTTACTTTTTAACCGACTTCAAAAAAGCAAGAGGTTCTGTGTTTCACTGTAGGTTTTTTTATATGTAGTACACCGATTTCTCAAAAACGGCTCGTTCGATTTAGATGATTTAAATTTTATTCTATTTGAATTCATTCCCAGAGGGTCCCATAATTGTTTCTTTGATGTGAAAAATACCGTTATTCAGAAAATTAGAAATAACCATATTTTTAATGCATTTTCGCTGATTTCGTCAAAACATATTAATCTGTTTGGAAATTTTGGGCAGTATTATATTGCTATACTTGTCAAGGTTATCGTAAATAATTTTCTATCACGGAAATATGTATGCCGGTTGTGCAAAAATCGCAAAACCATAATTAATACATTGTCACTGATGAAAGTTTTTCCAGCATTTGAAGTTATTACTTTTAGAACGCTTTCTAGCCGACATTTTCTTTATGACTACACTAAAAATAAAAAAATGAAAAAACTTTTTAAAAAAAAAATAGAACCGACTTCAAAAAAAACAAAAGAGGCACAAAAAAGTGAAAAATAATTCAATTGTTGCTTTTAGAAACAAAAATACGTTACATTTTGATTAATTTAATTTAATTATACCTTACTATAGACAAAAAAATTACGCTATTATACAAAGTTACTATGTTAAAATAGTTACTTTTTATTATAATTATTATAGTTATTATAGTTGTTATAATAGTTATTATATTTTAAAAGTTATTTGTAGTACAAAACTGTTCGAAGTCGGTGCCACATTGACGAAAAACCGACTAATATGTCGGGCTTGGCACCGATTTCCAACAGTTTTGTACTACAAATAACTTTTAAAATATAATAACTATTATAACAACTATAATAACTATAATAATTATAATAAAAAGTAACTATTTTAATATAGTAACTTTGTATAATAGCGTAATTTTTTTGTCTATAGTAAGGTATAATTAAATTAAATTAATCAAAATGTAACATATTTTTTTTTCTAAAAGCATCAATTGAGTTATTTTTCACTTTTTTGTGCCTCTTTTGTTTTTTCTGAAGTCGGTTCTATTTTTTTTTTTAAAGTTTTTTTCCAAAATGTAGTTACACGTAAATGCTTCGGAGCCGTCGATATCAGTAATTTACGTAACATCAAAACTAAAACAAAACTGTTGTTTTTATTTTAGGAATAATAATAAAATTTTTAAATTTGATTTTGTTTATTACAAAGCCGTCTTTAGTTATGCCTACTAGAAGCGAAATGCAAAAAACAATAAACCTTAAAAGATGTGGTATTCAATGATTTTAGGGACTTGAGAGACGAAATAGGTATTAGAACAAAGTTTTTAAAAATGGACACTGTTAATTTTTGAAATAATTTTTAACGGTGTAACATAAGAACAAAACGGTGTAGTTGAAAAAAAGATGGCATATTGCATAAAATGTTTTGATATTTTTCCGTAGTTGAACGACCTATGATATAGAGTAGGCTGGCGTTTATTTTTCATATAGTGTCATAAATTGTCACACATATGTTCTGTGGTAGATCTGATATTTTTTTGTTGCAAAATTGGATAGATGTAGTTTTGCTTATATATAACTGATTTCCTTTTTAAAATTTGTTCGAAATCTACCTATTTCTAGCGGACATCCTGCCGCTCGGACTTTTTAAGGATCGACCCGATTTGTATTGTAATATAATGAAATGATATGACAGTAACTTCCTTTTGATACAAGAAACAAAACGAAGCTTCACGAAGTGAAATAAGTTGTTAGAAAATAAAATATTTTTATTAAATTAATAAATTTTTTCTACAACAGTGCGCAAAGTAGTCACTTTGCGCACAGTTTGTAGTGCGCAAAGTACATGTTTTTTTGATTGTGCGGTAATACACTGAAATTTTATAGAACAGCTTTTTTTTTGTAATTTCTTATATAATAGAGGCTTGAAAATTTAATTTGTTTCAAAATTCCAATTCAAAATTTTTTTCATATTCGTTTCATATTCAAAAATTACAAATAAAGAATAGATAACTTGATTTATTTATTAATATTTATGTAAATAGTACAATAATTACAGTTATTGATCTTAATTTCTGGTCTTGAAGTTGAAGCACCATTATTTATTTGACTGTGAGTTATTATTTGGTTTTCAGTATTTTCTTGAAAAGAACTCATAGGTTGATCATTTTCTATATAGCTTGTATCAGAATTTGTGCTACTTTCTCCCATAACCTTGTTACCAATTGCAAGCTTATTGCTTATTGAATTTTCAATATAGCTTTCCGCTACAGTGGTTGATCTCCAACCACCATGACGTTTTATATTGGTGATGTTGGCTCCAGAATCTGCTAACAAGGTTGCAGAAGATCTCCTAAAACAATAGCCAGTATATAAAGAGACGTCTGGCAGTTTTAGAAAAGATGCTATTAGGCTAGGTATTTTACCAATTTTGTTGATACCAACAGCCTGCGTCGTACATTTTCCACCAATGAAATTTATGAACAATCGACGATGAGTACATGATTTTGGACGTAAGCTACAATACTTTTTGAATATATTGATTGAATCAAAATAACGGTTCGATGAATTAGTAAAAGTCCTGTCAATATTTGTTTTGGTGTCAGGAACTCTCACTACAAGAATTAATCCGGTTTCCTCGATGTCATCCAATGTCATTCTGGTCAACTCTTTCTTCTACAAGCACCAGCTAAGCCAAAAATCAAAACAATCTTCAAAGTGGGTAAAAAATATAATTTAAATGTTAATAAAACTTGTTTATTGAATTTTACATTGAATATTTTAATTTACCTTCATTAGGAGATAATCATCATCTGGTGACTCTAGAATAAATTTATTGATTTGATCACGAGTTAAAACTTTGGATTTTTTAGCACGATATCCAACATTTAATCTTTTTAAAAAGAAATCAATTTTGGATATGTTTTAATATCCACGCTATTATTGGATAACAATGTTTTTCTGAACATAGAGTAGTGTGACCAGAGCGTAGAAGACTTAAATTTTTCTTTTTTGGATGAAAAATATGCAAGCAATATATTTTCGGTATAGTTGGTAACTTTATTAATTTCACACCAAACCATAAACTTTTTGTATTGTGTCTCATATTTCACTCTTGATTTCTCCGGCAAATTGTTCGAAATAGCACTTCTGGCCATATCAACAAGCTCCGGAGGAGTACATCCTTCAAAATAAAAATCACTTTCGTCGGTTTCCATATTATTCATTAGTTTATTTTAAAAAAATATTTTTTAATCGAAATTAAATGCTTCACTCTTAACTATTCGAATGAAAATGATGTTTTATATAATCATTTGTTATAGAAAGTTTTTTCAATGTTGACTATGATTCAGAAAATTTAACATAATATTTGTAATTAAACTTTATTTTTTAATATTTTTGCGCACAGTTGTAGTTTCCATATTATTCATTAGTTTATTAAAAAAATATTTTTTTATCTTTTAATTAAATGCTTCACTATTAACTATTCGAATGGAAAAGACGTTTGAAATAATCATTTGTTATAGAAAGTTTTATCAATGTTGATTATGATTCCGAAAATTTAACATTGAAAGTTAAATTTTATTATTTAATATTTTTGCGCACAATTTTAGAAAAAATAGTGTATGCAACTCGTTCGCAATTCTTTTTTTAACTCGAGTGAATTGCCGTACTCGCTATCGCTCGTCCGGTCAATATTTCATCTCGTTAAAAAAAGAATAACTTTGCGCACTTGTTGCATAAATAACTATAATAATTGTTTAATTCACGAAGAAAGTTGAAAAAACAAAAATTAAAAATCGTACTTATAAAGAATATTCAATGCCTACAAATCATATAAAATAACCGAAAAACAAACATTATTATTTAGTGATGATATATGGGATGAATTATTTTATACCTTACTATTCATAACATTTCATGCTTCCTAGTTCTATACATACACAGTTTTAAATATTAAATGATTATCAGGCATGAAAAATTATACTTTTGATATTCATTGTTTATCAATAGTAGTCACTGTTTTGTTTTTTTCAAAATTTTATGCTAACGTTTTATATTCCACGACTAAGTATTCATAAAAATGTATGCCTTAAAGTTATGGATATTGCAATAATATTATATAAAGTGGTTATCGGGAATATGCATTTATAATTATGTTATACAAAACTTATGACTTGCAATCATAGCTTTATTTTTATCCGTGTATAGTTATTTAAACAGGTTAAAACGAGAACAATACATATATAAAATATAAAATAAACAATTTAAGATTTTTCGTTATGTGAATTGTTTTGTTTTTCTATGCTATCTTTGATGCACGTATTTCAATATGGTGATACAAACTTTAGCAGGCAAACTGGAAATTAATCGAAATATTTTGCAGTCGTGGATAAAATAGCACCTTGTATTCACATAGTATGATGGCAATTCTTCACTCGGATGATTCCCTCCACTCGCTATGTTCGTTCTGGGAAACTTCATCCTCGTGAAGAATTGCCATCATGCTACACTCATACAAGAATCTACTATCAAATGAAATTAATTGAATAAAATTCTCATTTTTATAAATAAATTTTTTCTACACCTGTACTATAATAATGCACTTATATGCCCATAATCCGTTTCATAATGATATCCATTATGATACAGATTTTTCATAACGATACAGATTTATAATCAACAGAAACCTATAACTTTTCAATCAAGCATGCTGTGCATTTGTCGTTTGTCCTAGATTCCTATCTAATTGTTTTATTTGTCAAAATCAATAGGTTTTACATTTTCGTAGAATATAGCTAAACTTCGATAGTTATATTATCAAAATGTCTGATATCAGCGATAAAGAAGAACTACCATCGACTCCTCCACACATATCGCAGAAAGCAGAAAATGCAGTACAAAATATTTTACCCCAAAAATCTAAGAAAGTGTACGAAAAACTATATCAACTATATAAAACCATATCCATTAGTTACAATTTTGTAGAATTTTTTTATAGAAATACGAGTAATTACTGTTATTGTGTTCAATCTATATATATAAGTTTGTCCTTTATGCATTAATACACCATTCATCCGATCATCATGAAACTTTAAGAAGATGTTGTGTATACTAGCAAAAAGGTAACTGGCATTTTTTTTTAAACGGAACCCCAGGGCCCTTATAATTATCTTAAGGGGTTTTACCTAAATGTTGATAATTATTTTAAATATCGTTTTATACACTTTTAGGTTGCTTTGATCAATCTTTTTTACATTGAATATAATTTTATGAAATTGAAAAATGAAAGTATAATCTGACAAACAATTACATTTATATATCAAAATTATATATATTGGAATTTAACACATCATGATCTTAAAATTTTTTTCATCTACACCAAATATGTTGTTGATTTGCAATTGTATGTATAATACATGTTTCTAAAACTAAATGAAGATAGTTGATAATATCGATTATATCGATTAAAAGCTCAAAGCTACGAAATGAAATTCGCACAAATACTATACAAAGAAGCATAGCTTATGTATAATCAAACATGGATGGCAATCATGATAAACAAACTAATCTAAAATGGTGGCACTTAGCCGCAACACGTTTGCAATAGTGATTTGCAAACGATAACAATTGCATTAATATCAATGAATTTAATATATCTTCCCACCCGCAGGAACTTATGTAAAATTTAAAATTTTGGATCTAAGGGTGTGACAACCCCGCGTACTTTAGTACCTGCTATTGGTTAAATCAGTTAACGTGAGATATCGTATACCACTGGCAATGGCAGTAAGACGTCACTGATATAAGGGGATAAGTGATATTTTAGAGGTGCTGGCGAATGAACTTTTTTCAATCCACGATAGCACCCTTAGTCTTAGTTATGGAATATTCTTTGACATGCTTCTAAGGTGTTGATGGACGTAATTTTTTATTTTTTATATTTATTTTAAAGAATCAACTTTTTTGTTGAATTGAGGACAACAATGCGTTACATCATCTTGGTATATGCTTCTAGCACCAGGATAATTAGTAACCCAATTTTAGATTTGTTCCTGAAAATTTAAAAAAAAAAGTATTTTATTTTTATTTCCTCCATCCTATCATGAAATATTGCCCCCTAAGTCGTACATTATTATGTGAAAGGATTTATTATTTAGTTTTCCATTCTTTAAGAAGAATATAAAACACCAAAAAAAAAAGAAATTTGTGTCCATCAACGTCTTAAAAAGCATGATGTTGTGGAACCTAAGTCTTAAAAGGTTTTTATGTTTTGTTGTGACACATATTGTAATTCCAAATATGTCAAATATTCAAATATTTTGAAATTGTCCAAATTTTCTTGAAATTTTCGCTGAAAAAGTTGATGTGCAATGCCATTGAAGCTACAATTTTAAATGATAAATTCGAAGGGAAAGATGTAGTGTTGCCACGTATTCCAATGATCCCAACAGATATGGCATTTAAATTCAAACGTTTAGTTTCCGTGCTTTCGCGATGACCATCAACAAAGCACAAGGACAGTATGTGGACTAGATTTGGAGAATCCATGCTTCTCTCATGGACAACTGTATGTGGCTGACGCACTAGACGAAAAACCAAAAAATATAGTGTACTCACAAATATTTGAATAAATAAATAGAATTAAAATGACTTTTTGAAATTTTTTTCATAGTAAAATAAATAAGTTGCAATAAAAATGACACAATGTAAATGAAATATTTTCTTAACGAGATAGCGTTATGCTTAACGACGCATAATGTTAATTAAATAAAACTTTTACACTATTTGGCTTAAAAATTAAAATTTTGAGAGATTTTGTGAGTGATTAAGATCAAAGTAACTATTGTAAATCACTTGAATTTTGCAATTTGAAAATATTTTTCATTTTTTCTCAGAAAAACTTCTTTAGAACAGTTTTTGTGTGTTTCGTGTCGGGAACAAATACAATGCATGAGCACTGTGAACATTTGTGAATTTTTGTTCTGTATAATGTTTTATATAGAGATGAAACACCTTTACTAATTCAACAAGTCATTTAAATTTTTTATTGCTTACTTGAAAACTTATTTGATCGCTAATTTTTCATATATCCGAACTGCAGCCAAATTCTGTAATTGTGAAGCGGTGAAGTGATAAGTTTTTTAATGAAAAGAAACGAAGAAATTTTTATCACTTCACCGCTTCACAGTTACAGAATTTGGCTGCTGATCAGCTAAAGTGATGATTATTTTTCATTCATATTTTAAAAAAGAAAAATTAAAAATTATATGCTATCATTTCTCATTACCACTTTTTGAAATCACTGCTCCTATACGTTAACAAAATGTCTGCGCAAAAATTTATTTATAGGCGTAGCAAAGCACGCCGAGTCCTGCTAGTACAAATATAAATATAATATTTATAGTTCTTCATTATTTATCGGGTATAGAAAAAATAGCGTATGCAACTATCATGTAATTGTTATTAATACATGATCGTTACATAATATACTATTATAGTGGAATACTAGTTCTAAATTTGTTATGAATGAAATATGTTTTAACAGAAATTTTAATTGATTGAATCCAAAACAGAATTGTTCAATATATTTGAATTAATGACAGTTTATCATTTAAAATTAAATTTTGTTGTGTTTGAAATCCCTTGTAAATTTCAAATTCTTCAAGTGAATCTATTAGAAACCCTTGGTTGCATAAATGTAAAGCCTTCAAATTTTGTTTAAAAGTGGTGTAGTTATGATTGTTAATAACTAAATGGTTTGCAAAAATAGACTTTAAATTTTTTTATTCAATAGGAAGATGTTCCTTAAATCAGTTTTTAAAACCTCTTCCGGTTTTCTCGATGTAAAAATATTTTTATAATATAAATATTTTTACATCGGGCAAAATTAGATAAAATATTATACAAAATATATATAAAATATTGCTTGTCCTAAAATACATTTTATATATTTATGTTTTTTAAATGGTTCCTTATAATATTGTATATTCCATTTTATCAAATATTATTAAATATAAGTTGTACAAGGAATTTTTAAATAAATCAATTCTCTTGGCGGTGTATTTAGTCATTAACACAGTGTACTTATTATTAACTAGACAAATGTATCCTACAAATATATTTAGAATTATGGCAATTTGCTGATACCTACTATAATTAAAAATATTTTTTTAGATTTCATCTAGCAAATATCCCAAAAAATAAATATGCCACGAGGAGTTCACATATCTAAAAAAAAAAGTGGTTTCCAGTAGAGAAAAGCCAAACAGGCTAAAATAGATGCAGTTCAGAGCTTGTCTGGATCCTTCTATGACTATGTTACAAAACCTGGTGATAGCCAAAGTTATTTGCAATGTAACGTTGTGTCAATGTAAAATTTATTTTTTACTTTTTAGTTCGTTTTTTAAAAAGTGTGTTATTTAAATTTTTTTATTAATTTTTTTTTACTATACTAACGATTACGAAATTTTTAAGAAAATCAAAAATGACCAGGTTCAATTTTTTATTTTTTAGCGCTTAGTTCGATTTTCCAGCAGGTATAGATAAAAATTAATATAAACGTAGACTCCGTTTTTTGAAAGAAGAAATTGTTGATTTTGATTTTTATAAATTAAAATTCTTATTCGCAAGTAAGCAACTATAAGCATCTATATAAAAGTCAAACGCGACAATATAGTCATATAGTGACCATTATAGAATGGTCTTGCAGTTCGTTACAAGTTCACATAAATTTATTAGAACTATATCCATACCATACAGAAAGTTATTATTCATAGTTCTCAGGACTTGTCTTTTCAAATTTCGCATAAATTTGGTTTAGCAGTACAGTACAGTGGTTTAGCAGAGGTTTAGCAGTACATACTTGATAGTGATCACATTACAACTTTAATAGCGAACTATAACTGTAGTTGCGATTGATTGTTCTCTCTCGCAACTATATCATAGTACTAAAGACGTTCGCAGAACTTCTATATAGTGTTTATTGGGATATAAAAATAGTTGGTTAAATATGAAGAAAACAAAGATTTTAGTGTTCTATCAACTGTTGAATAACGTACTTACCTATCATTATCAATTAATTGAAAAGCTGTATCTGTATAAAATGCATGAACTCATTTTATGTGACTGTGTAGTAAAAATTCAATTATTTTATATTAAATCAAATTTTATAAACGATTCGTGCTTCAACTCTGATTTGCTTAAACAAATAAAATCAACAATCTCGTTATATGTATATGTACATTAAATTGGTAAAAAAATCTTCATCTCTATCTTCAAAGATTAGAATTTTCTTAAATCAATATTTTCTTGAGAAACATTCAAAACCGTTTAAAGAAAATGCATATCCAGACAGCGATGTCATATGGTTATAATATAATATTAAAGTTATGAAGAATTACGATTTTTTTGTTGTTTTAATTTTATTTACATTTCATTTTTTGTGTTTGAAGAAATATTTGGAATTCAACTTAACTAACCATGAAACGTTTAAAACTAATTTTCTTGGTTCTATCTTGTTGGGTTGTTTTGTTGTTATATACCGAATACCGGTACTATTATATATTTATACGCGGAACCCTCGGCGAAAGAGTTATATTCGCACTTGACTGACTTTGTCTCTTGTTGGTTAGCTTGTTGTGGTATGGTATATTGTTATTTATAAATTAGTATTTCAATTACACCACTTTTGGTACTAAGTAATTATTAACTAAAATTTGAATATCCTTTCAAAATTAATTATTTTGCCCATAAAATTCAAAAAAAGAAGTGGCAACAAAATATCGGTAACATAAACGCTATTATTATTCATTACTATAATCCTTATCATAAATTTTATTTTAACCATAAAATATATTTTTTAAATTTGAAAAAATTAAAAATTGTAACATAATAGTTATTTATTTATCTAGAACGAAAAGTGAAACTTTAAAGTACGAGCTAGCTGTTTACGGCCGAGGCGTGTAGCCGAGGCCGAAATTACTAGTGAGTACCTTTAAAAACACTTTTCGTTTGAGGTAAATACAAAATTTTATTTCATACTGAAAATTTATTAAAATAAAAAGAAATGAGTTTTAAATTTTGCTCAAAAAGTTGAACTTTAACGTCCTAGGACTTTATAAAATTTTATAAAGTCCTAGGACGTTAAAGATCAACTTTTTGTATCATAAATAATCCGAAAAATTTCGTTTTAGATATCAGTATGAAATAAAAACTATTTCGAACTTGAGCTCATTTTATTAATTTATCGTTAAAATATAATAAAAATATAGAAAAAAAATTCATCGATCAAATTTTCGACAGAATTTAACTTTGGTTTAATAGGCCAGTAAAAATAGTATTTGAACAACAAAAAAATTTGTTACAGCAAACTGACAGCGGGATATTGTGGAACACAATATTGTAAAAAAGGGAAACATAAATCGAACCGACAGCTGCGATCCGGGGGGAGTGGACCATGACTTATCGACAAATACCATGACTTATCAACGTCTTCATTAATAGTTTCTGATTTATCCAATGTTTCGGCAATATGGATTTGATATCTCTCTTCTGTTTCAGCATTCTTTAGTGATGAGATGTTAAAACGTTTCCGTTGATTGAATTTTGGTGATTAGTGATTTGTTAATCGTTTGAAAAAAAATTAATTAATTGTTTTTGTAATTAATTTTTAAATTAAAATATAGAAAAAAACTTTATTAAAGATGGCACTTGGGTTGAAGATTAATTGGAATTTAATTTATTTTTTTTTTGTAAGAACAGTTCTATCCTTACTCTAAAATATTCCAAATTAACAAAGAGGCTAAGAGGCCAAAGAGACTAATATTCGTGTTCTTGATATAATTAATTTTAAAGATTTTTAGTACGACTAAAATTGTAATTGTTGATTTTTCCTTCGAACAATTTCTATCAAGTTCGAAAACGAAAGCATATAATTATTCACAAATGTATTTCCAATTGATCGTCGTTTACGTAATCATAAAAAAATTTAAATGATTTTATTAATTAGTAACAATTATTTAACGATAAATAAGCAAATTACCACAAAAAAGCGATTTCTTTGGTTTCTTCAATTTTTTCGCCATTTTTTCCTTGCCAGTATACCTTTTTTTACCACTTATCAAAAGAAGACGTAACAACGAGTAAGTGAGCCAAAACAGAACTCTGTAAGATTCGAAGTTTTAAGAGGAATCGCAGTTAAAAATATGTTTTTTTTTCTTAAAAAAAAATTAAATTTAACAACAACGTCTAAATATTTCCCTCTGAAAAAATTATTGCCTTTTTGCAATAAATAGAGGTATCTTTTGCCAACGTTTGAGCTTCGTAAGTTTTTTTTTGTCAAAGAAAAAAAAAAAAATCGGTTTTCGCATTTTTTTCGATAAATTTTGAGGTTAGGGTCCATACAAAAGTTGTAGATATTTTTATTCCCTACAATTTTTACATATAACTCTTTTGATAGGATGGACGGTTTAGCCAGAAATCACGAAAAACCGTTTTCAACCCCTAAAAACCCACCCCACTCCCCCACGGATAGTAGCTGTCGGTTCGATTTATGTTTCCCTCTTTTACAATATCGTGTTCTACAATATCCCGCTGTCAGTTTGCTGTAACGAATTATTTTTTTTTTCTAATTTTTTCTCCTATTATTACTGGCCTATAAAGGTATCCACTTTTAAGGGGTTTAATATTTCAAGATTGACAAAATCGATGGAAAAAGATGTGACATTTTTAATGAAAAACGATTTTAGATAAATTTTTACAATTGTAAGGTAAATAGATTTTTGTTTATAAAGACATATTTGCAACATACTTATAATATGATTTCGAATGTATATTAAACTGAAATTTTGCAGCTTTAAGTAATGAGTATTGTAAAAAGCTGCTTTTACACAACTTACTCACTTTGGATATATGCTTCCATCAACATTAACGATTAACATAAAATATACATCATCGAGTGGGGTGACCAAAATTTGTTCAATTTTATTTTCACAGTTACTCATGACTATAGATTTAAAACTAAAACAAAAGAATCATTGTCATTGGAAATCATGATACCAGCCAAACGAATGCTTTCATATGCTGGCCTGGCCACACATATTAGTTGAAACATCATTTGGACACTCTGTATTAGATCTACAGAAAAGTTGTATCTGTAGAAAACTTACCAAGGTGCTACACTTCCCAGCAATTACTGCAGGTTCATAACTCCTATATTCGTTTCTAATGGAGTGCTTTTGTCAAGTTTCGGAAACTTCATATGTCCTCATCTTATCCCTTCAAGGTTCTATTAAAAAAGATTCTAATTGTGGTTGATTTTGTTGTTTTTTAACCGACTTTAAAAAATAAGTTGGTTCTGTGTATCACTTTGGGTTTGCTTTTTTTATGTGTTTTAATTTATTTCTTGAGATATATAAATTTTGAATGGCTGCAAATGAAGATCGTTCTGCAAAAACTATCGCATTAAATGGTTGGTGGAATTTGTTACTGTGCACGATGAAAAAATCGTGTTTTTGGACTCTAATTAACACTGGCACTTAGAATAGCAATATTTTTCTGCACGATTACTACGATTTACCTCTTTCGCCTCTTTCGTTTGTCACCAAATAAAACCAGTTTCCACGAATTTTACAACAATTTTTCGAATGGTTTTGTGGTTAATTTTTTCTGTCATATTCTGAAAATTTTTTTTTTCAACTTCTGCGTAAGTTTTACCAAACTCGAAGTTTATTTCAAAAACAAAAACGCAATCATATGTATATCAAAATATATGGAGATCATCAGAGATTGAGATTTCAACCCCTCCATATTTTTTGTATTAAATTTCTAGACATTACTATGTGTGAACTCATAGGATGAGAATATTTTTATTTATCAAGATCCTAAGTCACGAGTGTAGAGTTATTAGAGAGTTATTATTATTAAGTGTTGCCAATCAATGCGAAACTAATATCTGACACACAGTGAATTTATTGCCATGTATGGTTCCATATATAGACAAAATTACGGAAAAATTAATTTATGAAGATTTTTGTGAGTGATTACAGCTTAAGCAAACATTGGAATTCACTTGAATTTTGCAATTCCAAATCTTTTTTCATTTTCTCTTAGAAAAACTCCTTGTATGTGTAATTATGGGATGTTAAATCACAGATGAAGGATTCAACTTAAGTTCATGTGAGATGATAAAGTATTAGTTTAGAAATCATCATTAAAATCATTAAAAACATTTTCATCATCGCCGTTGTGGCTGAGTGTGCAAGACACCAGGAATTAAACTAGGGTGTCTCTTATAAGTGGAAGTTCAATCCCGACACGAAACACACACAAAAATTTCTAAAGGAATTTTTCTTAGAGAAAGTGAAAACTGATTTCGAATTGTATATTCAAGGGAATGCCTTTTTTATTTTGTTATATTTTAAAGATGTATTAGTTACACAAATATATATCTAAAGAACTTAACTTAAATAACGCATTGCACAATGCAGTCTAGGAAAAAGTACATAAATGACGGTAAAATTGAAAACTAACCACTAATAGCAACTCCCGATACAGAGGTCCATACACCGTCACTTTTGAATGACAATTAAGGTAATTGACATTCATGACTGACTGTGTATCTCAGTCAAATTTTATGACTGATGAAATTTTAAACATGTTTGAACTTTTATCATCAGTCAAGATTGACATTTTATTATTTTGGTCAGCAGTATTAGGGCCAGGCCCACCCTAGAACAATTTCTTAGTTACGCCAATATTTATAACTGAGTGTGTAAGAAAAATATATAATTTTATTACAATATCCACTAAAACGAAAACACTTTGATCTCGATCAATAATCAACAATATAACATTATATCCTTTAATTTGGATTAACATCCAATCTTATATTCTTTACTTTAATATAAGATAACACAAAGTTTAAACTATTTGTTTGATTACTATTTAATTATCTAATTTTAATTTTTTTCACAATAGACTCTGAGTCCAAAAATATAATCACAAAATGCTTGATAGCATAAATTGATCAAAACAGCTTAGTAGCCAAAATTAAAAATAATCTTTTCTATTTGAAAGTCAAATAAGATCTGCGTAATTTAACCCAAAGTTCGAATATCCAAAATGCGGCGTATTTCTTCTTTCTCTTTAGTATCTGCCATGTTATGATTTCGAAAAAGTCGAAATAATAAAAGAACTGTAAGTTTGTATATGATTCAATAACTTTCAAAGGAAGACAAAAAATGTGTCGTTACAACTATTTGAGTTAAATACAAATAACAAAGGAAAACTTTATTACTTGAAATTTAACTCAGAGAAAACGAAAACATGAAAAACGAATTAAATAACACTGAGCCAAATCTAAACAATGCGATTACCTGGGATCGGTTATAGAACAGTGTCAGTTCCTGTTCTATTACTGATCCCAGGTAATCGCATTGTTTCAGTAATCACAGTAATCGCATCAGATCAGTCGAGTGAACCCTAATGTCCGAAAAAAAGATGCAGAAAACTGTAGGAAGTAGCACAAAAAAGATCACGCTTTAATATTCTTTGCATGATGAACCTCGATATTTTTACTATCCAGATTAAATAATTTTCAGCCTCCCTATGATCGCCCACTATAGACTCAACACAAAAAGGAGCACTTTAGCTCCGAATTGCATGCACTAGTTTTTCGGCAAACGTTATGAAATTAATGCATCAATATAAATTGAAATAAAAATGAAATTAATGCATCAAAATTTTTATAAATATTATCGTCATAGTTACTTCCAAAAACAGTAAAAAAACATTTTTAAATAAAACAACATCAAAGCAACCTTTCAATTCAAAATTTCATAATTTAATCAAAATATTTGTTAAATTTTGTTGTCATAGTTATACAATAATTCACTATTTCATAATTCAATCAAAATATTTAATTTTATTTATGCAATTTGTTTGAAATAATGACAAATATTATTTACAATCTCATATTGTGTAACTTTTGCCGCCGCCGTAAAAATATTAAAAAAAAAAAAATGGCGACACTTTTTCTGCCGCCGTAAAAAAAAGACAAAAACGGAGTTATACGTCAAGAAATGAAGACTCTAACCTTCCCTCTAGCGGCAGTACAGTTCAATTTTACAACCGTTTGCCGAAAAAAACTAT
Organism: Diogma glabrata; assembly: GCA_963693315.1. Classification (NCBI taxonomy): domain Eukaryota; kingdom Metazoa; phylum Arthropoda; class Insecta; order Diptera; family Cylindrotomidae; genus Diogma; species Diogma glabrata. Next base: position 121,502,126 of record OY856186.1, on the reverse strand, counting down.
TTATTTTGTTTTACTAATTATGAATTAAGAAAACTAGAATAAGCAAATAATAATTGATTACAATTTTTCTCACTCTCTCTTTTAATATATATTTTTAATGCAGTAATCCCTCCGACTGCGTGGGTTCTCATAGCGCGATTGTCCACTGCGCGAGATGAGTTTTCGATACTAATTTTCGCACTGCGCGATTAAAATTTCACACTGCACGACTTTTAAAATTTTTTTTTAGAATATGTTGGTGAATTTCGTAAAATTAAAATGAAAAGAAAATAGAATTTACCATATCATTTTCTTTTACAAATCGAACAGATTTGAACAAAATCTGACCGACACGCATTTGTGATTTAGCTTAAAAATTTTTTTACGGGTATGATATCGAAAAAAATATAGGTGTTCGAGGATTTTTTTGGGAAAATAGAGGCGGTCTAAATTTCGAGAATTTCGTGATTTTTTGCTTGACGGCCTATATTCAAAAATTCATAACTTCGGTTCTATTAATGAATGATAGAAGCTAATGGTAGCGAAAATCCGAAATTCTACGTCCACGCCGTGCTACCTGGGTAACGCTAACAGAATTAGGTTGGTGTAGTTGAGAGGGGCAGAGTAAATACTGCTTATACTCAATGGTTCTGCACCATGGCGAGTCATTGGCGCCATAAAACCAGTGCAACTCAAGCGTCTGTTCTCCATGTTAGGGGCGGCTTGGATCGGGCGTCTGTCTTGGATCAAGCGGCTCGCTATATAAATGTGTAGAAAGCGTCTGTTCTCCATGTTAGGGGCGGCTTGCAACGGGCGTCTGTCTTGGATCAAGCGGCTCGCTATACGAACGTGTAAAAAGGTTGTTTCTGGTGACCTTAAGATGCAGAACGAACCCATTCACGAAAATTTGGGTTGGGCGAAGGGCTAACACCCCATTTCCGTAAAAAAATTATTGTCATGAATTCTGTACACAGGCCTCGGAATATCTCGGATTCAATATTGGAACGACCTCGGAAACTGTACCCGGACTACGATTTAAAAATGGGAACCTGGAACGTGCTAAGCCTCAGAAGACCAGGAGATCTCCTAAAACTAACACAACAAGTCGAGAGCTATACACTGGATATAGTGGCATTACAAGAACTAAGATGGCCAGGGAGTGGAATCCATGAAACAGCGAAAGGGTACACTCTTTATTATTGCGGTCATCAAAACGGAGGAGAATTTGGAGTTGGCTTTCTTATACACCGTCGCGTGAATCAGCATGTTATCGACTTCTGCCCAATTAATATGCGGTTATGCACACTGAGAATCCGCACGCAAAAATTCAATGTAACGATCGTCAATGTTCATGCACCTACTGAAGATAAAGCAGATGATATTAAAGACCTGTTCTTCCTAGAACTCGAAGAAGTCATCAATAACATCCCGCGGCACGATATAAAAATCGTGGTAGGTGACTTTAATGCTCAAATTGGTAGGATTGCAGAACTTAAAACACATATCGGCCCCAACAGCTTGCATCATACCAGCAACAATAACGGTTTTCGCGCAGCCGACCTGGCTATGATGTATGATCTAGTAATTTCCAGCACTTTCTTCCCTCACAAGAAAATTCACAAAGCAACGTGGAAATCAAATGACGGAAGAACAGAAAATCAAATCGATCACGTCATGATCTCTAAGAGACACTCTACAAGTGTAACTGACGTTCGATCATACAGAGGTGCTGATATGGACACCGATCATATGCTTGTCATCTTTAAGTACAAGTGCAAATTATCATCTACATTTAACAGACAAACAAAAAAGACCGTGCGCTGGAATGTCGAAGCATTTAAACATCCGGAAACGCTGAATAGATATCAGGAAAAAATAACACAAAACATAGAAGAGCATGACATCTCTTCTGAGATGCCATTAAACATACAAGAAGAATGGCAAACGCTTCAATCAACCATTATAGCCGCAACCCAAACTACAATCGGAAAACGACCACCGAAATCACACAACGAATGGTTTGACGACGAATGCCGCCAATCCGTTGAACATAAACAAAAACTGCGAGAAAAATGGTTAACAAGGAACACCCGAAGCTCCCAAGCTGATTATCTATGCGCCAGAAAAGCCTCAGCAAAACTTCTACGTAAAAAGAAACGCGAACACATGAAGAGCTGCATCGAAAACATCGACCTACATGCGGCCAACGGAAATTCAAAAGAGTGCTTTGCCAATGCACGGAATCTGACAAAAGATTTCCACCCAAGATCTACAGCCATCAAAAATGAAAACAATGAACTTACAACAAGTGAACGCGATGTGCTGGCAGTGTGGCGATCCCACTTTCAAGACCTACTGAATAGAACGAATGAAGTTCATCCTATTCGAGCAATTGCTCCGTCAAATGAGGAGATTTTTGTCCCTTACCCAGCAATAGAAGAAGTGGAAGCTGCCATTAAAAAACTGAAAAATGGCAAATCACCAGGTTTCAATGGTATTCCCGCAGAACTTTTGAAAAATGGAGGAGCAGCTCTGGTCTCACGTATATATGATCTGATTCTTGCAATCTGGGACCAAGAAGAACTACCTGCTGAATGGAAAACAGCTCTCATTGTTCCGCTGCATAGGAAAGGTGACCGTCTAAAGTGTGCGAATTATCGTGGCATCGCACTGTTGAACATTGCATATAAAATACTAGCTAATGTCGTACTTGCTCGACTCATCCCGTTCGCCGAATCTATCATCGGTGACTATCAGTGTGGTTTTCGTCCCAACCGTTCAACCACAGATCAATGTTTTACCTTAAGGATGATTCTAGAAAAATGTTGGGAGTACAACATCAGCATTCACCAGCTCTACGTTGATTTCAAGCAAGCATATGATAGTATCATCCGCGAAAACCTTTGGTCCGCACTCATATGCCTTGGCATCCCAGAGAAACTTGTTTCTCTGTGCAAACTCACAACATCGGGATCAAATTGTAGAATAGTAATCGAAGGGTCAGTTTCTGATCCTTTCGATATAACATCAGGTGTTCGACAAGGTGATGCACTTGCGCCCGTACTGTTTAATTTGGCGCTGGAGTACGCGATGAGAAAAAGCCGAATTGAGACACAAAACTGCATATATAACAAACCTAGTCAAGTTCTTGGCTACGCAGATAATATTGTGCTTCTCGGACGTAGAACAAGCGATATTAAAGATAGTCTCTCTCAGCTTGAAAGAAATGCTAAACGACTTGGATTATGCATCAACACCGGCAAAACCAAAGTGTTAACAACATCTAAGAACATACCTCCCGGAAATCTGGATACTGGCGACTATGAAGTGGAACGCGTGGAAAACTTCAAATACCTCGGGTCTGTAATAACATCGTCAAATGACATGCAGGCAGATATCAAAGCCCGTGTCTCTGCCGCATACAGAGTTTTCTGCATACTCAAAACTTCTGCGATCAAAATATCTTTCGCGGTCGTGTAAACTCACACTTTACAAAGCATTAATTCGACCTGTGCTTACATTTGGAAGTGAAAGCTGGACACTGACTTCCTCTGATTGTAGAATTCTATCAACTTTCGAGAGGAAGGTCATACGAACAATTTATGGTCCATGTAAAGTTGCTGAAAATCAGTATAGAATCCGAATGAATCACGAAATCAGACAGCTTTTTGGAGGCTGTGATGTAATCGGATTCATTAAATCCAACCGGATTAGATGGTTTGGTCATGTAGAAAGGGCTCCATTGGATAGAATGATAAAAAAAGCGTCCCAACGACAACCAGCTGGTGTTCGTCGAAGAGGAAGACCTAGACAACGCTGGCGTGATGACATCATCCAAGACCTTCGTGATATAGGATGTCGAAACTGGGGTCAACTGGTCATGGAACGAGATAATTGGAAGCTGATTGCACAGACGGCAAAATCCCTCCATGGGATGTAAACGCCAGAGAGAGAGAGAGAGAGAGAGAAGCTAATGTTTTATTTTATTTTAAAGTAAAGAGATGGAATTTTAATAAAAAAGTATAGCTAATAAAAATTATTAACAAATTCCTATTGTTATAAACAAATAAAGTGTTAAAATCGATTTTTAGTGATTGCTTTCCAAAAATAAAGAGTATTTGATATAACCATCGTATTCTACGTTCAACTTTCAAAAAAAACCTTTTTTAATTAATGAAGAAATTAGTTTTACCATTAGGAATAAATTAATTTATCCAGCGCGGGACAACAAAAATTTATGGAATTTTTTGTCTTTCCGCGCTCGATGAATTAATTTATTTCTAATGCTACTCGTGGACGAGAGAGCAAAATTGCAGGTGTCAGAGAGAAACTATCTGACTTAGTGCTTAACTATTTACACATAGGAATTTGTTAATAATTTTTGTAGATAACAATTTCTTTTTTTAAGTTTGCCTTTTAGCTTTAAAATAAAACAGAAAAAATGTCTATTATTAATGTCTATTACCAGAACCGAAGTTATGAATCTTTGAAAAATAAGTCTTCAAGCCAAAAACACGAAATCCTCGAAATTTAGAACCGCTCTATTTAAAAAAAAAAAATTTCGAGCACGTATATCCTTTTTTTGTATATAAAACCCTTAAAAAAAATTCAGCCAAATCAGTGGCATATTCTAAACAAATTCGTATACCATTCATATACATTCATAGCAACTACAATTTGTTATTTAGCGAAAATGTTTTTACACTAGTGTAAAAACCTATGTGTGACATTTATCCTGCATGAAAATAGACTTTTTAGATGCTATCATAGTGTTATGAAATTTGAACTTTTATACGCATTATATAATATTACATTACACCGGAAAGCTCAAAAAAATATATGAATACTGTAATATCACATCGGTACACTGAATTTATAACAAACAAACTGATTACACTTGGAAATCTCTTATATTATGAATCACAGAATGAATAATTTAACAAAACTATTAATTGGCTAACTTGAAAAATAATTCATTCGAAAATAAATCAAAAATTATATAAATTAAAATTCAATTAAAAGTTTACATTAATTTATTTCTTCAATGTTGTCTTCTTCATGTTTTATTTTACATCTTCGTTTATCTTAATGGTTAATTAAAGGTTTTATTATATGAAGCAGAAACTAATCCGTTCCTCCACAAAAAAGCAATACATAATGAAGTCACTGCACGTAAATTTCATAAGCGGATTTGACGATTAATTTTTACACATAGAATTAGACAATTTTGTCTTTAGCATCTCATACGGTAACAACATCATGAACTTCTTCAATTATTTTTTGTTTTTCATCATCATCAAAGTTCATGTACCATTTGGCGATGACGTGTTTTCCTTCATAAAATTATAAATTTATTTTCAAAACTGATAACATAACACTTGCTTAACAAATGAATTTTATTTCTTCAATGTAAAACATATTTCGTTTACATATTTTAATAGATGCAATTGAGTTTTTGACATTTTATTAAATTAACAACCATAAAAAAAACGTTTACAATATTAACACAATAATTGAAATGAAAAGCAAACTTATTTTCTTTTTAGTTCTAAAATAACATTTTTGAAATAATTGACAACATTAAAAACTCTAAAGTAATCTATATCAATTCAGTCATTACTGAGTTTTAATTTTACTTTAATTTATATAATTATTGAGCACTTATATTTTGATTTAATTTCATATACTAATTAATTTACAAAATTATACTAACTCGAGTTTAAAATTATACTGATTGATTTACAAAATTATGCTGATTCGATTAAAACATTTTGATCGTTTTATACACATCTCATTAAACTTTCTGTCTCTTTTTCTAACCGATCTTCACTAATACAAACATCAATTCTACTTTTTTTCAAATTAAACAATCAATAATAAAACATGTTTTATTAATACGAATGACGTAACTTAAACAGTCAACAGTAGTACAAAAACATGTAGCTACGTTTACCACAATTAAAGAGAACAAATTAATAAATTTAAATACTATTATTTCAAAGCAAAAATTGTAAATAGTCCGTCGTTACAATAGAATAAAAAATTTGAATTATTGAATACTATTTTGAAGAGTGGGGAATAAAATAAAATTGTAAACTTTGGTAATAAATATAAAGAAATTCGCGGTCACTAAACTTTTTTCTGGGGATCGTTGATGGCTCGCGGACCACCGGTATAGAAACACTGTTCTAAGCTTTACAACTTTTAATTTCAATTTTCACTAATCTTAGCTTCTTCAATGTAGCTAAGTACAAAAAAATGGATCAGATTTTAACTGAAAGCAAATCAAACTGCTTAGATTTGAATACACCACGTATTCTACTACACAACTCAAAACTAAAAATTAATCTATAATTAGACCACTGGAAAGCTATAAAAAAGGTTCAAAAATTCATAGTAATTTAAATAGCGAACTTTTCTTTAATCACTTTAAAAATATTTCAAATTCCAGATAAAATAAAACAATAAACTGTTTGTATCCTAAAGTACCATTAAACTGTTATATCATATATTCTGAATGTCTTACCTTATTGCTATAATAAAATTATAACCCTCTACACGAGCTACCTATTATTTTTCTATAAAAGTTTCTCTACTTTTGAAAACCCTAAATCTATTCTAAAACTTTATCTTTTATTTCAGTTTTCTCTTAATTAAAACGATTTAGCTAGCAATACTAAAAAAAAATAGAAATGGTTAAACAAAATTTCAATCAAATGAAATTAGAAAAGTTAATGAAAACATCAATTAGAAAAAAATAAAAGAAAAATTAATACCGACAAAACTCCACAATAGACAAAAATTGCAAATAGAAAAATCTCCAACAGGAATTTTTATTTCTTATTTCGTATTCATTAGGAAATTCTTTTTGAATATATTTGTTTGGATAATATGGGCGGGTTGGGGAATCACAGACATAATATGGGCGGGTGGGGTTAACAAACGATTATCGACATTAGTAATTGAAGATAATATATAACTTCTGTAAAATGTACCTTTCTACTTAGCTATATTTAGTCCAGTCATTTTAGCATAAAAAAGGGGTCAACCTCGGCATAAGAGATAGTAAGCTGAATTTTCGTATATACCTTCATTTTGGCGTTCTTAAAGTTGTCTCAAAAGTCTAATAAAATCTCGTGTCGCCATCGTGATTTATTCATGGTCAAATGTCAGTTTCTATTGCTCCAATGACGTTAACATATTATATTGAACAGAAATTGTAGAGCATAAAATTTGCAACCAATTTTATAAGAAACCTTTTTTCATGCGCTCAACCGTTTTTACGATAGAAGGCGGTTAGCGCACAGCGCTAAACCATACGTACTGTAATGCAAGGTCAACCGTGAAAATCTGTGAATGTTACTCTCTAAACTTGAATTAGTGGAATTTTCACTGATTAAATTAGTGAAAATTTTTTGACTGTAAAAATAGTGATATTAGTGATATTTCACTGATTAATAGTGAGTAATAGTGATATTTTCACTGAGGAATAGTGATATTTCAATGATTAGAACAGTAAATATTCACTGATTCCAAGTGGTATACTTGAAACTGTGTTAAACAGTGTATATGTACTGTGAATCAGTGAAAATCCACTATTTCATTTTTAGAGAGTACCGTGAACTTTGAATAATTTTCCTTTATTCTTGTTTCCGATCTCGGCAACGACGGACATAAAATTTTGAAAATTATGGCTTATTTTGTGTTTTGTTTGTGAGAAACCACTTGCAGAAGGTGATTTTGATAATGAGATGCGTGGCTTGAAAACTGAAAAACTGCAAGTATCGATTGAAATGATGGTAATATAATTTTCTTAAATATTTTAACTTCTGTGTATGTGCATGTTGAGTGTCGAAAAGTGTACATCAGTAAAAATTCCATAGCGGCATCGAAACGACGCTTAGAAGATCAACCTTTATCATCAACCAGGGTACCTCGTAAAAAAAGGAATGAAGTGTTTGATTTAAAAAACATGTGTTTATTTTGTGACCAAACATCTGATACAGCAGCAGAGTTAAGAAAAAAAGAAAACCACTCATCACCCTCTATCGCAAAAACGGCTGAGCGCATGAGAAAATGTTTCATATAAAATTTGTTGCAAATTTTATGCTCTTCAATATATATAATAAATGTTAACGTCATTGGAGCAAAAGAAACCTTTGACCTTGAATAACTTACGACGCAGACACATGATTTTATGAGGCTTTTGAGGCAACTTATAGAACGTCAAAATGAAGGTATATACGAAAATTCAGCTTATTATCTCTCATTCCGAGGTCGATCGCTAAAATGACTGGACTATACCTATTAACCAAATTTTGAAACACAATTTGGTCAGACTACTTATATTTTGTTGTCACACGCATTTAGAATCCAAAAACTTAAATAAAGAAAACGTTTTCATATATAACCATCATGGTCAGTAAAGAACTAATTCAATGAATAGAAAAAATGATTGATTATGCTCTTCAAATATGAAAAACACAAAAAAAGGAAAAATAGTACATTATGATGCTAGGACGTAAAGCTAAAGATTTTGGACGGATGTGGAGTTTGCAAATCGAGGCGCCAGCCGAGATTGGCACCCACATTAAGTCCAAAATAGCTTACGCCCGTGCATCATATACTATTTTTTATTCGCCGCAAGCAAAATATTTTAAGAAAAGTTGTTTATTCTAAATTAAAATTATAAATTTTCATAAATTTTAAAATAAAAATATGTGGAACAAGTAACCTTTGACAAAATATTTATTATTTTTTCCAAATTATTGTGTGACAACAAATGATAACTATTTCAATTGGATAATGAAATTTTGAATTTGAGGGCTACTTTGATAAAAAATTTTTTTTTTCATAGAATTTAAACAAATACAAATGATTTTTACTTTTTTGGACGTAGCTATGACAACAAAATAAATAGTTGAAAAGTGATACTTTAAAGCCGCAAATCACAGTAATAAAGTAACACTTAATATGTAGGCGAATAAAAAATTAGTTTTGTTGCCATTTTCGATTGAAATTTTCATTCCACTTATGGTTTTTTTTGTTTTGTTTGTAAGGCAATTTGTCATTCACATATTCATTTATTTCGGAATTTGAAATAAGTTTTTATTTATTTGCTTTTTCTTGGTTTTCTTCTTATATTTGGCATAAGTTTGATGAAAATAAATTAATTCGCAGAATATTTTTATACTATGTCTGGATTTATATACGATATTAATTTTTTTATTGAACTTTATACATTATATAATATTTTGTTTTGCTTCGTTTCATTCATGAAACTTTAAAGATATTTTCTAGGGAAAATGAAGTTGATTTTAGTAAGTTGAAAATGTTTGAAATTGAATTTGATATAATCTACTTATATATAGGTCTTAGAAAGTTGTTTAGATATTTTGTTTGGAAATTTAAGCTTCATGGCTTCATTGGTGGCTTCATTTATATTTGTTGTGACAGATTTCAAAAATTAAATCTCATATTAATCATAAATGTAGAAATATCACTCTGCAATGGAATATAAACTTTTTTGAAATCCCATTCCTACGAACAAAACGCTTATCAATTGATCAACAAAATTTTTTAAAAATATTTTTGTTCGGCTCTTAGAGCACATTTCATTTCGGGTGACTGAAATTCAAGTCCCATAAAAGGTTAATATGCTTGTTGGTTTCCACAAAGTGTTATGATGTTATATTTTGATATCTTACAAATATTATACAGATTTATTTGGTTATCACGACTAATATTCAATAATTGTTCTTTGTGATCCTTTTTATTTATTGTAAAACTTTTTATTATTTTATTAAATATTCAATATTTGTAAAGTTTAAAGCATGGCACTTATATTTTTTGATATACGTACAATTTTATAGCGTATATGAAGTTGCGTTTGAATGGTAACTATTAGATTATTTTATTTTACAATTTTATTGAATTCCGTTTTGATCATTTTGTTGTAGATATTAGTGTGGAATATAGTTCCTAAAATTTTAATTATGTCAAACTGGATATTCGGAGGTAAAACCACTATATTTTTTTTATTTAAATGTGCTGTGCTGTGTAGGTTGTAGGATTTACAATATGTTTCACAACAACACCAAGGACACACAACAACATGCGTTCGGTAGTGTTAATGACGAAAGTTTTTGTTTTTGAAGTTATACTTCTTTGCGCTCGTAAATATTTTGATGGGGTGTTAATCGAGAAACCGCGTCACGCTTGTTTAAGTTATATTTTAGCCTTTATGCTGTATGGTAATAAAGACGAAATTAGTAAATCAACCTTATGCTGTATGGTAATAAAGACGAAATTACTAAATCAATCAATACTCAATTATATATGATTAAACAAACCTGCTTGCATTAGCAGAACTGCCCTCACATGTTCCAAAAATTGGAAATTGACGTTTCTTTTCCTCTTCTTAGAAACATTGATTAACCAAGAATTTGCATTGGAACCTTAGTACCGAAGAAAAAGATTATGAACAATATCTGTAGCTTTGAAGTGTTTAAAGTGTTTAAAGTGTTTAAAGTGTTTTACTTATTGAGTGAAATATGCTTCTCCATTACTTTCAAAACTATTATTGTTATTGCAAGGGATCTATAAAATATATGCAAATATGTTAACAAATGGTGTGATTTGACTGTTTCAATAATAATATATAAGTCTGAACTCGGAATTTACAAATGAAATTAGTCTTATTATTATTTTTTCCAATTTTTGTTTTAAGTTGTGGGAAGGAATGTCGAAATAAGACGATGACCATAAAGCGATAAAACCCATTAAACGAAAATATTCACTAAAAATGGTGGTATTTTTTAACCGGCCGGCGTATGCATCAATGTAGTAGAGTATTGCAGACAATCGATAAAATATATTTGCAAATTGCAATACGATCCTCTTCAGAACAGCGAAATTTCTGGATTGATAAATGATTATAAGTAGGGCAACCAAAAATATGCACTAGCATGTTTTTTTAACAGCACTTAATTAAAAAATGATTAAGCTTGAAATCTGTTTCAGGTAAAACTAAGACTTTTAAGCCCTACTTGTTAGAGCATATTTTTGCATATTTTACTCTAAAATGCATATAAATGCATATTTCACCAAAAGTGCATATTTTTGCATATTTTGCAAAATCATGAGTTTTTTTTAGCTTTAATACATATTTTTAGGGAATATTATGCCATATTTCACCAAAAGTCAATATTTTTGCATATTTTAAATAATTACCATTTTTTTCCTAAATTGATGGTGACAATATGCACAAAAATATGAGCATCTAAAAATTGGGCACATTTTACCATCGCGGCATTAATATTTAGGGTCCTGTCTTTTGAAAATGGAACACTAGTGCCAAGATTTTAGTGTTTACTGGACCTTTACAATAGGTTTTCTGAGCATCTGTAGGTCCTATCAACCTAAGGTCTTAGAACGGCCATAAAAAGCTGTTAATCCTAGTTTTGTTTTGTTCTATTTTAAGCAGCTTAGAAATCGTATAAAAAATTTTACCGCTTATTATGGCATTCAGATAGGTGTCATATGAGATGTTGAGCTTTTTGGCTGTTGACACATTCCCGAAAATGCTTGTGTTAGGTTGTATGCGTCCCATCCCCTTAACTTAGAAAGCATAGAATTTGGTAAGTTTCAAAATTTGTAGAAAATTTAAGCAATATACTAGCAATCTCATCTATAAAAAAACATTGTAACCTTCTAGAAATTGGAACTAGAGCTCTGTGTTTTGAGATGCAAGGGGTGGGAGCCGGTCAAATGGAATGTCATGTAGAAGGTTCATTTTTTTTAAGGAAGATTACAATTCTTTTATGTAATTTTAATAACCCTTGGTTTCGTATATTTCTGAAAATGCGTTATTTTTATTCTGTACCAGATTTAACTCAGAACGTAATTCTACTCTCAGAACGTAAACCAACAATTATATAAAATTCACGCTAAAAGTAAATTGAACTTCAAAACGAAAACCACCTCTCTGCAATTTGTTGCTCTGTGTTTTGATCTGCTATAGGCTGCAAATGGAAAACGAAATTTTCGTTGACTCATTTAAGTGTCAAGAATAGTTTAATATTGTAATAAACTTCGTCCAGAATGGGTTAATTTTATTTACTCATTCATTAATTAAAAGTTAACTCCTTTTTCAATCTTTTACTTGTATTGCAAATTGTATTGCATAAATTAATGTAAATTAAATTTGTTATACAAATGTTTACATTAATGAATTAAAAGGAGTTACCTAATACATTTTGCATAAATTAAATTTGAGTTCGCTAATACAAATGCAAGTATGAATGAAAACAGGTGTGGCCTATTTCAGATGTACGGACTACGTAGTATTGATTTCTAGTGGATTATAGAAGTTTCGATTTATTTATTTTTCGATATAAATAAGCAAACAAAAATATCAGATAGTCAGTTCGACTTTTGCAATTAAAAGTGTTTATAAATATTCGCAAGTTTAAGGAATAATCGGTGGTACTTGAGCCTGGGTACTAATAGTAAAAGAATCTGAACTTAGTGGAATAGTAAATACAGATTTTACGATTCCGAATATTGTTGATTCAAATTGTGGAAAAGCGGTGAAGTTTATGGTACATAAATTGGAGACCCTGGAATTTATTGTAAGGAAAAACGGAAGCTGCTGTAATTTGATGACAAATAAAGTTTGAGATTCTGTTAACTAAAGATCTGTCTTTTACTGTCGTGTTTGTTCAATAATCTAAAAGAACCAACGAAGAGTCGTGACAGTGGTGTCAGAAGTGGGATTATTGAAACAATGGTCAAGACAGTAAATATTAGTGATCTCAGCCAGACCCAGCTGAAGGATGAGTTGAAGAAAAGGAATGCTCCAATCCATGGAACGAAGGCAGAACTTGCATTCCGGCTGCGTAAAGTTTTAGAAGAAGCAGGCCAAAACACAGAGGTCATAGACATAGAGCCGGAGGAAGCTCCAGTTCAGAATGCCCCAGCAGTTGATCCGATGATGGCGTTGATGAAAGAAATGATGGCACAACAACAACAACAAAAAGTAGAGCAACAACAACAACTTGCTGATATGATGGCTCGACAAGAGAAACAGGCAGCAGAACAAAAAATAGAGCAACAACAACAACTTGCTGATATGATGGCCCGACAAGAAAAACAGGCAGCAGAACAAAAAATAGAGCAACAACAACAACTTGCTGATATGATGGCCCGACAAGAAAAACAGGCAGCAGAACAAAAAGTAGAGCAACGACAACAATTTGCTGATATGATGGCGAAGCAAGAAAGTCTACGTGAAGTAATCGAGTCACGTATATCCAGTGCAGAGGTGAAAATCAACAACGTGGAAAGGGAGCTGCGGAAAGTTACCGAAGAACATGAAGAGAAATTACGCAAACTTTCGAGTGAATTACGCCAAGAAATAGCACAAGGCAAGTCAGGTAACATGATCAATCCATCAACTACTTCAGCTCCAGCTAGAGTAAAAACACCCGCATTTGATGGATCTACATCGTATCAGATATTTAAGATGCAATTTGAGATAGCAACAACTGGGGTTGAGCACCAGCAAAAAGCAAACGCGCTTATATTGGCATTGAAGGGACCTGCTGCTGAAATTTTGCAGACACTATCAGCGACAGAACGTGATTACAGCAAGATTATGGAGGCCTTAGAAGTAAGATACGGGGAAAGTCATATGCAAGCTCTCCATCGCATGCAGCTCAAGACACGAAAACAAGGAGTCAGCGAAACTTTGCAAGAATTAGAGGCTGACATTGTGAGACTGGTTAATCTATCATATCCGAATTATAACGCTGAACATCGAGACGAACTGGCAGCTGATACATTTATCAATGCTCTTCGAGATGTGCAAATGAGAAATCAGCTGTATCTAAGCGGGAAGAAACTACCTACGGAAGTCTTAGCATTGGCCCTACAAATGGAAGCTGGAAAAAGAGCGCTTGCCTTAGATAGAGTACGTAAGATGGAAGTTTCTGAAGAGCCACTAAAAGCAGCGCTTGATGAAGTGATCATGCATGTCAAAAAGTTGGAAGATAAGTCTGAACGAAATCAACGAAGAAGATCTAGCAGAGTAAGATGCTGGAATTGTGGGCAGTTAGGGCACATCAGACAAGAATGCAAAACACGAGTAGCAGCAAAAGAAGGAGTAGTTCCAGGCCGATTGATGAACCTTTCAAACAAGCAAGTGGATGTCAAAAAGGAAGGAGATTGCCGCGTTGAACACCGGAAGAGAAGGATACGTTGTAACGCTGAAGATCTTTCAAGAAGACCCTGTGTTGAGGGGCGCAAGTCATATAGCAGGACTGAGGGAAAGGAGGCAATGAAAGTGAATCAAATTAAGTTCCAAACTCCTGACGATTGGTGTACCGAGGCATTTAAAAGAGAGCAGCTAAAGGATCCAGCTATGGCTCCAATATTGAAATGGAAAACTGAGGGAAGGCGACCGGAGTGGAAAGAGGTAGCACCTTTAAGTACGGAGGTGAAGTGCTACTGGGCGCAATGGGACTCACTATTTATGGACAACGGGATACTTAAAAGAAAATGGGAGTCCGCTGATGGAAAGAAAGTGTTGGAGCAACTGGTGTTGCCATCAAGTCGAGTAGAAGAGGTACTAGGAAAGCTGCATGGTAGTATTTCTGGAGGACACCTGGGAGTCAATAAAACCCTAGCCAAAGTAAGGGAGAGGTTTTATTGGGTAAGGTATCGAACAGACGTGGAGAAATGGTGTCGGCGATGCGATACTTGTGCAGCGAGCAAAGGACCAAAAACTAAAACTCGAGGAGAGATGCAACAGTACAATGTGGGTGCCCCAATGGAGAGAATTGCTATAGACATCGCGGGGCCATTTCCGGAAACGACAAAAGGTAACAAATACATCATGGTGGTCATTGATTACTTTACAAAATGGCCGGAAGCCTATGCAATACCGAACCAGGAAGCAGTTACGGTCGCGGAAACATTAGTCAATGAATGGGTTTGCAGATATGGAACACCGCTCGAGTTGCATACCGACCAGGGAAGGAATTTCGAATCTCAACTGATGGAAGAGCTGTGCAGAACACTCGGCATTAGAAAAACACGAACTACACCTATGAACCCGCAGTCGGATGGCATGGTAGAACGATTCAACCGAACCATGGAAGAACATTTGTCAAAGGTAGTAGAAGCCAACCAAAGAAATTGGGACAAGGATCTTCCGTTATTCTTGATGGCCTATCGTAGCGCAGTGCACGATACGACAAGTGAAACGCCAGCGAATATCATGTTCGGAAGAGAACTACATCTTCCTAGTGACATCGAGTTCGGCATCCCTGGAGGTCTGGTATCCACGAAAACAGATTATGTGGGACAACTAAGGGAGAAGATGAATAAAATCCATCAGCAGGTTCGAGACCACATTAAGATTGCCAGTGACAAAATGAAAACCAGGTACGACATAAATGCAAATAGTGGCGGTTTTCAAGAAGGAGAATTGGTATGGCTATACAACCCCAGAAGAACTAAGGGAAGATCACCCAAGCTGCAGCCAGATTGGGAAGGCCCATATAAAATAATCAAACGAATTAATGATGTCATCTACCGCATACAAAAGGGACCCCGTACCAAGATGAAAGTGATACATCTGCAAAGGTTGGCACCGTACCAAGGTAACAGCACCAATGCGATCTCTGATATTGTTCGGGACGAACAAAACTAAATGGAGGGCAATGTAATAAACTTCGTCCAGAATGGGTTAATTTTATTTACTCATTCATTAATTAAAAGTTAACTCCTTTTTCAATCTTTTACTTGTATTGCAAATTGTATTGCATAAATTAATGTAAATTAAATTTGTTATACAAATGTTTACATTAATGAATTAAAAGGAGTTACCTAATACATTTTGCATAAATTAAATTTGAGTTCGCTAATACAAATGCAAGTATGAATGAAAACAGGTGTGGCCTATTTCAGATGTACGGACTACGTAGTATTGATTTCTAGTGGATTATAGAAGTTTCGATTTATTTATTTTTCGATATAAATAAGCAAACAAAAATATCAGATAGTCAGTTCGACTTTTGCAATTAAAAGTGTTTATAAATATTCGCAAGTTTAAGGAATAATCGGTGGTACTTGAGCCTGGGTACTAATAGTAAAAGAATCTGAACTTAGTGGAATAGTAAATACAGATTTTACGATTCCGAATATTGTTGATTCAAATTGTGGAAAAGCGGTGAAGTTTATGGTACATAAATTGGAGACCCTGGAACTTATTGTAAGGAAAAACGGAAGCTGCTGTAATTTGATGACAAATAAAGTTTGAGATTCTGTTAACTAAAGATCTGTCTTTTACTGTCGTGTTTGTTCAATAATCTAAAAGAACCAACGAAGAGTCGTGACAATATTTTAAAGATTTCAATTTGTGCAAAGTATTCCATTTTAAAGCATTCCATTTGAAAGCATTCCATTTGTACGCTGTAGGGACAAAGAAATCTCTCTGCATTCTTTCGCTATGACAGTGAGTGATTTCTACAGTTAAACTGTTTGCCATTTTTGTGGGAAATTATGATCTCGAGTAACCTAGGAAATAATTTGAATTTTTTCAATTCAAATGTGTGGTTGAATTTATTTCAGAGAAAACGCGGTTTTTCTCTTGTGCGGATTTCGGTTGTGATTCGAACTCTTAACCTTAGTAATGCCAATGAGTTCAGATCCTTTGGCAGTCGCGCTATCAACGAATGAATGATATTTCGAAGTTGAATCTTTAAGAATTACACTATTTGCTCAAGTTGAATTCTCAACTGATATTAGGCTCTTATCATTGAAAATATGTTTTTTGATGTAGCAAATTTTTTAAATTTTCTTTGATTCCATGCAAACATTTTGATGAAACTTACGGCAAATTACATGAATTCTATGGTTTTGCGAAAAAAATTGGAGCAGCCCATTTATATGCAGTTCGGGCAGAGAAGCATTTGGTGCCAAAGGGGCATTCGGGGCCATGAGAAACAGTGTGAAGATGTTGAGGAAATCAAGACTTGACCCTAATTTTTCATCATCTATACAATTCGTATAGCATGTTTTTTAACGGACTCATAAGGAGCCAGGCAGGAGTGTACCAAACTTGGCAACTTTTATTTTTTTCACATTTATTGAGGAGATCAACTTTTTAAGAAGCGCTCTTTTTTATCGGCTTTTTGAGATCGTTACAGAGTAATTCATTGGAAATTGTGACTCCCAATAAACAAATGCTGACACACGTTCTGCAAACAATCAGTAACTATGTTTGGGTGGAATTAAAATTGACCAAATTTTGGTCACTACATTTTTTAGGTTCTCGTTTTATTTACGACATGCATTTACCCATTTATTTGTTCATGCATTTACCCTTTGAAAATAGGAGAAAAATGACTTATGCAGTGTACTATCGTCTGCAAAACTATTTATTGGTTTATTGCTGATTTCCAACAGTTCGTTGATATAAATTAAAAATAGAGTGATAGACAAAATTGTACCTTGGGATATTGGTGTATAATTTGAAATATCACATTCCATTCCTTTTTTGATTACGAGCAACTTTCAATCGACCAATAGCATGAAAGAAAAATATCATATTTATAAAATTTGTGGAAGATTTTAGTTTAAGCCGCGAAAATTCTTTTGAAAATGTTTTTAGAATAATATGTGGGATAATGGTATGGAAACTTTGGTGATTTTAAACCGCCTTAAAAGTTTTTCAATCTTTTTCGGTTTGCAAGAAGTTCTTTCATATTAACTCCTGAAGACAAAATTTAGAGTACTTCTTTAGGAGTTTTAGTACGAATCACAGCGTATTGAGAACAAATTATCTTTCATTGCAGGGCCAGTGACGATTATATCAGCGTCAATTTAATGCAAATATTTTTGTTGGGGTTTCATTTTTTATTAAAATTTTATTTTTATCAAAAATTTATTAATTTCGAATAGAATGGTTTCGGTAATGTTTTGAGCAGAAACATTTACATCGTCTTTGTAAGAACAATAACGAATGAAATGGATAACTTCGAAAAATTTAGAAAATTTTTTTTGGTAACAATTTTTGAGAACGAAAGAATTTTGGCAGTTTAGATTTTAGTAAAAAAAATTTACGGGATTTTGTCAGTTTAGATTTTAGTAAAAAAATTTAATCAACTGATGTAATTAATATTTAATAGTTGTCAATATCTGCAGTACTATCATTACTGACACTCGTAATACCTCGGGTGTGCAGTATATGATAGCGGACAAAAGCTCAGAAATATACTTCACTATCTCAGGCCAGCTAGCCCCGTAACTATGATCAAAGCACAGCGACCTCTTAGGAACCGAATTAAAAACAAGACTCTGAAAACATATATATTTCCATGGTTTCTTTCGGTTTTTAGAGGATATTTTAAATGCATAAAATAGTTTTTTTAGAGCATATTTTAAGCGCTTAAAATTGTTTTTATAGTGCATATTTTTGGTTGCCCTAATTATAAGTCTACATGAAATAGGACGCTAAACCAATAGCAATGAGCTAGTGTACCTATTTTTTATGACGAGTACGGTGGTTTCGGAGTAAGTAATTGACAATTGTGACATCCAATAAGCAAATATATTTACGCTCACCTAATTGTTCGTGACACATTGAATTATTTGAATTAAATCTTTGGAATAAAATTTTAACTTTTTTCTAACCTTAATCTTTTGCCATCTACATTTATAAAACTTATTTAATTATTATTTGTCTGTCAATGTGTTTTAATTTTAACATACATTTAATATGTAAATTTATCTATAGCTTTAGAGACATTTACTTAATGGCTTTTGCTGACTGTAAAATGATACTATTACATTTTTTTCAAATTTTTATATACATATTACTAATAAAATAAGTTAAATTAAATGACATTAAAAAAAACTATAGGAGAATTTACTCAAAAAAAAACAGTTTTCAACCACTTTATCTGGGAAGCACGGGCATCGCCGTGTGAGTACCTTCTAGTAATTGATAATAATTATTAGTTTTTTGAATAATATTTTTTTTGAATAATATTTTTATTTCTTTTTGGATAATATTTTTTTTTATTTTTTTGACTAAGAAAACTAAGAAAAATCGACGATTATACGTTCTTATACTTTTTGAATAATAGTTTTTTTTTTGAATAATATTTTTTTTTTATTTATTTTTTGAAAAATATGTTTTTTTTTTGCTTTTTTTTTTAATGGTATTTTTTTTTTTTTTTGTATTATATTTTTTTTTTGAATAATATTTTTTTTTTTGAATATTTTTTTTTTATTTTTTTTTTTTTTGAATAATATTTTGGTTTTTTTTAGTTATTTTTTTTTAATGTATCCTATCTGTCTGTCTGTGTGCGTGTGTGCGAGCGAATGGCCAAAGAAGTATAACTTCCACCGTCTGGTCCGACGCAGACCCTACTTTTTTTTAATATCATTTGAAAAAGAAATATCTTAACAATGAATCATAAATAAAATATGACTAACATAGGCCAATATTTCATGATAGGATGGAAAAAATTTAAATAAAATAAGAGATGAAAAGCAAATTTTGAGATTTTAAAAATTTCCAAGAAAAAAACTAAAATGCGGTTGCCAATAATCCGGTTCATGCCATATTTCTTGATCTAATGAGGCACTGTTTTCCTCAATAATTACAGCCCACACCAGAATTGATTCAGGTATAAGTTTTGAGCCGATACGATTCAGATTTACTGAATCATATCTGCTCAAAACTTATATTGAATAAATTGTTAGGACAATTAAGGTCGTTCAATAAGTCCGTAGGATAAGTAAGAAAAAAACAACATTTTGACAAAACTCGATTTTTTTATTCAACATAGTTGCCTTCGAGGGCGATACAACGAGTATAGCGATTTTCCAACTTTTCTATACCATTTTTATAGTACAATTTCTCTTTCTCGTCAAAATAGGCCTCAGTTTCAGCGATTACTTCATCATTGGGCTTAAATTTCTTTCCAGCAAGCATTCTCTTGAGATCTGAAAACAGGAAAAAGTCGCTGGGGGCTAAATCTGGAGAATATGGTAGGTGGGTTAGCAATTCAAAGCCCAATTCATTCAATTTTGCCATCGTTTTCATCGATCTGTGACACGGTGCATTATCTTGGTGAAACAACACTTTTTTCTTTTGCAAATGTGGCCGTTTTTTGCGATTTCAGCCTTCAATCGATCCAAAAGTTCACAGTAATACTCGCTGTTGATGGTGGTTCCTTTTTGGAGATAGTCGATGAATATTATTCCGTTCGTATCCCAAAATACAGACGCCATCACCTTACCGGCCGACTGTTGCGTCTTTGCTCGCTTTGGATTCGGTTCGTCGACTGCTGTCCACTCAGCTGACTGTCTTTTGGATTCTGGTGTGTAATTGTGAAGCCATGTCTCATTCATTGTCACATATCTACGATAGACTTCCCTTTTATTGCGGTGTAATAGCGCCAAAGACTCCTCTGAAGCATCGATTCGTTGTTGTTTTTTGGCGACTGTGAGCTCACGCGGCAGCCAATTTGCACAGAGCCTTCGCATACCCAAATATTCGTGTAAAATGGTAAAAACACTACCATTTGCTACCTTTACAATGTCAGCTAGCTCACGCACCTTCAATTTGCGATCGTTCATAACCAATTTGTGGATTTTTTTGATGTTTTCTGGAATAACAGCCTTATTTGGGTGTCCACTGCGCTCTGCATCTTTTGTGCTGGTACGACCACATTTAAATTCAGCCATCCACTTCTCTACCATTTTTCTCGATGGAGCAGAGTTTGGATAATGTTTATCAAGCCATTGTTTGGTTTCCACTGTATTTTTTTTCATCAAAAAGCAATGCTTTATTAAAATTAGAAATTCACTTTTTTACATTTTTTTTCAAAAACAAAAGTTGCTTCACACAAAATGCTATAACTCACGAATAAATAGTCAGATTGCTGTCAAATTTATACACGTATCGTTTGAAGGTTAGTACTTAATAAAAATCATATGGAAAAAATTCTAGTAACGCCATCTATGTGTCATCCTACGGACTTATTGAATGACCTAGAATTATAACTATTACTTGTTTTAACTTGAAATCGAAGTCTAACCAACGCTGTGTTGTTACTGTTTAAAAAACGAATCTTAGGTAAACCTGAGTTTTACCAGCCGGATCAATAGAAGTTAATTTACACAAAACATCACAAATGAAGTTTTCTTTCTGTTATCGAGAGGTGTCAATTGCAATTTAAATACATGGATGTTCAGCTTGGAAATCTTATATGTACTTACTTTTGATATCATGAAACAATAAAAAAATGGTAGTCGAGCGAATTCTGGCTCTGAGGTATCAAAACTTTGTGTCTGTGTTAGATATGTTTACACAGTTTTTGGGAGAAAGCTTTTATAAGAACAATGTTTTTTGTTTTGGGCAGAAAAGAATATACAAATAAGATTCGTTGAAAAAAAACGAAAAAATTACAAGCATTTTGTTTTTGCTTAGAAAAATATTACCAACTAATACAAAACATTAGCGCGTTGTCGTACAAATTATAACAGATAATAAATAAAAGAAATAACATAGAGCGGAGCAAAATGAAAATTCACTGAGTAACTCTATTCTGGTACATTGTGAAAAAGAAATTTAGAAAAAAAATTATAGCAATTTTTTCATAACTAGTATTCTGTGTCGCGGCAAATAACAAATTCGTATTAGAAAAAAATCTTTTTCTTCAAACGTCAAATAATTAGGTCATAATTTGACTGAGCTGGCTACGGAGAAATGCAACTTCTCCGCCAGCGACAGTTTTACTTTTGCTTTTCCCTACATGTAAGGAAAAGTGTTAGTATGATACTGTTAAAATAATAACACACAAAATATAAAATTTAACCGTCATTTTTATTTGTTAAAACAATCGAAACTACTCATATTTATAAATCTCGCCTTCTTAAATATTTATTGTGCATAAATTATGCATAAATTAAACCTAGATTTGAGTATCAAAACCACAAAAAACATGGCACATTTTAAAGCGTTTGAAGAAAAAATAACATATTTTATTTGGAGGAGAAGTAACTTTTCATGGCTTGCCTTCTATTACCGGTCTCACTGCGTTCGGCGGGTAAACTCAGGCGCGCCATGAAAATTCATACTTCTCCTCAGTATAAAATAATATACTATTATTTCATTTATTGCACTTTTCTCAATTCCCAATTCACAGGAAAATGCCGGCGTACAGGAATTGTTTTTAAAGCAATTAATAATTCCATGTTTTGCAAAAAATGACATTTTCCAATTGTTTCTATTATAGTTCAGAAAAATGTTTAAAATACATTTTCATTTAGAACTAAGTGCTTATTTCAATAATTGCAACCGATCAAGCTGATATTTTTCTTTTGGTGGAAAAACGATATTGAATCTCATATTTCCTTATATTTTCCATAGTTAGTTTAGAAGTTCTTATTTCTGCAGAAAAATTAACAGAAATTCTATCCTTTAAGGTTTTATTTGTTTAAATAAATTTTGTGCCTGAAATAATTATTTAAAAAAATATTGCCGGTTGTGTTGAAACTTTGATGATCGATAGTATAATAAAAAAAATTAATGCCTGTTTTTAGGTAGATTTCATATAAAAATCTACCTATTTATTTTTCCACTGGTTTTGATACAGAGTGGCTCGAAATTTGTTAAGAAATCTGGTACCAAGCAAAGATTTAAATTATTATGTTTGTTTAAAAGGTACTTAGTGAAACTTTATAAAAATATTACACAGACAAAAAGTATGTTTATGTTTGGATGATTTTTTCAATTTTAATTTTTCATGGCGATTTCGAAAAGCGTCGTTTTTTTCTCTTTCAGTTTTTTATAAAGATTAATTTTTTAAGTTCCCTGTCTCACATAGTGATGCCGATCATCAAGATTTGTTCATATCCAAGATTACTACTCATTATCCTTTAAAATAGATATTTTTTATGCAAAAAGTATGCAACTTTTTTTTTGACAAAAGTAATGACTTTTTGGTACACTTTCGTCCTTCCGGCTTCTACTATTCACGACACCTATATATTTAGAAATAAAAACATTTTTGAAACCGCTCTAGCAGTTTTCTAGTTTTCCCCGCTTGTGACGGAGGGTTAGCCGATCGGCTGACGGCAGACAAACATTTGTTTGCTCTTTTAGAATCATACGGGCCTAAAACGTCAAGACATGCCAAAAAGTGAGCTTAAGATTTTCAGACCGAACTAGTATACGTTTTTATAAATAGTTAAAAATATATCTTTAACAGCACATTACGTTTATTAATTTTTAAGCAATGAGCGGATATTACTGTAAACACATTTAGGGGAGGGAGTCAAATTATATGATGACCGACATCTGTGCTCTACCATTTTCTATATATCTTCACAAAAATTATTATTATTACTATTATCAATATATTAAAATTATTTCCATTAAATTTGTAAATAAAGTTCGTTACTTTTTTCAGGTAACTGATTGGGGTATGCAGCAATGCCAATCTACTCGTGTCATCATTCAAGGTATACCACAACTTCAAGTCTATCCATCGTCCATTACAACTTTTCGTGGTGAATCGGTACGAGTACGTTGCGTGTCATTAGAAAATAATCATAAAAGTGGTGTACTAGGGTACAGTTGGACAAAAAACGGTGCTTTGTTCCAATCGGATTCAAATACTGAAATGTGGGAAGATTTATATCCGGATGGCAGTATTTTAGTTGCAAAAAATATTCAAAAGTCCGTAGATTACACATGTGTTGTTTCAAATTCAATTGGAACTGGAACAAGTAGTATTTATATAACGGTTGTGGATCGCGGTGTTATTGAATTGTGTCCGGAAGACTATTCATACGGTATAAAATGGCCACCTAGTGCACCTGGGTCACCAATATTTTTAGATTGTCCTGGGGAACATTCAGGAAAGGTTGAAAGAATATGTGAGCAAAGCGATTTCAATCGCTCAGAATGGATTATTCCAAACTTTTCAAGATGTATTTCAAATGGACTTCATCTTATTTCCAATGAGGTAGGCAATGTTCATTATTATTGAGTTCATGTAAAACTTTATAATTCATTCTTTTAAAATAATACAGTTTCGTGGTTTAACATTTGGATATCAAAAAACAAATTGTACTATAATACTGCAAATGTGTTTGGAATACGCGCTAAGTCATCAGCTAGATTTTCTTCCAGGAGAAGGTGGTTTTTTGTTAAAACTTCTTCAAGAGGTTGGTTTGAATTGCTTAATATAGGTTTAATGTCTTTTAGGATATCTCAAAATACAACACAATATATCAAACATTTAAAAATCCTTAGAGTATACTTTCTATATAATAAGTTTATCAACAAAAAATGTATAATGCGGCAAGTTATGTGAAATATGAGAAAATATTTATTTCACAACTTAAGAAAATAGTATATTTTCCTACAAGAGATGAAGACATCTCTCTGAAAACGTTTTTATCTCGCGAAGGAAATGCAAGTTTTTCTCTGATAGTATATATATAATCGGTATTTACTATAAATTATAAAAGTTGAAATCGACAGCATAACATTAAAAATATGGAGGGGCTGAAATCTCAAGCTCTGAGATATCAAGACTTCGGTCTGGGTTAAGGATTTTGATATAGTTTTCGCAAAAACTTTTATGTGGACATGGTTTTTAGTGTGTATCAAACAAAACTTTTTGTTAAAGTACATGTATTTTTTATCTCTGTTTAGATATGTATTACAGAACTAACACGAAACATCAATACGTTGTCGGAAAATTATAACAGATCATATATTAACATAATTTAGTGAAAAGATTATACAATCAGCAAACTCCTCAAAAACCTCTCCATTTAGCGTTTCAAGAAAATATTTCAAAATCACAAATTCATATTTCCTTCAAAATTTCAAAAATATTGAAAAAATTAAATAAAATAAAAAATTCAAACTTTTTTCAAACAAAATTCTAAAAATATTTCAAAATTTACTACAAAATCAAAGATTAAAACTTTTTACAAAAATTCTAAAAATATTGCATAAATTATAAGAAAATCAAAAATCGAAACTTTTTCCAAAATTATAAAAATTATAATAAAATCAAAAATTTAAAATTTTTCAAAAATTCTTACAAAATCAAAAATTGAAACTTTTTTCAATATTCTAAAAATATATATAAAATTCAAAAATTCTATTTTTTTTTTTCAAAATTCTAAAAATATTCCAAAAATTAGAATAAAATGAAAAATTTAAACTTTTTCTAAATTCTAATAATATTCCAAAAATTATTAAAAATTTAAATATTCAAACTTTTTCCAAAATTCTAAAAATATTGCAAAAATTATAACAATATCGAAAATTGAAACTTTTTCCAAAATTGTAATAAGGTCAAAAATTTAAAATTTTTCAAAATTCTAAAAATATTCCAAAAATTCTTGCAATATCAAAAATGATACTTCTTTCAAAATCTAAAAATATATATAAAATTGAAAATTTTTTTTTTCAAAATTGTAAAATATTCCAAAAATTAGAATAAAATCAAATATTTAAACTTTTTCTAAATTCTAATAATATTCCAAAAATTCTAAAAAATTCAAAAATTCAAACTTTTTCCAAAATTCTAAGGATACTGCAAAAATTATAACAATATCAAAAATTGAAACGTTTTCCAAAATTATAAAAATTTTAATAAAACCAAAAATTTAAAATCTTTCAAAATTCTAAAAATATTCCAAAAATTCTTACAAAATCAAAAATTGAAACTTTTTTCAAAATTCTAAAAATATATATAAAACTCAAAAATTATATTTTTTTTTTCAAAATTCTAAAGATATTCCATAAATTAGAATAAAATCAAATATATAAACTTTTTCTAAATTCTAATAATATTCCAAAACTTTTTAAAAATTCAAAAATTCAAACTTTTTCCAAAACTCTAAAAATATTGCAAAAATTATAATAATATCAAAAATTGAAACTTTTTCCAATATTATAAAAATTATAATAAAATCAAAAATTTAAAATTCTTCAAATTTCTATAAATATTTCAAAAATTCTTACAAAATCAAAAATTGAATCTTTTTCAAAATTCCAAAAATATTTAAAAAACTATAACAAATTCAAAAATTTCCATGTTCAATTGTATTTACGTAAACAAACAGCTAAATTTTTTTTTGCAAAAAATTATGTAAAAAAATAAATGAAATCATTTTTTGGCACACTTGACAATATTTTTTTGACAAACTTATAATGCCATAATTCTAACTTAACATACGTGGCAGATCCATATGATTGATGGTAATTATAGCACTAATTAATTTGTAACCAACAATGTTTCCTCTACAGGTAAGTTGCGCTTCATCTGCTGCATGCGTTTCTTGCAGAATTACAACGTTGATGTCGTAATCTTTTAATAATCTTTGTAAATGTTCAGTTTTTGACCTGCTTATGCCTTCAATGTTCAATTGCAAAATACGGACTGAATGTCCAATATTTTTTGTCTTATGGTGCTGAAAAGTACCGTTGTTATTGTGATTTTGGTTCATATTTATTTTTTTTTTGTATCACAGCCAAGAGTTCGAAATGAAATGTTTGGCTACCAAGTTGAAATAGACTATTAGCGTAACCCAGGGTGTAGCGCGATGAGCTTATCTATTTAACACACCTCTTTTAGCTCATGAATGTATTACTTAGGTCTTTAGACCAAAGTAATTCATATTCTATTTTTTCATGGTTGCGTTGTTTAAAAAACTTTGTAAAATTATATGAAAAACCATAGCAACTACAATTTGATATTCTTTTGACACAAGTGGAAAAAGAACCCATTTTCGCTGGGCATTAAGCGTGATGAAAATAGACTTTTCATATGCTATCATAGAAAAATATAATTAAGCAATACGATGGGAAACAATTAAAATAGACAATATACAGAAATACAAAGTATAGAATATGAAGGAGGCTGAAATCTCAAGGCTCTGAGTTATCAAGACTTCGGTCTGTGTTAAGGATTTTTATATATAGTTTTCAGCGAAAGACTTTTATGAGGACATTGGTTTTAGTTTAAGCAGCGATGTTTAGTTAACAAAAAACTCAAAAAAAGTGAAAGTATTTTATCTCTGTTAAGAAGTTTATTGCAAAACTAACACGGAACATCAATACGTTGCCGGAAAGTTATAACAGATCATAAATTAACATAATTAAGTGAAAAATACACTAAGCAAACTACTGAAAAACCTCTCTATTTAGCGTTCAGCAATTTCGTCTTTTCGAAAACATACAACCTATTATCTACCAATAGCTAAGAGTTTCTTTAAGTACAAAAAACTTCTTCAAAAATCATCTAGTAATTAAACGAAAAAATATTTGAAATTGACAAATCAAATTAGATTTTTCAATGAAAATAATAGAAATAAGTCACCTCCTTTCAAATGAATTTTATTAAGTTGAATGACATTTGAATATGACATTTGAATATGACAATTAACATTGTTGCATGTTCGGCTTGTCGGACTTTAAAAAACAGACAAACTTTTGTCGGACAAGGTTACTCTCGTTTTCTAAAACAAATTTCCACCCTCCATTAATAAAAAACAAAATTGTTTTAGTAAATTTATAAGACCCCGGGCAATCACCATGTTTTGGAGTTTGCCGAGTAATAGAGAGGTCGAATCGAGGAAAATGGCAGATAAAAAAGTTGTTGAGTGGTCGGGTTGATAAAAAACTCGTCAAGGACGTCAAGGTATAATAATTATACTCATGATGTATAAAATATTTGGTATTCATCAAATGAAAGGGGTGGGGACCTGCTGACTATAAATTAAATAGCTAAAAAGTTAATTTATAATAAAACACGAATTGCGAAATACTATAACAAGGAATTTTATTTACAATTATAGAGCATTATAGAGCAAGAGCCCGCGACGGCCAGACCTTCGTTTTTTTATTAAAGTTGAAAGTTTTTCTGCTCATACCCCCTACTCAGGTAGGAATGATTAGCGACATATGAAGTTCGGATCATGGTGGCTTTGGCAAGGAGTAGGTAACACAGGGGCCTCCAAAGTTTCGTGAAAGTATAAAAGGTAATTTTTTTATATATTCTTCGGGATAGTATTAGAAGTCACGTCACCCATTGCCAGACACTTACTATCGTGGTAACCCCCTGCCAGACACCCTTAAACTTTAACAAATTGATAATGTTCAATGGTGTCTGGCAGGGGGTTTCCACGAAAGTAAATGTCTGGCAATGGGTGATGTGACTTCTAATACTACCCCAAAGAATATATAAAAAAATTACCCATGCTTTCACGAAACTTTGGAGGCCCCTTTGTTACCTGCTCCCTGCCAAAGCCACCATGATCCAAACTTCATATGTCGCTAATTGTTCCTACCTGAGTAGCGGGTATGCGCAGAGAAACTTTCAGTTTTATAAAATAACGAAGGTCTGGTCTTCGCGGACTCTTAGTTTATTATGTTTCGCCAAGTAGCAGCGATGAAATCTGTCGAATTTATAAGTATAATAAAATAACGTTTTATATTACAAACAACAAATTCAAGCACATTTTCGTTTTAGTTTTTTTCGTTAATCGGTTAACCGGTTATTTTGAAATTTTACTATTCGATAGCATGATAGTAAAAAAGTTGATGATTTCCATCGCTAGTAATCCAGTATAATATTATACTCTTTAATATTGCGACGTCCTAAATAACTAAAACTCTAACCTAAGGTTACGAGGAGGATAGATTTTTTTAAACAAGCAAACGCGATGCATCAACAAGGAATATCCACTTTTATTGAGTAAAGAATAGGAATTATTAGACTTTTTTTTTAACAAAAAGTGTTGTGTAATAGGGTTTACAATATGTGTCACAACAACACATAAATACCTTTTAAGACCTAGGTCCCACAAACAACTGCGTTCCAAGGTCTTGATGAACGCTTTTTTTAAACCTCTGCAGGTTGAAGCCCCTGCGATCTGCCAATATGTCTTTCTGCGATCTGCCAATATGCCCGCGTGAGATCTCGACCGTTTCACTGGTTGCGGTAGCCGATTGCCGAGTGGAACGGGGGTAAGAATAGGTTTGAGGCATGATGCCGCTGATTTCATCTGAGCACTGCTGATGACGATATTTGTAAAAAAACGACGAGGTCAGCAACAGTGCGACGATGTTGTAGGGAATCAAATTTTGATGTCAAAGCTCGATCACCCAGAATTCGTATAACCCGCTTGTGAACAGAGGCCAAGAGGGCCAATATGGAAACAGAAGCAGCACCCCAAACTTGACAACAGTACTCCATACAGGGACGAATATAGGACTTATAAACATGGAGCAATCGGTATGGAGTGAAAATTTTTTTGCATCTATTTAAGAGGCCGAGTTTTTTAGACGCGCTTTTTGCCATCGCCATTACTTGATCGTTCCAGAGTAGGTCATTTGAAACTGTGACACCCATTAAACGGATGTTTTTACATTCACCTATTGGTTCATCACACATACTGAATAAAATATCTATGGGGAACTCGGTCTTTAATCTGGAAATAATCAACAGCAGTGTAAAGTTGAAATTGACCAGGTTTTGGTCACCCCAATCGGCGACTTTTTTTAGGTCTTTATTCACGTTTATGGCAGCCTCACTGGTCAGGATTAATTCGTTCGTGCATTTTAACTTTTGAAGGAAGGAGCTCGAACGACTTGTGCAGAGTACTATCATCTGCAAAACTATTTATTGGGTTGCTGGTGATTTTCAACAATTCGTTGATATAAATCAAAAATAGGGTTGGGGACAATGTTGAGCTTTGAGATACACCAGCGGTAATTAGTCAGAAGAAAATCCGTCTAAGGAAACCGAAATGTATCGGTTGGATAGAAAATTTTGAATCAGCTTCACAACACTGAGATGAAAACCATACGCAACGAGCTGGTTGATTAAGTTGGCATGCCAGACTCCAGCGCTGTAGTTACGCAAGTGCAACAGGTGCAATCGCACTGGGCCCCTTATTTTTTGGGGCCCCAAATAGTAAATACATTAGAAAAACTTCTGCAATAGTAAAAAAAATACCAAGAATTGAAAGAAAAAACAAAGATGAAAATTCAAAATGTTTAACTTTCAAACAAATCTAGTTAAATCTATGATTTCATTTAAAACAAATATACATAAAATTCAGTTGCTTTTTTTGCTGTTTGTTTTAGAGGTACTTTTTCGAGGAAGCATTTAGAGGAAGCAACGAAAAACTGTTTGAACCGAATAATGGTAATTTTTTGGGAGTAATTGAATTGATTGCTGATTTTGTTCTAGAACTAAAAATGCATTTACAGTCAATAACTGAAACGGAAAAAAAGTACCATCATATTTTTCACCGATGGTTCAAAACGAAATTATCTTGCAACTAGCTTCTAGAGTTTTACATATATTAGTCAGTAATATTAAATCATCGAAGCACTTTTCCGTAATGATAGATTCTACACCGGATGTTTGCAAAAAACCAGTTGTCCATTATTATTCGGTATATCAAAATAGCGGACCAAAAGCCAAGTATACAAGAAAGTTTCTTAAGCTTTGTAAATATATTGTCCTCAACCGGCGAAAATTTAGCACACGTCCTTATTGAGGAATTAAAAATATTATGAATCGAAATTGCTAATTGTCGTGGTCAGTCATACGTACAGATGTAAATTTACCGGTAAAATATTTTTATTGTAATTTTACCGTAAAATTACCGGTAAAATTGGTAAAATAGGTAAAATATAAAACTGGATCTAAAAATTAAATTATGGTTGCATTAATTAATTTAAAATGTACGACTATATCACAATAGTATAGAGGTATACAAAACACCATATAGAGGTATACAAAAACATTAGATGCAAATCAAATATATTTTTATGGAGTTAAATATGCTTACTCGCATAATATTTATAGACAGGAATATACATAATCAGCATTGGAAAATTCTTTTGTATCTAAAAAATGAACGAGAATCGGCTGTTGTTTATATTAAGCAGTACATCTGGAAAATGGACAACACGTTGTTTGTACATCTGCAAAAATGGAACCAATTCTGGATCAACTGGCTACAACGATGACTGCTTTCTTCACTGTTACGTCGAAGTTATGCGTTTGTAAGGACAATACTATATTCGAAAATGTTTACGTATTAGTATTACACATGGAATGGAAATATAAAAACATTTGAATGGCACAAATTCAAAAAGTGATTCTACAGAAAACCAAGCATATCCATTGAAATTTAATATATGTTCAAACTATATGCGATGCATCCCAATCCAGAGAAATGCCACTTTCAACGCATGTGGTTGGAAAATGAGCCCGGTTCAACGTTTTTTCAGCATTCATAATTGTCAACGGCATTAAACATGTGACGTGTCACTTCACATATGCCACAATCGACGATGGGATAGATATATTAATTACGCGGGCAACAATCAAAATCTAATTCGTGCAGTGTTTCATTGTTTCATTCATGGGAAAAATATAAAAGGCAAATGGCTAAAAAAATTTTTTTCTCAAACTCGAAACAAAAATTTACAATGAAGGGCTGATAATGTTTCGTTGCGTTGTGTGTTCTTAACCGTTTGGGAATTTCATCGATCTGCTGCTGTTGCTGCTTCGTTTAAAGTAAAATTGCATCTCGAACCAAATTACTTTCAAATTATTTCCAAATATTCTAACTTACTATATAAGAATCACGATTTGTGAGAAAACGAAGTATGCTTGCGGCCAACAAAAAAGGCATTTACGAACTTCTCCAAATTATTCAATCTAACATTCAAAGTAAAGAAATAATATAGAAATCCGTCTATACCGCAACTGCTATAGAGCCAAATGAAGCATTTTGTTTTTCCAACAGAATTTTTTTAATTCACTCTATCTGTCACACCATGCCTGCAATTGAAAAACAGTTCCCCGCAGTGTACCGATGAAATGCAAAATATTTACTCTTTTATTCGTATCAGTTGCTCACCAGTGGGTACTGTACAAAGACATACTGCTGAACCGAACTGCATATCATCTGAAATGAAATGATTTATTAGAATCAATAACCTTGGATGGCCTCAATCTACAGCTGTTTGAAAAAGTGTTCAATACCTGAGATACATTTTGGACTAAGATCTAGGCTTCTTGTAGTGATAAATATTCTTTTTGTTGTAATAAATATTCTATAATTCCACAAAAAAAGCACAATTTTTGATTTTTATTAAACAAAGGTTAATAAAATTTTATTGCAATTTTACCAATTTTACCAAGCCCAAGTAATATTACGTAATATTACCAATTTTACCGGTAATTTTACTATGGGTAATATTACCTTTACATCTGTAGTCGCACGACAACGCAAGCAATATGAAAGGAGAATATAATTAAGGGAGTGAAAAGTCGAATTTTAGAATTTAACAACAAAGAATGGTATACGCCATGTGGTGGACACAACATCAATCTAGTGATAGGAGATAGTGTTAAACACACTATTAAAAGTCAAAATTATTTCACTACATTAAATAATTTATACAAGATTTTTGCTGCATCGACAACGCGATGGGCTATTCAAGCAAAATATTTAAAAATTAATTTGAAGACCCCCAGCCATACTCGATGGGAATATCGCTTTAACAGTAAAAAAGCCGTGAAATATCAGATAAACGAAATTAGTCTTGCTTTAGATGAACTTAAGAATAGTTATCCAGATTGCAAAACTCTTGCTGTATCTCTAAAAAAACAAATAAATTCTTATGAATTTATTGTATTGACAACAATTTGGTATCAATTGTTATCAAAGCTTCACATCTTCAGCCAATTGCTTCAACGAAAAGATATGGCAATCAATATTGCATTACAACATACAAGGGCTATGTTATTATCGCTTGCTGACTTAAAAAACAATTTCCAAGAGCTTATAAAAGAAGCACAAGAAATATCGTTAGCAATAAATGTAATAGCACCGTTCACCAAACGGCCTGCACGTGATACCCAAATACTAACAAATAGAAACAGAGAATATTTGGATAAATTACCAGAACCTAGCCGAGTACGTATTCTCAAAAGATTAGCTGACTATTGTTATTATACAGACCCAAAAAATAAAGCAAATGATAAATATGACAATATAGATGCTATTAGTACAGATGATATACCAAATGAAGGAATTGAACTCCCAAAAGAACAAATTGAACCAATTCAATTTTGTGTTGATATTGATATAGGTGAGCTTATTCCTGAAATTGACGATGAATGTAGCCATCTAAACCTTACTGCTGAAAATAAATTCAAACAATCTTATTTTAATAATTTAATGGATACAGTGATAAATTCACTGCAAGAACGATTTGAATCGTATAGTTCTTTAAATGAAATTTTTGGTTTTTATTTCGATAATAAGAAGCTAAAAACTATGAATACAAATGAATTCAATACTATAATTGTACATATCTAGTCAAACACTAAGAAGGGGATATTGAAGACGTGGAGTTCAAAACTGAACTTTCTATTTTAAGATATATTTTAGAAGATAATAATACTACTATAGAAAATTTGGAATTCATTCTAAAAAGGAATTTGAAAGAATTATATCCAAATGTATATATCGTTTATAGAATAATTTTAACAATACCAATAACCGTTGCTCATTGTGAACGGTCGTTTTCAAAACTGAAATTAATTGAAAATTATTTACGGTCAACAATGTCACAAGAAAGGCTTTCTGGATTAGCAATACTATCAATTGAAAATACAACAGCCATAACAATTAATTATAATGACATAATTGATGAATTTGCCAGCAAAAAAGCTAGAAAAATTCCTTTATAATTTGCATATTTTTTTTAAGTAAAAACCAATTAATATGAATTCAATAACATTTAAAAAAAAATGTTTTTCGGCTAACGGCTGTAAAGTTTAACTTTACTGCCGCTGGGGAGTAGCTAAAGTCTTACTTTTTAGCCGGCGGCTGCAAAAGTGACGTCATTTTTACTTTTTCTGCCGGCGGCTGTAAAGTGACTTCCATATTTTTACGGCGGCTGTAAAGTAATTTTCATATTTTTACGGCGGCTGTAAAGTAATTTTCATATTTTTACGGCGGCAGTAAAGTAAAATAAAATGATATTATTAATTTGTTCAAAACAGAATGCATTTCAGTTCATTTTAATGAATAAAAATAAAAAAAAATTAATTTCAGAAAATTTATTACCTAAAACATATTTTTAAAAAATTTGATGCATTAATTTCATATTTTTAAACAAATTTAAACGTTTGCCGAAAAAATAGTGTATTGAATTCGGAGCTAAAGTGACTTTTTGTGTTTCGTCTATAATTGTCGGCCTCCCTACGGTCGGCCGCCAAACTATAGACTCAACACAAAAAGTACGACTTTAGCTCCTAATTCAATAATATACTATTTATTGTCTGCGACTGCATAGGGCCTCTTAAAGACGCTGTGCACAGGGCCCCTAAAAGTTAAACTACGGCACTGCCAGACTCTATCGAATGCCTAGGAGATGTCTACGGCGATAACGTATGTTTCACCACCTTTATCAAGTATGCTGTTCCAACAATGCGCTACATAGTTTAATAGATCGGTAGTTGATCTTTTGTTTCGAAAACCGTATTGGCTGCCGGATATCAAATGATTTACTTCCAGAAATTATGAAATGTGTGTAGTGTTTGCAATCTTGGTATCCGGGTACCCGGATACCCGGGTATTTAGGAAGATTTTTCGGGTATTTAATATCCGGATATTTTGAACAACAAAAGGTCCAGTTTTTTCTCAATAAAATTTACAAAATAAAATTCAGCTCATTCTCTTTTTGCAAATTTGAATTATTCTTTATGCTAGTTGTTGACAAATGATTCTATTCTAACCATACAAATTGCAATATGTCCATAAACATTAAACCATAAACATTAAACCACCCACATCCGTAAACATTAAACTGCCCTCGAGTTAATTATTATTGTTTGGATTATGAAAACAACAGAAAAACGACGAGAACACATAACAAAATTTATGGAATTTTAGTTCTTATTAAAATTAAAATTAAGTCATACAAAATTAAGGATTTTCATTGGTTATTTGTTTATATTTAGTTTAAAACAGAAACGGTAAATATATTATGATAAGTTTGTATTTAAGATTTAAGCTAATAATTAAAATAAGTGTCATCGAAATGTCATCGAAGGTTTGGGACCAGTTCAAGAAAATGTCATCAGATAAATCTCGGTGCCACGTAGTTGGATGCGCACGAATAATTTCAACTAAATGGGGAAATACGTCAGCAATGAAAAATCAAATCGGATAATGATGCGGCTAATTATAATATTGAAAATTTACAACTACAAAAATGTATTGCTGTCTACACAAGATCTACTATAGATAACAGTGGTACTACAGTTGATAAAGAGCTGAAAATGTTGTATGTAAATAAAGGAAAGCGAAAAAAATGTTGGAAAATTTAAATCAATCGTTATTGACCGTGAAGCCAACATCCACTTTATCGGAGCGGGTTTTTCTATTGCAGGAATTTAAAAAAAATACGAAATCGGATGAGTACAGCTACCCTAAATGCTTTAATATTTTTGAAATATTATTTTACAATTAAAAAATGATCAATTTTTAGTTTACTACTGTGAGGTTTTTTTATTGTTTTTCATCTTTTAATTTTTTTATAACTACCCGGGTTATCCGGGTAATCCGGGTAATCTGGAAAATACTAATCGAGTAACCGGGTAATTTGAAATCGGGTAATTTGCAATCACTAAATGTGTGTATTAATATAATGCTCGTAGACTTTGGATAGGACCGATAGTAAAGCTTTTGGCCTATAATTTGAGATATCGGATTTTGGTCCCATTTTGGGGACGGGCTGGACATTTGCCAACTTCCAGCACGAGGGAAATATACCAAATTTGTAGGATTGGTAGAATATTTTAGTTAAAGTTGGTGCAAGTTCTTTGGAAAAGGTTTTTAAAATAATGGGTGGAATATTGTCCATTCCTGAAGCTTTGTTGATGTTTAACCCCTTTACAGGTTTGGCGACTATTTTGGGTTTGAAGTGAAGTGCATGCATATTAACTCTTGAAGACTCGATTTGGGGTATTTCCTTAGAAGTTTCCAAAACAGTGGAGTTCAGAGCAAAGCGTTCAGCGAACAAGTTAGCTTTTCTTGCGGGATCATTAACGATTAAATCACCATCAATAATAGGGGGAAAAGAAGATTTTGTACCAGAATTTAAAGAATTAATGGTACTGCAGAAACTCTTGTCAGAAACAGACATAGACGTAAGTTTTGAGGTTTTCGCTCTGTCAATTTCAGACTTTTCGTTTGAGATAACTTGGCTAAATATTTTGTTGGCCTTTAGATATTGGGATCGATTAGCGGGAGTTTTGTTATGAATCCAAATATTAAATGATCTACGTTTGTTTCTAAGTGCCGTTTTGGCAGCTTTCGAATACAAGTATTTTTGTTTGGGTTTTATTATGGAGAAAGGGAAAAATTTATTGATAGCAAATTCGATGGTTTCTGTAAAGTTTTGAGCAGAAACATTTACATTATCAGTGTAAAAACAATGACGGTCGAAAATGAAAACATGGAAAAAATTTTGAAGACCACTCTTATCCATTTTAGAGTAGTGAAATATTTTACGGGGTTTCGGAGCTATATAAGAACTGAATCTAAAAAATTATGGTGCAAATTATGAAACTTTTTGCAATCCATACAATTTTAGAGCGATCTAGTTTCGAACCAATGAGAAAGTTTTAAACTTTAAAAAAGTTTATCATTCTCATCAGGGCTAGCCGACTAGATAAACTCTACCAAAAAATGTCAACGCTAATGAATATAAACCAAAAATTAGGTTACAACTCTAGCGAAGTGTAAAAACAAAAAATTTACATAAACATAAATTTAATAGATTCAGGTTTAGTCAATTAATTTCTCTGGTGATCACTGTTTTTAAAGTTTAAAATTCAGTTTTTTTAAAGTTTAAAATTTTCTCATTGGTTCGAAACCAGATCGCTCTAAAATTGTATGGGTTGCAAAAAGTTTCATAATTTGCACCATAATTTTTTTAGATTCAGTTCTTATATTCTTGATGGGAGATTTTCCATCGGGGTGATGTTATATCACAAATAATTTACTGAATTAATTGTTGATCGTGTGTCAATAGACACAAGTGAAGGCTAGTCATCTTCTTCTCACCAATATAAGTTTGTTATTCAATACTAGAATGTCTAGAGTATAACAAAACAGTAATCAACAGAGAAATTAATTGACTAAACCTGAATCTATTAAATTTATGTTTATGTAAATTTTTTGTTTTTACACTTCGCTAGAGTTGTAACCTAATTTTTGGTTTACATTCATTAGCGTTGACATTTTTTGGTAGAGTTTATCTAGTCGGCTAGCCCTGATGAGAATGATAAACTTTTTTAAAGTTTAAAATTTTCTCATTGGTTCGAAACTAGATCGCTCTAAAATTGTATGGATTGCAAAAAGTTTCATAATTTGCACCATAATTTTTTAGATTCAGTTCTTATATTATTCTTGATGGGAGATTTTCCATCGGGGTGATGTTATATCACAAATAATTTACTGAATTAATTGTTGGGAGCTGTAGTCTTAAGTAAATCAATTTTGATAACTGATGAAATTAAATAATGAACAGAATTTCCAATACTACCTTTCGCGACATCGACACTCGTAATATCTGGCATTGTCGCAAAATAGAGATCGAAAAGAAAACTATTATCACCGCCATTACGGGGAGTGTATGTCGAGTTTTTAACAATTTGGAATAGGGCCTGAGATGCGGCGAAAATTTCTGCCACACTCAAAAAAATAAAAGTCACCTTTACAAAATTTTTATAAATATACAACACACAAAAGTTTTTGATAAAACTACATTTTTTTTCCTTCAAATCCAAAAATAATTTGTAAATCAAATAAATTTTTGGTTTTCTCAAATGATTTTTTTTTCAATGTACAATATTTTTGGTAAACTTACAAAAAAATTTGTGAGTTGTATATTTATAAAAAATTTGTAAAATTTACTTAGTTTTTTTAGTGCAGTTTTCCACTATTGTCAACATCGTCAGTCGATTTGGAGAATTCCAACCATTATTTGTTGTGGACATTGAAGCCATCGGTAACGATGGTTGGTAAACTTACAAAAAAATTTGTGAGTTGTATATTTATAAAAAATTTGTAAAATTTACTTAGTTTTTTTAGTGCAGTTTTCCACTATTGTCAACATCGTCAGTCGATTTGGAGAATTCCAACCATTATTTGTTGTGGACATTGAAGCCATCGGTAACGATAACTTCACAATTAAGGGGCTTTGTTCTAATCTCGTCCACAATTTTTGTCAGTAAATTAAAAAAGTTTGGGCTATGTTTGTTGGGGGACCGGTATAAAGCTATTGTAAAAAAAGTCATTTCTGGAAGACAAATCTTTAAAACCATTGTATTGAAGCCGTCACCGTGTAGTTCAAAATTTGGAAAGCGTGTATACGCAACACTCTCATGAATGAATGCGCATACGCCCTGATGGAGTTTGAAAGCTGATTCGAGCCTATATTTGGAACTAAGCGATTCTTTAAAGAGAGAATTTTCAGAAACTTGTGTTTCTGTAAGGAATAGAGTGTTCGGTTTGTCGTGCTCAAGATGATGTTGCACGTTCAATCCGCAGATGTTTTGAAAATGTATTTTAAAATTTTTGATTGATTCATATATGTGTTATCCCTGCAAATACCGTGGACGTGCCGCTTTATGGGCAGGTGGATTGCGCAAATTTGCTTTACCACTTGCAGACTTATATCTTTTCTGTTGTACTGCCACACTCAAAAAAATATTGCCGGTAAGATTTACAAAATCGTTTTGTAAAAGTGCTAACAAAATATTTTTGTGAGTTTACCAAAAAATCCTAAACTTTATACAAAATTTTGTATACTTTTTTAAATTTGAAAAACATTTGTAAACTTACCAATTGTTTTTGTGATCTGGATTAAAAAAGTACAAAATCATAAATATTTTTAATTACAACTTTTTTTTATTGTTGTAACAAAAATATTGTTCAGATTATGTTGATTTTTTTAAATTTTAAATCATAAATCGTGTATCCATAACCAAATAATTATCAATTGCACAAAATTTTCTAAAATTTTGTAACCAGAAAAATGACATTCCACAATTTTTGTTGTAAAACTTAATACGAATATTGAAGATTTTTTTTAAACTTTACAAAGAAACTTATATGCAATTATAAAAACCAACAACTATTTTACAAAAAAAAATTTTTTTTACAAACACTTTTATAAAATTTTATAAATTGAAATCATAACAAAAATTGGTATTAAACATTTTCAGTTTCAATCTGGTTGTCTAAGTAAAAAAGTAAATTTTTTAAAATTGTGATAATTTAATAAATAAATAAATAGTGGTAGTGATAATAAATAGTGGTAGTGATACAGTTTGCACACATTAACCTAGTTTGCACAGTATTAACATCAAAGTTGTTTTAAATAACACTTTTGATGGTTAATACATGATAATTAACATTATGATGCAAATAATAGTTTGAATTATGGACTTCGTTCAATTTTGGTGGACAATAATAAAGTAATAAAAATTAATCAAAATATGGCGAATGGCATAGCAGGACAACTGGCGAACTGTATAATAAATCAGTTCCTTACTGAATGTATGGTAGGTTATTATTAACTTAGAGTGTACATAGCCATCTTTATATATATGGAATGTTTTACCTCAAATGTATCAAGGCTGTGTTCAAAATTCTATGAAACGTACAAAATTGGTTTACGGTGCAAATATAAGCTAAGATTATAGAGTTTCTTAAACTGTTTAATTGTTTTACTTGTAAAATTCATTGCATCTTTTAATAGAAACCATTTTTTTATGTATATTTGCTTGCTAAATATACGAATATAATCTTTTTTTTTAGTTAAAAGCTACTTTTGTGTCCGTAATATCCAATAATTTTCCAAAAAACTGTGTTTTGTAATAACGAACACACAAAGGTTAATTTTGTTTTCTGAAAACGTATAACCGGTCACATATAATCTATCTCGAAATTAAAATTTTCACATGTCGTTCCTAGACCCCAACATATACAAAAACTCCCAAAAAGTATTTGCTTTTTATAACGGACACCCCATTTATCGTTGAAGTGTTTAAAAGAAACCTTATTTCGATGCACTTTGGTTTGCTGAGTACGAACCTAACCATACCTTGTACTAAAAATTCCACTTTTCGATCTTGAACCCTAGAAAACTATTAAAAACTGTATTTTGAGTTTCAAGATCACCAAATGTATAACGAAATTTGAAATTTTTTTAACTGATTATATAAAAAGTAAGGGTATGTTCGTGTTCAGCAAGCAAAGATACATCAGAAAAAGGTTTAAATTAAATGATCTAATGATTTAACAAGTCACGGGGATGTTTAATCCACAAAGATTTAAA
>OY856186.1:121429449-121461449 GCA_963693315.1 Diogma glabrata | reverse complement strand
TCTAGGTCTTCCTCTTCGACGAACACCAGCTGGTTGTTGTTGGGACGCTTTTTTAATCATTCTATCTAATGGTGCCCTTTCTACATGACCAAACCATCTAATCCGGTTAGATTTATTGAATCCGATTACATCGTAGCCTCCAAGAAGCTGTCTGATTTTATGATTCATTCGGATTCTATACTGATTTTCAGCAACTTTACATGGACCATAAATTGTTCGTATGACTTTCCTCTCGAATGTTGATAAAATTCTACAATCGGAGGAAGTCAGTGTCCAGCTTTCGCTTCCAAAGGTAAGCACAGGTCGAATTAATGTTTTGTAAAGTGTGAGTTTGCACGACTGCGACCGCAAAAGTTTTGAGTATGGGATCGCAAAAGTTTTGAGTATGCGTAGAAAACTCTGTATGCGGCTGAGACACGGGCTTTGATATCTGCCTGCATGCGTCATTTGACGATGTTATTACAGACCCGAGGTATTTGAAGTTTTCTACACGTTCCACATCATAGTCGCCAGTATTCAGATTGCCGGGAGGTATATTCCTGGATGTTGTTAAAAGTTTAGTCTTGCCGGTGTTAATGCATAATCCAAGTCGTTTAGCATTTCTTTCAAACTGAGAGAGACTATCCTTGATATCGCTTGTTCTACGTCCGAGAAGCACAATATCATCTGCATAGCCAAGAATTTGACTAGATTTGTTAAATATACAGTTTTGTGTCTCAATGTGGCTTTTTCTTATCGCGTACTCAAGCGCCAAATTAAATAGTACGGGTGCGAGTGCATCACCTTGTCGAACACCTGATGTTATATCAAAAGAGTCAGAAACAGATCCTTCGATTACTATTCTACAGTTTGATCCCGATGTTGTGAGTTTGCACAGAGAAACAAGTTTCGCTGGAATACCAAGGCATATGAGTGCAGACCAGAGGTTGTCGCGGATGATGCTATCATATGCTTACTTAAAATCAACGTAGAGCTGGTGAATGCTGATGTTGTACTCCCAACATTTTTCCAGAATCATCCTTAAGGTAAAACATTGATCTGTGGTTGAACGGTTGGGACGAAAACCACACTGATAGTCGCCGATGATAGATTCGGCGAACGGGATGAGAGGAGCGAGTACGACATTAGCTAGTATTTTATATGCAGTGTTCAACAGTGCGATTCCACGATA
This sequence comes from Diogma glabrata, assembly GCA_963693315.1. NCBI lineage: Eukaryota > Metazoa > Arthropoda > Insecta > Diptera > Cylindrotomidae > Diogma > Diogma glabrata. The sequence continues at coordinate 121,460,278 of OY856186.1, read as the reverse complement.
ATTCGCACACTTTAGATGGTCACCTTTTTTATGTAGCGGAACAATGAGAGCTGTTTTCCATTCAGCAGGTAGTTCTTCTTAGTACCAGATTGCAAGAATCAGGTCATATATACGTGAGACCAGAGCTTCTCCTCCATTCTTAAATAGTTCTGCAGGGATTCCATCAATACCTGGTGATTTGCCATTTTTTAATTTTTTAATGGCAGCTTCCACTTCTTCTAGTGTTGGGTAAGGGACAAAAATCTCCTCACTTGACGGAGCAATTGCTCGAATAGGATGAACTTCATTCGTCCTATTCAGTAGGTCTTGAAAGTGGGATCGCCATACTTCCAGCACATCACGTTCACTTGTTGTAAGCTCGTTGTTTCCATTTTTGATGGCTGTAGATCTTAGGTGGAAATCTTTGGCCAGATTCCGCGCATTGGCAAAACACTCTTTCGAATTTCCATTAGCCGCATGTTGGTTGATGTTTTCGATGCAGCTCTTCATGTGTTCGCGTTTCTTTTTCCGTAGGAGTTTTGCTGAGGCTTTTCTGGCGCATAGATAATCAGTTTGGGAGCTTCGGGTGTTTCTTGTTAACCATTTTTCTCGCAGTTTTTGTTTGTGCTCAATGCTTTCACGGCACTCGTCATCAAACCATTCGTTACGTGATTTCGGTGGTCGTTTTCCGATTGTAGTTTGTGCTGCGGATATGATGGTTGATTGAAGCGTTTGCCATTCTTCTTGTATGTTTAATGGCATCTCATATGGGATGTCATGCTCTTCTATGCTTTGCGTTACAATTTCCTGATATCTATTCAGTGTTTCCAGTTGTTTAAATGCTTCGACATTCCAGCGCACGGTCTTTTTTGCTTGCCTATTAAATGTAGATGATAGTTTGCACTTATACTTAAAGATGACAAGCATATGATCGGTGTCCATATCAGCACCTCTATGGTGGACTTATCCGTTGAACTGCTATACTTCGGCGTCCACTTATTTGTCTCGATATTTATGATGGGAAGAAAGTCTTTACAACTGGAAAAACCATGTTAAACCCGTAGACTAAGGCCTGTTGGGCAGACTTCTTCCGTGAAGAGGTTTAAATTAAACACAACACTTTAACTTTAAGAGAAGTTAATTAATTCTGATTTTTCGTTATGATTTACGTTTTATTTATAGTACAATTGGTTGAGGGTTTCTCCACTATTATCCCCTCTTAGTATTACCTTTATTTTAATAATTAAATCGATTAACCAATTATCAATCGATTTATTATGTAAAGGTAGTATCGGTCAATCATATATTAAATAAATATAATTGCCTCGTTCAGCAGGAATTATATTTATTTCGATAAATTTTATTTAAATTTATTTCTGTAATGTCATCAACTTTAATATTATTTTATGTTATTTAGATTTCGGTATTTAATATATATCGTGGGAATTTATGGAAATTAGATCTAGGCTTTTAAGTTGTTGATGACTTATTCAATTGTTTATAATAATTTGGTGGGAAGAATAACATAGGTAATGTATGTCAATTAGATTAGTCATACATATGTTACACCTCTGTATGATCAAACGTCAGTTACACTTGTAGAGTGTCTCTTAGAAATCATGACGTGATCGATTTGATTTTCAGTTCTTCCATCGTTTGATTTCCACGTTGCTTTGTGGATTCTCTTATGAGGAAAGAAAGTGCTAGAAATTACTAGATCATACATCATAGCCAGTTCAGCTGCGCGAAAGCCGTTATTGTTACTAGTATGATGCAAGCTGTTAGGGCCGACATGTGTTTTAAGTTCTGCACTTCTACCAATTTGCGCATTGAAGTCACCTACCATGATTTTTATATAGTGCCGCGGGATGTTATTGATGACTTCTTCGAGTTCTAGAAAGAACAGGTCTTTAATTTCATCTGCTTTGTCTTCAGTAGGTGCATGAACATTGATGATCGTTACATTAAATTTTTGCGTACGGATTCTCATTGTGCATATCCGCATATTAATTGGGCGAAAGTCGATAACATGTTGATTCACGCGACGATGTATGAGAAAGCCAACTCCAAATTCTCCTCCGTTTTCATGACCGCAATAGTAGAGAGTGTATCCCTTGGCTGTTTCGTGGATTCCACTCCCTGGCCATCTTAGTTCTTGTAACGCCACTATATTCAGTGTGTAGCTATTGATTTGGTTTGTAAGTTTTAGTAGATCTCCTGGTCTTCTAAGGCTTAGCACGTTCCAGGTTCCCATTTTTAAATCGTAGTCCGGGTACAGTTTCCGAGGTCGTTCTAATAATGAATCCGAGATAATCCGAGGCCTGTGTACAGAATTCATGACAAGTAATTTTTTACGGAAATGGGGTGTTAGCCCTTCGCCCAACCCAAATTTTCGTGAATGGGTTCGTTCTGCATCTTAAGGTCACCAGAAACAACCTTTTTACATGTTTATATAGCGAGCCGCTTGATCCAAGACAGACGCCCGCTACAAACCGCCCCTAACATGGAGAAAAGACGCTTGCTACACGTTTATATAGCGAGCCGCTTGATCCAAGACAGACGCCCGCTACAAGCCGCCCCTAACATGGAGAACAGACGCTTGAGTTGCATTGGTTTTGTGGCGCCAATCACTCGCCATGGTGCAGAATCATTGAGTATAAGCAGTATTTACTCTGCCCCTCTCAACTACACCAACCTAATTCTGTTAGCATTACCCAGGTAGCACGGCGTGGACGTAGAATTTCAGATTTCACTACCCAATAAAAACCTATTAAAATTAAATTAGCAGTGTTCGCCACAATATATGTGCCACAACAAAATCAGAAGCCATAATTAAAAAATGTTCAATGGATCATGTTCTGGACCAACTAAAACTAGATTTGTAGATTTGCAAGAATCAGGTCATATATACGTGAGACCAGAGCTTCTCCTCCATTCTTAAATAGTTCTGCAGGGATTCCATCAATACCTGGTGATTTGCCATTTTTTAATTTTTTGATGGCAGCTTCCACTTCTTCTAGTGTTGGGTAAGGGACAAAAATCTCCTCACTTGACGGAGCAATTGCTCGAATAGGATGAACTTCATTCGTCCTATTCAGTAGGTCTTGAAAGTGGGATCGCCATACTTCCAGCACATCACGTTCACTTGTTGTAAGCTCGTTGTTTCCATTTTTGATGGCTGTAGATCTTAGGTGGAAATCTTTGGTCAGATTCCGCGCATTGGCAAAACACTCTTTCGAATTTCCATTAGCCGCATGTTGGTTGATGTTTTCGATGCAGCTCTTCATGTGTTCGCGTTTCTTTTTCCGTAGGAGTTTTGCTGAGGCTTTTCTGGCGCATAGATAATCAGTTTGGGAGCTTCGGGTGTTTCTTGTTAACCATTTTTCTCGCAGTTTTTGTTTGTGCTCAATGCTTTCACGGCACTCGTCATCAAACCATTCGTTACGTGATTTCGGTGGTCGTTTTCCGATTGTAGTTTGTGCTGCGGATATGATGGTTGATTGAAGCGTTTGCCATTCTTCTTGTATGTTTAATGGCATCTCATATGGGATGTCATGCTCTTCTATGCTTTGCGTTACAATTTCCTGATATCTATTCAGTGTTTCCAGTTGTTTAAATGCTTCGACATTCCAGCGCACGGTCTTTTTTGCTTGCCTATTAAATGTAGATGATAGTTTGCACTTATACTTAAAGATGACAAGCATATGATCGGTGTCCATATCAGCACCTCTATGGTGGACTTATCCGTTGAACTGCTATACTTCGGCGTCCACTTATTTGTCTCGATATTTATGATGGGAAGAAAGTCTTTACAACTGGAAAAACCATGTTAAACCCGTAGACTAAGGCCTGTTGGGCAGACTTCTTCCGTGAAGAGGTTTAAATTAAACACAACACTTTAACTTTAAGAGAAGTTAATTAATTCTGATTTTTCGTTATGATTTACGTTTTATTTATAGTACAATTGGTTGAGGGTTTCTCCACTATTATCCCCTCTTAGTATTACCTTTATTTTAATAATTAAATCGATTAACCAATTATCAATCGATTTATTATGTAAAGGTAGTATCGGTCAATCATATATTAAATAAATATAATTGCCTCGTTCAGCAGGAATTATATTTATTTCGATAAATTTTATTTAAATTTATTTCTGTAATGTCATCAACTTTAATATTATTTTATGTTATTTAGATTTCGGTATTTAATATATATCGTGGGAATTTATGGAAATTAGATCTAGGCTTTTAAGTTGTTGATGACTTATTCAATTGTTTATAATAATTTGGTGGGAAGAATAACATAGGTAATGTATGTCAATTAGATTAGTCATACATATGTTACACCTCTGTATGATCAAACGTCAGTTACACTTGTAGAGTGTCTCTTAGAAATCATGACGTGATCGATTTGATTTTCAGTTCTTCCATCGTTTGATTTCCACGTTGCTTTGTGGATTCTCTTATGAGGAAAGAAAGTGCTAGAAATTACTAGATCATACATCATAGCCAGTTCAGCTGCGCGAAAGCCGTTATTGTTACTAGTATGATGCAAGCTGTTAGGGCCGACATGTGTTTTAAGTTCTGCACTTCTACCAATTTGCGCATTGAAGTCACCTACCATGATTTTTATATAGTGCCGCGGGATGTTATTGATGACTTCTTCGAGTTCTAGAAAGAACAGGTCTTTAATTTCATCTGCTTTGTCTTCAGTAGGTGCATGAACATTGATGATCGTTACATTAAATTTTTGCGTACGGATTCTCATTGTGCATATCCGCATATTAATTGGGCGAAAGTCGATAACATGTTGATTCACGCGACGATGTATGAGAAAGCCAACTCCAAATTCTCCTCCGTTTTCATGACCGCAATAGTAGAGAGTGTATCCCTTGGCTGTTTCGTGGATTCCACTCCCTGGCCATCTTAGTTCTTGTAACGCCACTATATTCAGTGTGTAGCTATTGATTTGGTTTGTAAGTTTTAGTAGATCTCCTGGTCTTCTAAGGCTTAGCACGTTCCAGGTTCCCATTTTTAAATCGTAGTCCGGGTACAGTTTCCGAGGTCGTTCTAATAATGAATCCGAGATAATCCGAGGCCTGTGTACAGAATTCATGACAAGTAATTTTTTACGGAAATGGGGTGTTGGCCCTTCGCCCAACCCAAATTTTCGTGAATGGGTTCGTTCTGCATCTTAAGGTCACCAGAAACAACCTTTTTACATGTTTATATAGCGAGCCGCTTGATCCAAGACAGACGCCCGCTACAAACCGCCCCTAACATGGAGAAAAGACGCTTGCTACACGTTTATATAGCGAGCCGCTTGATCCAAGACAGACGCCCGCTACAAGCCGCCCCTAACATGGAGAACAGACGCTTGAGTTGCATTGGTTTTGTGGCGCCAATCACTCGCCATGGTGCAGAATCATTGAGTATAAGCAGTATTTACTCTGCCCCTCTCAACTACACCAACCTAATTCTGTTAGCATTACCCAGGTAGCACGGCGTGGACGTAGAATTTCAGATTTCACTACCCAATAAAAACCTATTAAAATTAAATTAGCAGTGTTCGCCACAATATATGTGCCACAACAAAATCAGAAGCCATAATTAAAAAATGTTCAATGGATCATGTTCTGGACCAACTAAAACTAGATTTGTAGATTTGCAAGAATCAGGTCATATATACGTGAGACCAGAGCTTCTCCTCCATTCTTAAATAGTTCTGCAGGGATTCCATCAATACCTGGTGATTTGCCATTTTTTAATTTTTTGATGGCAGCTTCCACTTCTTCTAGTGTTGGGTAAGGGACAAAAATCTCCTCACTTGACGGAGCAATTGCTCGAATAGGATGAACTTCATTCGTCCTATTCAGTAGGTCTTGAAAGTGGGATCGCCATACTTCCAGCACATCACGTTCACTTGTTGTAAGCTCGTTGTTTCCATTTTTGATGGCTGTAGATCTTAGGTGGAAATCTTTGGTCAGATTCCGCGCATTGGCAAAACACTCTTTCGAATTTCCATTAGCCGCATGTTGGTTGATGTTTTCGATGCAGCTCTTCATGTGTTCGCGTTTCTTTTTCCGTAGGAGTTTTGCTGAGGCTTTTCTGGCGCATAGATAATCAGTTTGGGAGCTTCGGGTGTTTCTTGTTAACCATTTTTCTCGCAGTTTTTGTTTGTGCTCAATGCTTTCACGGCACTCGTCATCAAACCATTCGTTACGTGATTTCGGTGGTCGTTTTCCGATTGTAGTTTGTGCTGCGGATATGATGGTTGATTGAAGCGTTTGCCATTCTTCTTGTATGTTTAATGGCATCTCATATGGGATGTCATGCTCTTCTATGCTTTGCGTTACAATTTCCTGATATCTATTCAGTGTTTCCAGTTGTTTAAATGCTTCGACATTCCAGCGCACGGTCTTTTTTGCTTGCCTATTAAATGTAGATGATAGTTTGCACTTATACTTAAAGATGACAAGCATATGATCGGTGTCCATATCAGCACCTCTATGGTGGACTTATCCGTTGAACTGCTATACTTCGGCGTCCACTTATTTGTCTCGATATTTATGATGGGAAGAAAGTCTTTACAACTGGAAAAACCATGTTAAACCCGTAGACTAAGGCCTGTTGGGCAGACTTCTTCCGTGAAGAGGTTTAAATTAAACACAACACTTTAACTTTAAGAGAAGTTAATTAATTCTGATTTTTCGTTATGATTTACGTTTTATTTATAGTACAATTGGTTGAGGGTTTCTCCACTATTATCCCCTCTTAGTATTACCTTTATTTTAATAATTAAATCGATTAACCAATTATCAATCGATTTATTATGTAAAGGTAGTATCGGTCAATCATATATTAAATAAATATAATTGCCTCGTTCAGCAGGAATTATATTTATTTCGATAAATTTTATTTAAATTTATTTCTGTAATGTCATCAACTTTAATATTATTTTATGTTATTTAGATTTCGGTATTTAATATATATCGTGGGAATTTATGGAAATTAGATCTAGGCTTTTAAGTTGTTGATGACTTATTCAATTGTTTATAATAATTTGGTGGGAAGAATAACATAGGTAATGTATGTCAATTAGATTAGTCATACATATGTTACACCTCTGTATGATCAAACGTCAGTTACACTTGTAGAGTGTCTCTTAGAAATCATGACGTGATCGATTTGATTTTCAGTTCTTCCATCGTTTGATTTCCACGTTGCTTTGTGGATTCTCTTATGAGGAAAGAAAGTGCTAGAAATTACTAGATCATACATCATAGCCAGTTCAGCTGCGCGAAAGCCGTTATTGTTACTAGTATGATGCAAGCTGTTAGGGCCGACATGTGTTTTAAGTTCTGCACTTCTACCAATTTGCATATCCGCCATAATTAAAAAATGTTCAATGGATCATGTTCTGGACCAACTAAAACTAGATTTGTCTATTGCAAATTTTTCCTCGGTTTATGCTGATGCATCGAATCATAAGGAAATAGAAATATTTTCGATTCTATTTCGATATTTTAGAGAGCATGACAAAGTAATGGTTAGATTGTTGGATTTTCTTATTTACCTGAGCATTCGAAGAAACATCAAAAAACATTCTTGAAAAATTTGGAAAAATTTAATATTGTCAAAAAGTTGCAGTTTGCGCTGATAACACGGTTACCAATTTTAGTGGTGTATCACGTCAAGGTGTGAAAAAGGTTTTAAAGAAGCTAAATTCGAATTTGAGGCAGAATGTATTGGGTATTGGATTTGCAGTCCATATTTTAAATTATGCAATGTTGTTGTTGTAGCGACGAAATGTGGTGCTATTCTTCCGACTCCAAGTCCAGATTCAGAAACTCTGCTACTGACCTTGGGCGGTAGCACAGATCTTCCATCGTCAGGTCGGTTGGTTTCTCTAGACTATTGAAAAGGTTAAATAATGCAATAAAAGCTCCTACCAATTAAATGCTAATTGATGCAAATGGCAGGGTTAAAAAAATATATGGTTATTTTACTGTACGGAGGAAACGTTGGAGGGCTTCTGCGACAAAAGTAATGTCGAATATAACAAACAAACAAATGTCGCATACTATGGAACTCGCTGGCTGGCATTAATGCCAGCACTAGAAAGAATTGAATTGAATGTACAAACACCTTTATGGATATTTTCTAACGGTTGAGAAATGTCCAGTTAAAATAAAAGAATTTTTTGAAGAATTAAATAGTAAACAAATAGTAAAGGAAAGCATGAAATAGTAATTAAATGATAAATTTATGCATAATCTAACTAGCACGTTTTGACCGTCCCGCGTTCTAGCAATAGAAATTCTAATTAGTTAGAATTTTGAAGAATTTTTCCATTTTGTCCCACATTTTAGTGATTTGGCTCTGGTCAGTTTACTCTAGCAGAATTTTCATTAATATATCAAGTGTCAATGTTTTCCATAAATAATTGTTAAGTCCAAAAGTGAGGTTTAAAACTATTTGCTATGTATCAGACTGCTGTGAGCAACCACACAAATATTTATTTTATGTTGCAGTTGAAACTGTTAAGCATTGAATACCACCCCATATTCAATGTCTTACTTCGGTTTGAAAAACCTAGTACATACATATTACATTCTCAATCCAAAAGTAAAATTCTAACCCCCAATTTTCTTGGCATTTCTCGACGTTTTAGGTAAACTTTATGGTAAGAGCGATTTAGGTAAACTTAATGGTAAGACCCGAAAGACGATCAATATCTTTGTTATCTGTACCGGAAGTATGTCAAAATCGTCAAGTTTGTCAAAATAAGAAAATTTGCATATTTTTGCATATTAAACAATCATTTAAAGTGATATCGATAACAGTGTATGTGGAGAAATCTTGATGGTCGGCATTGGTATGTGAGACCAGGAGCTTGAATATTGTATTATATGTGGGTTTGTTGCACATTAAATGTCGTTTTTTAACAAAAAAATTTGTGTGATTTCAGATTTCACAACTTCTGAATAACAGTAACAGTTGAAAAATAAGCTTGAATTTTTGATGTTGTTATAGTTTTTGGAATTTTAAATAAAGTTTTAATTTTTGATTTTGTTATAATTTTTGGAATATTTAAAATTTTAAAAAGTTTGTCCTTTTGATTTTGTTATAATTTTTGCAATATTATTAAAATTTTTAAAAAAGTTTGTATATTTGATTTTGTTATAATTTTTGCAATATTTTTTGAATTTTGGAAAAAGTTTGAATTTTTGATTTTGTTATTTTTGATTTTGTTATTATTGATTTTGTAATAGTTGTTGGAATATTTTTAGAATTTGTTGTTGGTGTTAGATAAAATACTTGTTGTTTTACAACGAATTTTTTTTAATATACATGACTGTCGAAAACTAAAAACAATGTCCTCGTAAAAGCCTTTTGTCGAAAACTATATAAAAACCCTTAGCCTTAAGTCCTTAACCTTAAATCTTGCTATCTCAAAGCCTTGAGATTTCAGCTTGTTCATATTTTGTTATAGTAATAAACTACATCTTAAAGGCTAATGAATTGAATTTATTTTTTGTAATCAAATTATTTTTTAAATAAAATCCAAATTTATTTTCCAAATCAACCTTTCTCTTAAATTACCAATTCATGATTATCCTGATGTTATTAAATTGAGTATTGCATGCAAACTATCATAATATTAATAAAACAACATTATAACAAGTATATCAAAATTAATTTGAAATTGAATATTGTTTAGGTTTCAGTTTTCACAAAATATAATTTATTTAAAGTTTAATTGATTATTGACTTTGTAACACAAATTTTATAAATTATTAAAATCAAATTAATTCAGCAAATAAAACCAAATATTTTATTTCATATTTGAAAGTAATATGTATCAAAAAGACAACCACAATAAATTAATTAAATCAATTTAAAATATATAATTTTTGATTCACAAAATTCAATGTTATTAGTACAGACAAATTAATTTACCCAATTGAAAGGATAAAAATAATGACATTAAAATAATGCTAAAAAAGGAGGTGAGATGTCAAATCGAACAGCTGTGTTTATTTTTTCCCAAAAAAATTCTTTAACATATTTTTAAAAAATAATTATTTTCTATTTTTATAATTTTATTTAAATTTTTATATAGAAAAAACTAATTTTAATTTTATTTTTAATAATTAATATTATTTTCTGTTTTTTGGTTTTAGGTAAGAAAAATGAATAAAAGAAAAATTATTTTAGTAATTTTTTGTGTCCTATATTATTAAAACACGGAATATAATACATATTTGAAACAGAAAATTAAACGGAAGATTTACTTTGTAGGAATACAAGGAAATTATTAAGATAAGAGTTTTTGATTATTAATTTTTTAAGCGTGTATACGTGTATATGTGTTTATATGATTTTGTTGATTGAATCTGTTATATTATATTATATGATATTATATTGCTTGGAAAATTTGTTAGACAGTAAACTTAGTCTAAGTTACAAGTTTACCTAGCTGTCTGGACAATTTATCCTTTAGGTAGGGTTGCCACGTGTCCTACTTTCGGTAGGACAGTCCTTCTTTGGAGCAAGAATGTCGTACGTCCTACTTTACTATAAAAATGTCCTACTTTAGGCAAACTGTAATACAATATCTTACACTGAAAAAAATGGATTTTTGTTCCAGCCTATTTTTCTCAAAAAACGCGTTAGCAAAATAAGTAATCGTGATTGCACCTTTATTTATATTAAATTTGTAACCGATTATTTTATTTTATGTCGGAAGGTTAGTAACAATTAAGCAAACAATTAAGCAAACAATTTACATCGTTGTGACATATGTGAATATCTATGGTTTATTGCACGATTTATTCAAGTGGTAAACCACCATTGTTTAAATAATTTTGAATTAAATCCACCGTTAAACCTCTGTTTTTTTTTTAATAATTTTTGTTACAAATTAGCTGTTCTTCGTATTATTAATAAAATAAAATGACTGAACTGAATTTTGTTATAAAAATAAAGTAAAACATTTGGCTAAAGAAAGCTAACGATTAACAAACCAGAACTATTTATGAGTAACTGGCTTTCAGCATAAATTTTTTGATTTTAATGAAAATGCCAATGAATCAGCAGAAGGTATGTTTAGCAGTATTTATAAATCCTTAAAATTTAAGTTTTTCGAGTGTTACCGTATTGGAGGCTGATAACATAAATGCGAATTTGTATGCCATTATTTATTATAAATAAATTAATTAGTATTACAGAAATAACGCCAATACATTCATACTTACACCAAACCGAAACCTAATTTTTTTAAAAAGAATTTATTTTATAACTGAAAAATGAAGTGCCACAAAGCCAACGTGTTTTTTAGTTTTAAGACCGTAGGGGTAGTGTGTCCTACTTTGAAACTTTTAAAACGTGGCAACCCTGCCTTTTATATCACTAATCATCATAATTATTTCCCTTTTTTTATAGCTGATTCGGAAGGTAATTAGTAGTTAGTAGTTCAATACTGATTCTACTGTACCTCTTTTTATTGAAATAAAACTTCTTTAGGCGCGTTATGAAAATTTTGCAACGGAAGTAACCATTTGAAAAGATATATAACATGCATCTCTATCATACTACAGTCTGATTTTGAATTTTAAACATATACATGCACACAATTCCAAAAAACGAAAGTAAAAATTTAAACAACAATGAACTAAAAAAGAAATTAGAAGTAAAAAATGCAAACGAATATTATGCTCGGCAAGTATGCGATACAATTCGATTATGTGTATTGTATATGTTATACACTTATTTAGTATCGTACTAAACGTTATATGAGTTGGACGTGTCGATTTTAGATTTAAATATCTAATAATATAATATTCGTAATATTTTATTGAGTTTCGTAATTTTTTAAATTTACATTTTGAACTGTTTTAGTTTTTGTTTGGATGATTTAAATTGTATTCTATTTGGATTGATTTCGAGAGGTTTTCATAGTCTTCTATGATGTGAAAATTGCCGTTTTTCAGAAAATTGGAAAAACCCGTATTTTTATGTATTTTAGGCAATTTCGTCAAAACATCTTAATCCGTTTGGATAGTTTGAGCTGCATTATATTGATATAGATTTCGAGGTGGTCGTATACCACCAAATAGTCGTATATACCAAATATACCGTTTTTTCAAAAGTTTATTTTTAAATAAAAATATTTGTGTTGATTAAATTTATTTTGTTAAATAGAAAAATGAGTGCGTGTAATCTTTGCACGCGGTTGAAATAAATTTCTTTGGCTACTGTGGCAGGTATTAATAAAAAGATTAAATATAAAACACATATGTCATATTGCAATTTAGAGTTGCATTGCTTGATAATATGATTTACAGCATGTGTAATAAAAAGCAATATTTACATAATGTATTACAAAGTCAATCCCATTATTATCATATAACTGAAATATGAAATGAGAGGTTTATGACAAATTTGCTAAATTTATTAAAAAACTACATTAATGTTTGTACCAAATCTTGTTGTTAAATTAAGTGGACATGTATTTATCGTAAAATTTAATTTGTAATACATTGTAAGACTTTGTAAAACATGTAAATATAGCTTTTTATTACACATTGTTGTACTTTATATTATCAAGAATATTAGAAAGAAGCTCTAAATTTCAATATCTATTTTATTTTATAGCTAATATTTTTAGTAATACCTGCTGCAGTGGCCAAAGAAGTTTTACATCAACAGCGTGTAAAGATTACGCACTTCATTTTTTTATTGTTTTTGTAATTAAAAATTTGATATTCAAATCACATAAATGTTAATTGATATGGCGAAGTTAACAATTTGTTTCGCCAACATAAGATGATTAAATGTCAGAACAAATCTTAAAAAAATTAAGATTAAATCTTCATTCAGTTCATCAATATCTTGAAAGTGTCAACCCCGATATTCTTTTCTTAACTGAAACGATTATCAGTGACCGAGCTGTTAATCTAGATCATAGTAAATATCTTTGTCCACATTATGATCTAGAATCCTTATTTTACTTCAAGCATGGTGTTTGTGTATATATCAGAAACACCGTTCCATATGTAAGAATTAAAAATTCTGAATTAAATAAAAATACCACAATATGGTATCCCTTAAAATTTGTTGTACTAATCAACCGTTGTTTGTCTTTGGTCTGTATCGGTTGCCTAACTCACCTGAAAATATCAATTTGTCTTTTGTCGCATGTCTTTTACCAAATAGAATTCATTTGTCTATCATAGAAAAATTTAATTCAAAAGTTACTTTTCCAATTTTAAATAATTATAATAATCAAAATTTAAATAAATATTGTTTTGAATTTTACTCTACGTTCCCCAATTTGTATTATTTATTTACAAATTTTCGTATTTTCATTAATAAAAAAAAACTTAATCTAAAGAAACATTCTTATTGATGCTCGTTTAACTTCACAAGTCACGATTTTTCTTTACCAATTTTCATGTTTATTCTTTTTCATTTTTTCCTTACTTTTAGTTTTTGCTTTAAAGTAATTTTTATTTTTTTGTAATTTATTTTCAACAAATTTTCTATTTTTTTATATTAAATATAGATGAAGAAAAACCAACAATAAATATAGATAATTGCATCGTTAATAAGAAAAAAGAAGTTTTAAGAAAAATGTTGCAGGAAATTGTAAAAGAAAATGACTTTATAATAGAAAGAATGGTAAAATTATATTAAATTCAGAAGTTATTAGATTGATTATTAAACGGAGCAAAAAGTAAAACGGGTTTATTCAAAAGGATATTGGATATAAATAATTTTCGCTAATAAATATAAAGTGCTTATTTTTTAGTAAAAATTGTTGTGTGCTAGGAATTACAATATGCGTCACAGCAACAGTTAGATACCTTTAATACATAGGAATTCCACAAAACATGCGTTCTAGATTCAATCAAATGCTTTTAAATTGTTTAATGTGATAACGTCCTTTTCACCAACTTTTTAACCATATGCTCTTCCAACGATTGGCTACATAATTCAATAGAGCGGTTGTTGATCTTTTGTTTTGAAATCCGTGTTGGCATTAAATATCAAATGGTTGTCTTCGAAAAATGTTGATGCACTGTGAGTTTATATGCAACTATTGGTTTATATCATATCACATATATATATAATATCACATTTTGTTTTGTTTTTTTCGAGACGGACTGGACATTAGCCAACTTCCAGCACGAAGGAAAAATAACAGATTATTGGTTGATAACAGGTTTGAAGAAAATTTTAGTAAGAGTGAGTGCAAGATCTTTGAAATATTGTATTTTGAAGAAATGTTTTTAGTATAATAGGAGAAATGTTGTCTAGACCGGAGGCGTTTAAACTCCCTTAAAAGAGTTTCCACAATTTTGGGTTTGAAATACAGTTCCAGAAATGAAATGTAACGCAAAGCGATTTGCAAACAATGTGGTTTGTTTTGTTGGGTCAGTGACTATTGAATCACCGTAAATAAAAAGAGGGATAGAAGATTTGGTACCAGAATTTAAAGAATTAATAGCATTACAAAAACTGTTGTCAGAAGATTACATAGGCGAAAGTTTGGCCACTTTCACTTAATCTCAATATCTCATTTTCGTTTTCGCCTTTCTGGTTTGATATCTGGTTTGACTCTATAGTGCCTAAATTCCATTTTGATAACTGATGTGATTTAATAATGGTCATAATTTCCAAAACTACCAATCCAATACTTCCAATACACGCCCAGAGATCTAGAAAAAGTCCTATATCACTGACATTAAAAGGAGTGAGATTTTATACAATTCCCGTATCCCTTGTGATGCAGCAAATATTTATGCCAGCTTTTCGTTGTCGCCGACGTCAGCTGTATTAGTAAATTATACAACCGATTTGTTGTGAACGTTGAAGTCACTGGTAACGATAACCTCATAATTGGAAAATTTTGCCATAATTTCGTCCACTATTAGTTAATAAAAGAAATTAAATTGGGGTTATGTTTCTTTTGAGCCCAGTATAAAGCTATTTTAGAAAAGAAATTTCATAGACAAACCTTTAATAAAACTGTGTTGTCATCACCATGTAGCTCAAACTTGTGTTTATATGAAAAAAGAATATGCGGTTGGTGCCCTGATAACTTAGAGCCCTGATAACTTGGCAAGGAATATACACTTGAAGGCTGTCTAGTTACCAAGTCGCTCGATTTGGACTGTGGTATTGAATGGGCCTCCCCAGTCAGACTGATCCTCGGCACGGGTCACATAGCACAACAAAGTCAGTTGCTAGCTACTTTCTAGCATAACCCGCACAACTTGCCTATGCACGTAAATCTGGGGCGAATAACATTGCGAGACCAATTTAATTTATTCAACTGGCTAACCTAATTTAACGAACTTTTGTCTATCGCAAACATTAACTTTTACATGTTAGCTAAAGCAATAAAAATTTTCATCATTCTTAGAATAAATAAAATCCTCCCCATAAAAATAAACATTTGATATTTACCGAAGAACACAATTTTCAAAATATTTTAGCACCTAGACGTTAACTCGTTTTGTTTTATTTTTAGTTCATGTCTGAATACCTACTCTATCATAGACTGTATATAGTTCAATCTAGGGGGTTTTCCTCGTAAATCGATTTCTTAAAATCAAATATCGTTCCTCCCATAGAAGTATCTGTGATAGTCTCAAGAATGTGTTTAGATCGAAAGAACCCAAATCCGAAGAAATAATAGAACTCGAAGTACTGAGTATTTTGTGTATGCATTTTAATTTTGCGAATGAATGTCATTACAGTTTCTTGTATGGGTGCACCACCAGTTTCAAATTCTGTTCTTAACGGATGACCTCTACAGAATAGAGAGCAACTATCCTGATTAAATTTTTAATCATATCCGTTCTTTGTAGGGCATTTGGATTTTTTTCAGATTTGCTTTTTTTATTGATAAATTTTTTTACGGTGGAAAGGTGCGAAAGTGGCCCTCATTTTAAACCGATTTGAGATGTTGCCTTCAATACCTAACCTGAAATTAATTTCAGGTAGCTGGGGGGCAGCAACAATGTGAACTGAGCAATTGGTGGCAAACACTAGTGCTGGTAGTGGGCTGTTAAAGAACACCAGGAACAAACAAACAACCCACGTTTTGGCGGAGTGGTTTCTGACGGAAGGTTGTTTATATTTATGAAGTTTAAAGCTATTTAAAATTATACTTAGGTAAATGTTGTATCACAACTGAAACTACACTAACTTAAATAAATCAGATTAAGTTACCAAAACTGATTTAGTTCTATGTAATTGTTACATATTGTATATTGTTACATGTAACGAAATTTATCGTTTTAAATTTATGATTTTTTGGAACACTACAATCTTATTTTTACTTTTTATTATTTATCTCAGTTTAATCATATAATAATACTCCACAGAAATGGAAACATAGACAGTTGTCTCCATGCATGAATAATAAAATATATATTTTATGTATTTTATTACTCTATAGATAAGCCGGGTGTATTTGTTATCGTCATTTGCTCTCCGTTGAAAAAATAATTTATTACATTTTTTAAAAGATTTTCTCTTTTTAACAAGGAAGATGGATGACTGATAATGTACATATATGCTAAATATATACATAAAATTAAGTAGGGAGAAATTGATATTTTTCTTACTTATTATTTAACTAATTTCGAATTCCATGTAAATTGTAACATTGTAAATTTTGATATACTTTTGAGTCAGGAAAATAGAAGATTTATGGGAAATAACAGAAGAGAATATATTATAAAGTTCGTCTACATTTATTTGTATTTTGCAATGGTTTATTGATATTTAATTTGATTAATTTGGTGGTAGAAATCTGTTTGTAAATGTGAATGTTTTTCCACCAGAAACCAGAAACCAGAAACCAGATCCAAGAAACCTGATATCAGAAACCAGATACCAGATACCAGATACCATATACCAGATACCAGATACAAGATACCAGATACCAGATACCATCTACCAGATACCAGATACCAGATACTAGATACCATATACCAGATACAAGATACCAGATACCAGATATCAGATACAAGATATCAGATACCAGATACCAAATACCAGATACCATATACCAAATACCAGATATCAGATACCAGATCCCAGATCCAAGATACCAGATATCAGATACCAGATATCAGATACCAGATACCAGATACCAGATACCAGATACCAGATACTAGATAACAGATACCAGATACCAGATACGAGATACCAGATACCAGACACCAGACACCAGATACCAGATACCAGATACCAGATACTAGATACCAGATACAAGATACCAGCTACCAGATACCAGATACCAGATATCAGATACTAGATACCAGATACCAGATATCAGATACCAGATACGAGATACCAGATACCAGATACCGGATACCAAATAACAGATACCAGATACCAGATACCAGATACCAGATACCAGATACCAGATACCAGATACAGGATACCAGATCCCAGATACCAGATACCAGATACCAGATACCAGATATCAGATACCAGATACCAGATACCGGATACCAGATACCAGATACCAGATACCAGAGACCAGATACCAAATACCAGATACTAGATACTAGATACCAGATACTAGATACAAGATACCAGATACCAGATACCAGATACCATCTACCAGATACCAGATACCAGATACTAGATACCAGATACCAGATACCAGATACAAGATATCAGATACCAGATACCAAATACCAGATACCAGATACCAGATACCGGATATCAGATACTAGATACCAGATACCAGATACCAGAAACCAGATACCATGTACCAGATACCAGATACCAGGTGCCAGATACGAGATACCAGACACCAGATACCGGATACCAGATACCAGATATCAGATCCCAGATACCAGATACCAGCTACCAGATACCAGATACCAGATACCAGATACCACATACCAGATACCAATTAGATACCAGATACCAGATACCGGATATCAAATACCAGATACCATCTACCAGATACCAGATAGCAAATACCAGATACATACCAGATATAAGATACCAGACACTAGATACCAGATTTTTCAAAAAATTATGAGAATTTATCAACGAACGAGGGAAATTCGTTTAGAAAATTTTTTGCCATTTTTCATTTCTTTATATATTTTTTATGAATTATACGTTGGCCTACTGTGATATCAGTTAATTATTTCAAAATTAGATTCAACATTTTTTGCCTTAGTTTTATTTTAATTTAAACCAATGAAATTCTCTAAAATGTAATAACATCATTCAATTTCACCAATAAAATTTGAATTATACTAGTAATAAATATTTATACGTCTGGCCTAATGGGATATTAAAAATTATCAGTATAATTTTGAAATAATTAACTGATATCACAGTATTCCAACGTATAATTCATAAAAAATATATAAAGAAATGAAAAATGGCAAAAAATATTCCAAATTCCCTCGGGAAATTATAACTGATAATTTTTAATATCCCAGTAGGCCAGACGTGTAAATACTTGTTATTAGTATAATTCAAATTTTATTGGTGAAATTGAATGATGTCATTACATTTTAGAGAATTTGATTGGTTTAAATTAAAATAAAACTAAGGCAACAAATGTTCAGTAGTAATCTCCCAAGGGCGTTGATAATTCGAAATTTTTGGCCAAAAATTTCGAAAGCAAGTATATTGATAATAGAACGAGGCTATAGGCCGAAGACTATTATCAATACCACTTGCTTGAGGAATTTTCCAAAAAATGATATGCGATAACAGTTAATTATTTCAAAAATTATTTGATAATTTTTAATATCCCAGTAGACCAGACGTATAATTCAAATGTTATTGGTGAAATTGAAATGATGTCATTACATTTTAGAGAATTTCATTGGGTTAAATTAAAATAAAACTAAGGCAAAAAATTTTCATCTTTAGTTATTTTAATTTTTGATACCGAGCGAAACTTAATTATAATTAACTGTTAGGAATAAATTCCTTTTTACTCAGATATTTCATTCTTTTATTTTGTGAATAAAAAATTTCTCTAATATAATTTGAAGAAAGAAAAAACTCATTAGGCAAAGAACAAAGAGCAAAAAATATTAAATCAAAATGAATAGACGAAAATAGTTAATTGTTTAAATTAAAATGAGCATCTTCTTTGTTTCGTGATTATGCCTAACATCATAGTATGTTTGTATAATATACATTTTTCAAATATTAATTGAAGAAATAATAAATTAAAAACTCATGAAAAACTATGCGGGGTTAGATTATTGTTTTAATTTATTCACTTTTTTTTCCAAAGTGTAGAGTGTTTAGTGTGAATTATAATAAATTACAAATTAACGTTTCTGAATATCCGAAGATACCAAGCCAACTATAGGGATAAGAATTAAGTTTAAATAAACTAGCTTTCTTTAAGGAATTTATGACTACTGGCTTAAAATTTTGAGGATTGAAGCTACGAGGAAACTCCATGTAAGGTAAAAAATTTCAGAAAATAAAGACTCTGTTAAAAAAATAAAGTTGAAAAACCAAAGCTATTCTGTTTTTTATTTGAACGGTAAAAGGAAGGACCACAACCGTTGTTCTGATAAAACGCGATAGGTTTGTTGGTTCAGGTAAAATTCATTTGATTTCTGCAGAAGTTCGTTTATCCATTATGTATAAATACAAATTTGTAGAAAATTATTAGATCTACAACAATTCTTCTGTGTGTGCTGCAAGGAATCAAGCTCATTAGTAAGAGTTAAGTTGCCAATCAGTTTAACAGCTCTGCGTTGGACAGAATCAAGAAACTTTAAACTGGTAAAATATACTCCACTCCATATGTGAGAAAAGTAGTTCATGCTGGGACGTATAAATGATTTATATATTTAAGAATCTGTTAGCTATTGGAAAACTTACGATATCGTTTCAAAAAGCCCAAATTTTGAACAGAGTTCTTAGCTAAGCTAAAAATACGAGAAAACCATTTCATATTGTTTTCCACTTCTACCCCTAGAAGTTTTACCCTTAGATTCTTTTTCCACAAAGAAAGTCAAGTTAAGACAAGTTAAGTTTCCTTTTTTGAAAGGAAAAAAACTAAGCAACAGTGCGAAGGATTAGCAATAGTTTATGAATTTCAAATCTAAATTATTTACAAAAACATAACTAATTATGGATGGGTTTTTTTGTGAACAATTAAGCTTAAGTACATATTGGAAATCACTTGAATTTTGCAATTCGAAATAACTTTTCATTTTCTCTAAAATTCCTTTAGAAAAATTTTTTTGTGTTTCGTGTCAGGACTCGAACTACATTCATCAGAGACACATGTTCAAATCCCGTGTGTCCTACACAACTTAGTCAAAGCGCCGATGACGAAACATATTTTAATTTTGATGTTCAGATAATTTCTAAATTGAAACTTCATCATTTTTCATATTTACTTAAGTTGAATCTTTCATCTATGATTACATATTAGAAATTGCATTTCTTTGGGATTTTTTGTACTAAATTTCTAGACATTACGACGTGTGAATTCAAAGGATGAGAGAATATTTCGTCAACATTTAAGTCAACATTCTAATCAACATCCTAAGTCACGAGTGTAAAGTCATTATTGATTGTGGTCAATCAATGCGAAACTTAATATCTGACGTAAAGTCAATATGTTATATTTTTGGTTAGGAAATATAGACAACTTTAGGGGAATTTTTAATTTGGATGGGTTTTTTTTTGTGAACAATTAAGCTTAAGTACATATTGGAAATCACTTGAATTTTGCAATTCGAAATAACTTTTCATTTTCTCTAAAATTCCTTTAGAAAAATTTTTTGTGTTTCGTGTCAGGATTTGAACTACATTCATCAGAGACACATGCTCAAATCCCGTGTGTCTTACACAACTAATTATAGTATTATAATATTTTTGTATTTATTTTAATCTTTTTACTGTAGGAAAGATATATTTTATTATAAATATTAGTTTTTTGTTTCTTTTAGCATATAGTTAGTAGTTAATTGTTAATAGTTAATAGTTAATTAGCGTATAGTTAATTTTTAGCTATCTAAAAAGGAAAATTAAGAAATGTTAAGAAAATTTAAGTGCGAAAAGAAATTTATTTATTATAACCTATTATTATTACACACTTTTAATTAACTTGTGTTTTGACAGTTGTGTTGGTTACTGTTTTGTGATCAATTTTTTGATCAACGTCCTATTATAATTCAGTGTCCAAAATTTAAAGTACAAGTTTGTTGAAACAGTCTGTATACGTGTTTCTAAAAATTCTAGACCAAAAAACTTAACAAAACTGAAAAAAAAATGTTCAACTTTTAATTTATTTTTTCTCCATATATAAAGGAGCTTCATTACTTACATGAAAATCCATACATTTTGAATGACTGATTGCCCGCGTTTTAATTTGGCTCATATATTGAAAAATGTGCTTTAATTGTAAATAATGGATATAAAAATTAATCTATTGCAAACAATTTTTTTCGTTCAAAGCTTTCCGTTATATATTCATGCTATTCTATAATTCATCTATCAGTTAATAGAATGCGGTGGTAGTTAGTCAAAAGAAATTTTGTATACTTATAAGCACACTAACAAATGTGTATGAATATTTGAGGCAAGCAATTGTGATAAACATTTGAAAAAATATGGAGGGGCTGAAATCTCAAGCTCTGAAATATCATGACTTCGGTCCAGGTTAAGGATTTTGATACAGTTTTCGGCAAAAAACTTACATGAGGACATTGTTTTTAGTTTTGGGCAGCGATGTATATCAAACATAAATCTTTGTTAAAGCAGATGAATTTTTTATATCTCTGTTTAGAAATGTATTACAAAACTAACACGAAACGGAAAATCATAACAAATTATTAATTAACATAATTTAGAGAAAAGATGATACAATCAGCAAACTACTCAAAAACCTCTCCATTTATCGTTTCGAGAAAATATTACAAAATCACAAATTCATATTTCTTTCGAAATTCCAAAAATATTGTAAAAATTAAATAAAATTAAATTTTTTTTTCAAAATTCTAAAAATATTCCAAAAATTATTACAAAATCAAAGATAAAAACTTTTTTCAAAAATTTTAAAAATATTACAAAAATTATAACAATCATAACTTGAAACTTTTTTCAAAATTCCAAAAATCATATTTTTAAACTTTTTCTAAATTCTAATAATATTTCAAAAATTCATAACAATTCAAACTTTTCCAAAATTCTAAAAATATTGCAAAAATTATTACAAAATCAATAATACAAACCTTTTTCAAAATTCCAAAAATATTTCAAAAATTAGAACAAATTCAAAAATTTCCATGTCCAATTACATTTACGTCATACAAACAACTAAATTTTTTTTCCCAAAAAATTGGTTAAAAAATAAATGAAATAATTTTTTTGACACACTTGACAATATTTTTTTGACAAACTTATAATGCAATAAAATTCTCAATTGCAAATTAAAGCTGTCGAAGATTTCTTGAAAATCGAAACCGGTCGTTAGCTCGTTAATAAAAAATTAGTGAAAAAAAAATTGGTGTTTTTGTAATTATTAAAAATATTTAAAACATATATGATATGAACATATATTTAAAACATATAAAATAATAAATAAAAATCTTTCTTTTGACACACTTCACAACATTTTTTTGGCAAACTTATACTACCATTGTTCTCTATAATAATAATAAAATTTCATGTCATACAAGTAATTAATTTTTTTTCCCAAAAAATTGGGCAAAAAATAAATAAAAACCTGTCTTTTGACACACTTGACAACATTTTTTTGACAAACTTATAATGCCATAATTCTTAATAATAATAATAAAATATCATGTCATACAAACAATTAATTTTATTTTTTCCAAAAAATTGGGTAAAAAATAAATAAAAATCTTTCTTTTGATGCACTTGACAACATTTTTTTTGACAAACTTCTAATGAAATAATCTAGTTTTTGATCACACATACAAATCCCAACCATCAAGATTTCTCTAAATTCGATGTTCCTACTCGTAGTCACTTTAAATGAACGTTTTTTAAGCCAAAAATATGAAAATTTGCTATTTTCGATACACTTAATGATTTTTTTGACACACTTCCGGTACAGTTATCGGGACAGCGCCTTTTCGGACCTGTCCCTTGAGTATACCTATATTGAAAAAAAAATTTGAAATCCCTTCAGCGGTTTTCTAGATTTCGTAGGTAATATCGGGCGGCCGGACGGCTTAGAGTGTTCAGACCGAAGTAATAATATTTAATACAATCAAAACTATTTGATTAATACAATAATAAAGTATCCAATAATAAGCAATCGTTATAGGAAAATTTGTATAGCGCAATAGGTTGAAGTATATTATTCAATAGGCTAGGAAACAATGCAATGAAAACAACATACAAATAAAGATTGGATTAATAGTTGGAAGGGAATAAATTGTGTTTTTCTTACGTAAACATTTTCATGTTTATATTTCATCAAAATTATTAAACTTGTTTTCGTTGTTTGATATTAAAACAAATCTAATATATTATATATTAGTTCGGTTGAAAAAACCTAAGTATTGCATTCATGAGCCAAAAGTGAAATTCTTACCCCCATTTTTTTTTGGCATTTCTCGACGTTTTAGAACCTACTGATTCTAAAACAGCAAAAAATGTATGTCCGTCTGCCGACAAACAATCACCAAATAGACGTCAATAACTCCATAAAACCCGTTAGACAAAAATGGAAGTTAGATGCCAACGAGTCATACCACATTTCAAGGAATTTGAACCTTATGAATTCAGATGAAGCAACAATAATTTCCCCATTGTTTAAACTATAATCAACTAAACCATATAGTTCCACCCTTTTAAAGATTATAAAGATAAACCCTTTCTTTTTTATTTTGCCAATATATAGATTAGTTTAGGATTTTCCCAAAATTATTGTTTTATATCTTAAATATTTTAAATAATGTTATAATTACTCCGTTTTATTGGTTTTTTGTTTATTTTTTTTATTTTCATTTTCAATTAGGATAATTTAAGGACTTCCTCAAAAAAATGTATTTTATATTCATAACATAAGAATTTTGTTAAATTTATTTTGGTATAAAAACAATAGATTAACATTGCTGTAATTTAGTTACAAAATATTACCTGTCGATGATCTGCATCAGATTGAAACGCGTAGTAGAATAAAAATTAGATAAAACTTAAGAATTAAAAATCAAATCAATTTTGTTTTATTATTTTTTTTTAAAGTGAATTATTTTTGGTGTTAGTGTAACTACAAAAAATCATATATTAAAATGGATAATTCACGTCACTCCGAAATTGTTTTTCATATAAATGACATGTTGTATTATTTTTTCTTTGTAACAATTTTGAAGTTCTGGAAAATGGGTTAAAAGCCGAAATCGGTTGTGCTGTTTTTAATTTTATTTTAATATAAATATAAATAAAGTTAGAAATAAAAATTAATTTGCGAAATATAAACAAATGTTTCTTTTATTAAAAATAAATTTATTATTTTTAAAAAAGTTTCAATTTTTGATGTTGTTATGATTTTTGCAATATTTTTGGAATTTTGAAAGAAATATGAATTTGTGATTTTGTAATATTTTCTCGAAACGCTAAATGGAGACGTTTTTGAGTAGTTTGCTGATTGTATCATCTTTTCACTAAATTATGCTAATTTATGATCTGTTATGATTTTCCGGTAACGTATTGATGTTTCGTGTTAGTTTTGTAATACATTTCTAAACAGAGATAAAAAATACATATACTTTAACAAAGAGTTAAGTTTGATATACATCGCTGCCCAAAACTAAAAACAATGTCCTCATAAAAGTTTTATGCCGAAAACTATATCAAAATCCTTAAACAAAACCCAAGTCATGATATCTCAGAGCTTGAGATTTCAGCCCCTCCATATTTTGTATTAAGAAATACTGAAACATATCGCGGTCATTAACACTTAATTAACAATTTTATTGTATGATATTATTTGACACGATACCGTGTGTTTAGCATATTCTATATCTATGGTATGGTATGTTTTCAGATGATTTGAGATATAGTGTGGTAGCCCAGATACTACACATGTTCCTGACAAGGTGAACAACATTTAAAGGAGAAATGCTTTCGTTCTAGAATATTTAACTTTGATCTGAAAGAAGTATTGCATTCTGGAGTCAGAAGTGAAATTCTTAACCCCACTTTTATTGGCATTTCTCGAAGTTTCAGGACCCACTTATTCTAAAAACGCAACAAAAAATGTATGTCTGTCTGCCGGCCAGCCGTCACAACCAACAAAATCTAGAAAACCGCTACAGGGATTTTGTTTCTAAAAATAGTTATACTCAATGGTAAGAGCCAAAAGGACGATGTTTTCGATAGCTGTCCCGAAAGATTGTTAAAAAATTGTCAAGTGTTTTTAAAACAAGAAAATTTGAATTATTTTCTTTAAAAAACGTGATTTTAAGTGATTTTAAGTGATTTCAAGTAGAAACGTTGAATTTGGAGAAATCTTGATGATCGGAATTGGTATGTGAGACCAAAAACTAGATTATTGCATTACAAGTTTGTCAAAAAACTGTTGTCAAGTGTGTCAAAATAATTATTTTCATCTTTTTTTACCAAAATAATTATTTGTATGACATGAAATTGGACATGAAAATTTGTGATTTTGTTATAATTTTTGCAATATTTTGATTTCATTATAATTTTTGGAATTTTGAAAAAAGTTTGTGTTTTTGATTATGATTTTTTTCATAATTTTTGCAATATCTTTAGAACTATGGAAAAAGTTTGAATTATTGAATTTGTTATAATTTTTGCAATATTGTTAGAATTTTGAAAAAGTTTCAATCTTTGATTTTGTAATAATTTTTGGAATACATTAAGAATTTTGAAAAAAAGTTTAAATTTTTGATTTTGTTATAGTTATTAGAATATTTTTTAGAATTTTGAAAGAAATAGTAGTAGTATATCAGAAAGAAGAACAGTAGTATATCAGAAAGAAACATCAGTAGTAGGGAGAGCCGTATCCGGTCCAGATCTGAGTGAGCCATTACATAATGCTAGTCGGGTAGTTAATCTTGCAATGAAAAGAGGAAACCTCTGTATAGAAGTAAATTTGCTGGAAAAAAACTTAACTCAAATTTAAGTATATAGCGATTTGGGTTAAAATCATAACAATTTATTATTCGTTAAAATCGAGTTTTTTTCTACAACCTACTTTTTTTCATACAAATTGCAAACGATCTAACTCGAATAAATTGTTGCTTTATTAAATTTGTTTACATAATCAAACCTATTCTCTCAAAAATCCATTAAAAACTCAAAAAATATTTTTACGATATGAATAACAAATTTTAATAAAATTACTCATAACAAATATTCATAAAAATAAATGTCTATTCAAATGCTATAATCAAATTTAAAAATTATACATTTTCACCTAGTTAAACCCCATCAACACAATAAAAAATTATGTTTTCTCACATTTATTTTCTTTTTATATGAATTTATAGAGAAAACATTTTTTGATAGGTGTCTGTCGGGGTAACACTCTGGAATAGACAAAAAAAATAATTATTTGCATACTGCTTTTTGGAGTGGTTAGTTTGAATAAAATTTCCATTTATATTGAATAAAAAACTGATGAATTATAAATTGTTATCCCTAGCTTTATCGTCATGTTTTACTTTAAAACATACTTATTAATTGTGTTTCCGGGATAAAAATTATGGTATACCGTATAATATATCAATACAAATTTATTTGCACACTTGAAGTATTGATTTAAAAGTGATCAAGTATAATATGTTCAACAAATGCGAATAATTTGGTTTTTTTTTCAGTAAAAAGTGTTGTGTTATAGGAATTTGTTGGTCACACATACTGATTGAAATATCATTAGGGAACTCGGGTTTTGATCTGGAAACAATTAATAGCTGTATTTTGGTGGAAATAAAATTGACCAAGGTTTTATCACCTCAATCGGCGACTTTTCCTAGGTCCTCATTTACATTTACGGCAGCGTTTTTCCTGGCGGGATTTATTCGTTCGTGCATTTTACCCTTTTACACCAAGATAGTGAAACAAATGACTATCATCTGCAACAGTGTACTATCATCCGTAAAACTATTTATTGGGTTAGTGATGATTTTCAAAAGTTCGTTGATATAAATTAAAAAAAAAAAGTGAAGATAAAATTTTGGGGTATGCCAGCCTTAATTAATTTAGTCTCAAAAGAAAAGCCATCGATGGATACCGAAATCTATCGGTCGTTGAGAAATTTTAAATCAGTTTTAAGACTGCGGGTTAATCCGTACGCAATGATCTTGCTTTACAGGTTGGCATGCCAGATTCGATCAAATGCTTTTGAGATGTGTAAAGCGACAACGTACGTTTCACCACCTTTTCAAGTACGCTGTTCCAACGATGAACTACTTAGTTCAGTATATCGGTTGTTGATCTTTTGTTTCAAAAACCGCATTGACTGTCAGATATTAAATGGTTGTCTTCCAAAAATATCAAATTTGGGTTTTGGACGAGCTGGACATTGGCCAGGATGCAGGGAAACTACCAGATTTATAAGATTTATATAAATTTTTGGTAATAGCAAGTTCTTTTGAAAATGTTTTTACTACAGGTTATGTGGTTGACCGAGATTATTGTATGTATTTCAAAAATGCATACATTGTTAGCTGTTGCTCGCGGCATTGTGTGCATGCACCCGATAATAATTTCGCCGGGTAATAATTTCTGAAATCACGCCTTTATATCTACGTGGGTAATAATAATAACAAAAGCTAGACCTCAAGAAAGTATTGGCTAGCACTCCCATTAAACCATATCTTTGGAGAGTTAAATTAACAAAAAACTGATTAGTTTATTTATATTGGGACAATTGGTGGGGAGCCTTCCGAGCACCTGTTTATTTGAAACTTCAATAACATCAATTCTTGATATTTGATTTTGATTAAACTTGGTATATATGCTAAGAGTATATGATTTGTAACGGTTTTGCATACTCCCGGTTTCTCGCTTCCGGTAACATTTTTTTTTAAATTTTTCTATTTGTGCAACAGAATTTATGTCTTTTGGATACTACAGCTTTCTTTAATAAACTAATTTTGATGAGACTTTGCCAAAGATGCAGATTTATAGAAGAAGGAATTGATAAGCATTTGAGTGATCATGCACAAAGTAGGGGCGGGGGGGCTCCCGAGCAACTGTTTTTTATAATTAGAACTACGCAAAATCTTTAATAATAATTAGTCATTAATTGAAGTATTTGATGGATATAAGCTCATTATATATCCAAAACATTTTGTTTCCAAAGCTGTGATGAAGTCAGCCTATGCATCAGTGTCGCCAATAGTTTTTTTTTATCTTTTAATATAAGCGTGTTTGCTTTACACCACGGTCTCGGAGAAAGTGACGCTGTTGGTCTACGATACCAGTTACTGAAAGAAAGCTTTTTTTTTTTTTTGAAGAGTCGGGCATGACCTCAGAATATTTTTTTCCATACAAACAAGTTATATAAATAAAAAAGTTAAAAGAATAAGTTATCACGAACTTAAAAATAAAAAGTAAACTGGCTGGTTAGTTTTTTTTGTGTGTTCAGTTGGGATGGTAAGAATAAATTTCAATTTAATTTTGGTCGTTTACGCATAACTATATTAAATTTAATATCATTTTTGATTAATTTATGTTTTTCGATGGAGTTGATATGGAAACGTGTGCAGAACATGTTAACTCTGCGCGGTATTTTATTTTACATTAACAGTTACATCGAGCTTTAATGTAAAATGTCTCATCTACTTTCAGAAGTTGATAAGAAGAGTGTTTATTATTAAAAGAATGTTTTAGACAACATCTGAAAAGATAAAGAAAATTTATAGTTTTTCGTTGTTTGTCTTAACTTGGTTTTATTTGCCAAAATTAAAATGAATATGCTAATGAAAAATTATAGAGTACCTTAGTACGGATTAAAATTATAAGAGTACCTTAGACGGATTTTCATATTATAAAATTATAGAGTACCTTAGACGGATTTTCTTCTGAGTCTAAACTAATTAACGCTGGTGTACCCCAAGGCTCAGTATTATCCCCAACCCTATTTTTGATTTATATCAACGAATTGTTGAAAATCACCAGTAACCCAATAAATAGTTTTGCAGATGATAGTACTCTGCACAAGTCGTTCGAGCCCCTTCCTTCAAAAGGTAAAATGCACGAACGAATTAATCCTGCCCGGAGAGACGCTGCCATAAACGTGAACAAAGACCTGAATAAAGTCGCCGACTGGGGTGACCAAAACCTTGTCAATTTCAACTCCACCAAAAAACAGCTGTTGATTGTTTCCAGATTAAAGACCGAGTTCCCCAAAGATATTTTATTTAGTATGTGTGATGAACCAACAGGTGAATGTAAAAACATTCGTTTATTGGGTGTCACAGTTTCAAATGACCTACTCTGGAACGATCATGTAATGGCGATGGCAAAAAGCGCGTCTAAAAAACTCGGCCTCTTAAATAGATGCAAAAAAATTTTCACTCCATACCAATTGCTTCATGTTTATAAGTCCTATATTCGTCCCTGTATGGAGCACTGCTGTCAAGTTTGGGGTGCTGCCTCTGTTTCCATCTTGGCCCTCTTGGACTCTGTTCAAAAGCGAGCTATACGAATTGTAGGTGATCGAACTTTGACATCAAAACTTGATTCCCTACAACATCGTCGCACTGTTGCTGACCTCGTTGTTTTTTACAAATATCGTCATCAGCATCGCTCAGATGAAATCAGCGGCATCATGCCTCAAACTTATTCTTACCCCCGTTCCACTCGGCAATCGGCTGCCGCAACCAGTGAAACGGTAAAGATCCCGCGCTGTCATACTGGCAGATCGCAGAGAGACTTCTTTGTCCGAACTGCGTACAAATGGAATAGTTTGCCGGAACACTTAGTCTCAGGTGGCTTCAACCCACAGATGTTTAGACCTTAGAACGCCAGTTGTTGTGGGACCCAGGTCTAGACCTGGGTCTTAAAAGGTATTTATGTGTTGTTGTGACACATATTCTAAACCCTATTACACAACACATTTTATTAAAAAAAAAAAAAAGTTAGTTACTGTTTTGGTTTGGTTCATCACCGTTTGGTTGCCTTAAAAACCGGATATAATTAAGTAACTTAAATTTAACAAAAATTAAATTTCAATTGCGGCAAATTAGTTTATACTAGGAGGGCCCGGCGTGCTTCGCTACGCTTATAAATAAAGTTTTTGCGTAGACATTTTGTTGACGTAGGAGCAATGATTTCAAAAAGTGGTAATGAGAAATGCTAGCATATAATTTTTAATTTTTCTTTTTAAATATATGAATGGAAAATAATCAGAACTCTCGCTGATCAGTTCGGATATATGAAAAATTAGCGATCAAATAAGTTTTCAAGTAAGCTTATTTGACCTCTAACTACTAACTAATCGATATAATATCTACCTAACTAATCGATATAATATCTAAATAATATCGAAAACGAATATCAAAATATTTAATATCAAATGTTCATCCTTCAATATACGAAGACATAAGAGGACTGAAATGCATAAAAGAAAATGTATAAAATTCCATCTACGTTTGTATATACACTGAAATTTGATTAGAATATTTTTACTAATACTACGCATACAAATATAAGGTGTTAAACGAATATTAAAATATTTAATATCAAATGTTCATCCTTCAATGTACGAAGACATAAGAAGACTAAAATGTATAAAAGAAAATGTATAAAATTCCATCTACGTTTGTATATACACTGAAATTTCATTAGAATATTTTTACTAATACTAC
>OY856186.1:121201394-121429249 GCA_963693315.1 Diogma glabrata | reverse complement strand
ATTTTCAGTTCTTTTTGCTTGTACTCTTAATTGATGAAAAGGGTGGTCATATTTTCTGTGCGTGTTTTACGTGTTAATAGACCAACAAGAAGATGTTTGTGTGGTAAATAGAATAACCTGTGGCTTTGTAAATGTTTTTTTTTATAAATGTAGTGTGTAACAATATGAATTAACGAGCGTATGTTTCATGCAATCAACTATTCTACTCTCTCTTGTTTAGTAATTAAAAATATAAAAATAACCAAATATTTTTCAATTTGGCTGAGTTGTAATTTTAAATAAAAATAAAAATATTCAAGTCGGGTCGCAGGATAATTAAAAATTAATTCACAGTAAAGAGTGAATAAAAGTTAACATAGTTTGTTGGTTCGCGACTTATATTTTTCACTACGTGGCTTGAGTAATGAATTTAACAAAGTTTCTTTTTCTTTTAAAGTTAATATTGCAATGTTGATTTGTGAAAATGTTATTTTTTGTGAAAAAGTATGTTTTTTTGAAAATTGGAGAAGATAAATTTTGGTTTTATTGCATGTGTAAATTTGAAAAAAAGTTGAAAAGAAAAAAAAATTAATCTTGAATTATCAGAATAAATAAAGAAAAAAAAAGAAATTTTTAGAGAAAAACAATATATATCTGTGTAACTAATTGTTCGGTATGATTGGATTGAAGATATTGAAAAGATGCTTATAGTGTTGCGTACACGCGCTTTCCAAATTTTGAACTACACGGTGACGGCTTCAATACAATGGTTTTAAAGATTTGTCTTCCAGAAATGACTTTTTTTACAATAGCTTTATACCGGTCCCCCAACAAACGTAACCCAAACTTTTTTAATATACTGACAAAAATTGTGGACAAGATTAGAGCAAAGTCCCCTAATTGTGAAGTTATCGTTACCGGTGACTTCAACGTCCACAACAAATCATGGTTGGAATTCTCCAAATCGACCGACGATGTTGACAATAGTGGAAAACTGGCAGAAATTTTTGCCGCGTCTCAGGGCCTATTCCAAATTGTTAAAAGCCCGACTTTCACTCCCCGTAATGGCGGTGATAATAGTTTTCTACTAGATCTCTATCTTACCACAATGCCAGATATTACGAGTGTCGATGTTGCGAAAGGTAGCATTGGAAATTCTGATCATTATTTAATCTCATCAGTTATCAAAACTGATTTACTTAAAACTACAGCTCCCAAACCCCGTAAAATATTTCACTACTCAAAAATGGATAAGAGTGGTCTTCAAAATTTTTTCCATGGTTTCCCTTTCGACCGTCATTGTTTTTACACTGACAATGTAAATGTTTCTGCTCAAAACTTTACAGAAACCATCCAATTTGCTATCAATAAATTTGTCCCTTTCTCCATAGTAAAACCCAAACAAAAATACTTGTATTCGAAAGCTGCCAAAACGGCACTTAGAAACAAACGTAGATCATTTAATATTTGGATTCATAACAAAACTCCCACTAATCGATCCCAATATCTAAAGGCCAACAAAATATCTAATCAGATTATCTCAAACGAAAAGTCCGAAATTGACAGAGCGAAAGCCTCAAAACTTACGTCAATGTCTGTTTCTGACAAGAGTTTCTACAGTGCCATTAATTCTTTAAATTCTGGTACAAAATTTTCTATTCCCCCTATTATTGATGGTGATTTAATCGTCAATGATCCCGCAAGAAAAGCTAACTTGTTCGCTGAACGCTTTGCTCTGAACTCCACTGTTTTGGAAACTCCTAAAGAAATACCCCAAATGCAGTCTTCAGGAGTTAATATGAATGAACTTCACTTCAAACCCAAAATAGTCGCTAAACTTTTAAAGGGGTTAAACATCAACAAAGCATCAGGAATGGACAATATTCCACCCATTATTTTAAAAACCTTTTCCAAAGAACTTGCACCAACTTTAACTAAAATATTCTACCAATCCTACAAATCTGGTATATTTCCCTCGTGCTGGAAGTTGGCAAATGTCCAGCCCGTCCCCAAAAAGGGACCAAAATCCGATATCTCAAATTATAGGCCAATAGCTTTACTATCGGTCCTATCCAAAGTATATGAGCATTATATTAATACACATATTTCAAAATTTCTGGAAGAAAATCATTTAATATCCGACAGCCAATACGGTTTTCGAAACAAAAGATCAACTACCGATCTATTAAACTATGTAGCGCATTGTTGGAACAGCATACTTGATAAAGGTGGTGAAACATACGTTATCGCTTTAGACATCTCCAAGGCATTCGATCGAGTCTGGCATGCCAACTTAATCAACAAGCTCGTTGCGTACGGTTTTCATCCCAATGTTGTGAAGCTGATTCAAAATTTTCTATCCGACCGATACATTTCGGTAACCTTAGACGGATATTCTTCTGAGTCTAAACTAATTAACGCTGGTGTACCCCAAGGCTCAGTATTGTCCCCAACCCTATTTTTGATTTATATCAACGAATTGTTGAAAATCACCAGCAACCCAATAAATAGTTTTGCAGATGATAGTACTCTGCACAAGTCGTTCGAGCCCCTTCCTTCAAAAGGTAAAATGCACGAACGAATTAATCCTGCCCGGAGAGACGCTGCCATAAACGTGAACAAAGACCTGAATAAAGTCGCCGACTGGGGTGACCAAAACCTTGTCAATTTCAACTCCACCAAAACACAGCTGTTGATTGTTTCCAGATTAAAGACCGAGTTCCCCAAAGATATTTTATTTAGTATGTGTGATGAACCAATAGGTGAATGTAAAAACATTCGTTTATTGGGTGTCACAGTTTCAAATGACCTACTCTGGAACGATCATGTAATGGCGATGGCAAAAAGCGCGTCTAAAAAACTCGGTCTCCTAAATAGATGCAAAAAATTTTTCACTCCATACCAATTGCTCCATGTTTAT
This sequence comes from Diogma glabrata, assembly GCA_963693315.1. NCBI lineage: Eukaryota > Metazoa > Arthropoda > Insecta > Diptera > Cylindrotomidae > Diogma > Diogma glabrata. The sequence goes on along the minus strand of OY856186.1, from coordinate 121,426,350 downwards.
AAGTCCTATATTCGTCCCTGTATGGAGTACTGCTGTCAAGTTTGGGGTGCTGCCTCTGTTTCCATCTTGGCCCTCTTGGACTCTGTTCAAAAGCGAGCTATACGAATTGTAGGTGATCGAACTTTGACATCAAAACTTGATTCCCTACAACATCGTCGCACTGTTGCTGACCTCGTTGTTTTTTACAAATATCGTCATCAGCAGTGCTCAGATGAAATCAGCGGCATCATGCCTCAAACTTATTCTTACCCCCGTTCCACTCGGCAATCGGCTGCCGCAACCAGTGAAACGGTAAAGATCCCGCGCTGTCATACTGGCAGATCGCAGAGAGACTTCTTTGTCCGAACTGCGTACAAATGGAATAGTTTGCCGGAACACTTAGTCTCAGGTGGCTTCAACCCACAGATGTTTAAAAAAAGCGTTAATCTACACCTCAGAACGCCAGTTGTTGTGGGACCCAGGTCTAGACCTAGGTCTTAAAAGGTATTTATGTGTTGTTGTGACACATATTCTAAACCCTATTACACAACACATTTTATTAAAAAAAAAAAAAAAATATAAGATGATGGCCGATGAATTCACCTTTTGTTGCTTCATCATAATTCATCGTGTCGATTTAGACACAGGGAATGTCTCTAGGGAAATAAATTTTGGGATTAAATCTATACAAAAAATTGTCCGGAACCACCAAAGCTCGATTTAGCACTTAAATATAAATTTCATCAAATTTGTCGTAATCTAATTACCATCAAAATCAACTCAATATAAACCAAATAATTAGAGTTTCACTCAAACGGACTTTGGGAAGTCTTCTTCCGTAGCGTCATACAAGGACGAAAGACGCTGCCAACACTGAAGATCAACATTCAACCACTGAATTAAGTTAAGTCTTTCCTTTTTATTTCAATTTATAATTTCTATGTCTATGATTATTTCGTTTTTCTTTTGAGAATATATATAGTTGTTACCATGAATTACTAAACTAATATATTACAGATTTTTTCTTGGTAGAGTCCACGCACAAGTCCGTTTCATTCGATTATCATATAAATTAAATTCCCTTTATTATTCCCTATATTATTTCTATAATAAAGCCCAATGGCTGTAATAAAAATAAATGTTTTAGTTTAATAAATGTTTTAGGTAGTAAAAAATAAAATTATTTATGTATCACGTGAATTATTAGATGTCAATTACCTTGTAAAACTTACTAACCCTCGGGCCAGAGGCCCTCGAGCAGTAAATGTTTTCCTCGAGTAGTAAACGTTTCCGTCGGTAGTTAACATCCTTATAATTCCTTTGATACATAAATAACTATAACAGTCTAAGAAGGTCTTGAAACATGAACATATCATAAAAATTTCAAAAACACACTTTTTGAAAAACGAAACCAAAAAGTAGAAAATAAATTTTGCATTAACACCAGCGTTATGTCTTTTATAATTATATTTCCTTGGAAATTGTAAGAAGAAAAAATATTTAAATGGTATTTAACACATTTAGCATAGATGCAAATATTAAATTTTTGACTAATTTAAAATACTAATTTTCGATTGACAAACAGTTTTCCGTTCCCATTTGTTACATAAAATAAAAGTGGGTGACGCATACATTAATATAGAAAAGGAACAAATGTATGCTATATTAATCTCTAACAAGAGAGACTACCAACGTTTATTCCCTTTCCTTTCTGAATGCGCCACCCACTTTTATTTTATGTAACAAATGGGAACGGAAAACTGTTTGTCAATCGAAAACTAGCATTTTAAATTAGTCAAAAATTTAATATTTGCATCTATGCTAAGATGTGTTAAATACCATTTAAATATTTTTTCTTCTGACAATTTGTAACGTTCGCAATAATCGAAAAACAATAATAAAACCAAATTCATCTTCGTTTTCAATTCAATAGAAATGTATTTCATTAGTTTCCGTTCATTTTTACATTAATAATAATTTTAAAATTTTCTAAAACTTAACTGCTAGTTAAATTTTGAATATACTATAAAAAGCAAACGAACGTACTCAATTTTATTTCCAATTCTAGCGAACAGATGTCGTTGTCGTTATTAATCTTTGCTGAATTTTCAGTATTATCCGATTTGATATTTTCTTTTAGAAGATGTCAAAGAAAAAAAATCACATTTTTTTTTGGGTTAATTAATTTTTTTGATGTGAAAAAAATCTAGAAAATAATAAATTCATTCTATGTTTAACTTCTGAACATAATCGATCGAAGGTTATTTTAAAATGAAAAAAACAGATCTCAATAAATATTAAGATTATTAAGTGTTATAAAAAAGGCTTATATTTTGTATATAAACCAAAAAAATATAACAAGTGAATTGTTAATAATAAAAATAATAATTCTCATTATTTCTCTAAGAATAAAAAACTGTTTTTATTAATAGTAACTTGAGATTAATTTATTTGTGCCTTGATTGGAAAACTATATGTATCATCTGCCGCGTTATAAGTTGCTGGTTGTATTTATGTGACATAATAAATACAAAAAAACCGATGAATTAATTAAATAAATTATGTCAGGCATTTATCTTTTTGTATTAGCGATCAAATGTCTAGCCGATGAAATAACAAAAATTGGGAAATAAATAGAAGCATACATAAACCACATAGGAATTTTGTTAATGTTGCCTGTAGAGGTGGTGATTTACAACAATAAGAGTTGTCATACTGGTTTTGTGTATGGCTGGTGTGTAGCGGCTGAAAACAATCTTAATCATACAGTTAATCAAGTTACCAACAAAATACGAGGGTACCAGGTAATAAAACGCATCGGAAGGCCATCAAGTCTCTCAACCAATCCAGGAGTTAAATAAAGTCATAGCTGTAAGTCGTTTCTTTTTTTTTTATTGTTAATATTAGAACACATGATAGTTTATTTTTTTGAGAATATCAATTTCACATCATGAATTTGTAAATTATTAGGTGGTAAGAGATTCCCAAAGGAAGATTAATCTGATGACATACCGTTATTTATAGTATAATAAACGTATTCTTGTATAGCCCGGTGTAATATAAAATAAATTGAATGGAAGTATATATTAAACATTCAACAAAAGTCCAAGCTATTAGATAGCTCAACGCAATACGTGGCTCCGCATCGGGGCCAAATTACAAAGTGGGCCGGAACAAAGACCTTGAGTTTTTTTAGTCATTATTTTGGCGGAATTTAATTTATAGAGCTATTTTTGGCGCAATTAGTGATAACGGTGATAAAAACCAGTTTTTGGTTTTTGTGATAATTTTTTATACATATTCCTGGCGCAATTTAGACATATATTTTTTTTTGTATATATATATTAAATATATAGATTGCGGGATAAAGGTATATGTGTGTAAGGAAGTTTAAAATTGGAATTTGTTTTGAATAATTCGTTTGGTTATTATAAATTTTAATAATATTAGAAATTTACTACTTGATACTATGCTGTATGGAAATAATTAGATTTTGGAATTACAATGTTTGTTGCAATAGCGAATTCAAATGATTGGTTTTAATTCTGAATATATAAATATTTACCTGGAAGAACAAATAAGTTTAAATAGATTTGAGAGGAATTGTATTCTGCTATCGCCATTAATTTTTTTAGTTTTTGGAGTTCTTATTAATTGCTTTCCTTAATTTATGGCATTTTTATGAAAAATCGCAGAATATTTAAAATCTGATGTAATTCTAATTCTAAAGTATTCTAATTCTAATTCAATAATGTATTGTAAAAGACAACAGGGGCAGAGGAGCTTCAATGGTGAAGACGTGGTAGCGGTTCGGTCCCTCTTCAACGGGGTCCAGATTATAAGAAGGGGAAATAGGGAGGAAGAGGTAGGACGGGTCTACAGACCTGTTCTACAGAGAACGAGACCTGGGGATCGAGGTGAGCCAGATCCACATTCGGAACAGATAGTTGGAGACCTCCTGGAACAGCTGATCCAGGATCTCCCTCTGTCAGAGCCGAATGTGGGCTGGCGTGAAAGGAGGAGGATCTCCAGGAATAGGAAATCGACCCTGAAGAAGAGGGAAAGGAATAAGAAGAGGAAGGAAGAGAGTCGCTTGGTCGTGGAGATGGGGTCTTCCTCGACCAAGGATACTCAAGTGGTTGAGGTGGTCGAGGAGGTCTCCATCTCACCGACCACGCGACAGGTAGAGGAGTGGATTGGACCACAGGAGGCTCCTGTCCCTGGTTGCTGGATAAGCTAAGCTTATGCATTGTTTTTTGTTTGTTTGAAAAAAAACCGTTTTGGGACAGCAATTTTTTTTTTTGGAGATTGTTTTTTTTGTGCTGTCATTTGAATTTGTTTTTGTACATATTGTACATATTTGTAAATATTTTTGTAAATAATTTTTTTTTGTATATAGTTCATATATCTTTTTTGGAATAATATTGTACATATTTTCATTGTACATGGTTTTTTTGTGGAGTGGTATTGTACATGTTTTCATTGTACATATTTTTGTATATAATCGTGTACATATTTTGGAATGACATTGTACATATTTTGTAAATATTTTTTGGTACTGTCAATGTACAGGGTTGTACATTGTTGTAAATAGGTTATTGTATACAAATACAAGTACAATGGTTCGTTGAATTCGCTCATTGAACATGATATGGGTGTGTGCAGGATATATTTTTTGTATTTTCAATTTTTTATTGGTGATTAATTTTTTTTTTGAATTTCTTTTGGAAAACCAATTATTGGTGTTTTTATATATATATGGTATTGTATAAGGTTATAATTAATATCTTTCTCTCAGCGGTAGGCCTAACAAGCCATCCATGGGGCTTATCCCCTTAACATTGATGTCGTTCTTAGATCGCCTATGGCCATCGGGGTTATGCGATCGAAGAACATTGGTTTCTTCTCTTCATTCGGCGAGGGAGTTCTCAGGGACGAGGAGTGGTGTTGCTGTGTTTGTACTTAGGTGCAAATCAGTAGTACCATTCTTTGCTCAGAGGCTTCTTCGGTGTAATGAAGAGAAGAACCAATTGTACTTTGCTTTCAGGATCAGAGGCTTCACCTCATACAAATTCAAAAAACTTTTCCATTTTTCCACTTAGCTTTTACAATAGAACAATTTTTCATAGAGTTTAAGATTTGAAGTCTGGTGCTCGGGAGCGTTCTTCAACTTTCGCATTAGGTTTAGTTGTAATTTATTTGTAGGTTAAACAAGCACAACTGGGTCAGTAGAAATGGACCTAGTGTCTAACCGTGACAGTTGTGATTGTTTTATTAGGTTGGGGAGAAACTGTTCTGTAGAATCTGGTCGTTAGGGGCTTTTCTAGTCAGTTCTCACATGCATGGTTGGAGTGGGCTCGCGAACGCGATATTTCAAATTTAAATGAAATGGATATTGTACCATATTTACTTTTTAAATTGTCTCCAGACGAATCTTGATTTTGGGAATCTCTTATGATATTAAATAAAAATAAAATAAATCAAACAAATTTTTCAAAAATTAAATAAATAAAATTTTTTATTAAATAAAGTAAATTTTCGTAATTAAATAATTTTAGGTAAATAAATAATTTTTTTTAGAATCTAAATAATTTTAGGTAGCTAAATAAATAAATTTTCTTAATTAAGCTTTACGTCAAGATATAAATAAATATTCTTTGTTTTTTTAAAAAAATAAATAAATATTTCAAAGTTAAGACGGTGCATCCGATAAATAAACATTCTTTTGAATATTTTTTATTTTTCAATTTTTTTTTAAAAATAAATAAATATTTTTAGGGGTGCTATCGTCAATAACTAATTTTAGGTATATATATATATTTCAGTATATCTGAAATTAAATAAATAAATTATATTTTTACACATACAATATTTTAGGAACTTTTGTAAAAGATTCAGTAAAGATTAGCGGCGACAGCGGTTTTTTTGTTCTTGTACAAGTTTGTTTTTACAAAATTTTTTTTTGGGGCGTTCGTTGGTTTTTTTTCGTTTTTGCGTTTTTCATTATTTTTACTTTTACAGCGTACTAACTACGTTTTTGTTGTTGTTGGGAATTGGTTTTAGTATTGTTGGTGTTTGCGAGTTCATAATTTTACGGGTTTTACCATCAAAATGTCAAACCAAATAGACGTTGACCATCCGTTCTATGGTCTGGAACCCAGCGAGCTACTGGTCGAATGTTTGGTTCGGGGTGTGAACTTCGGGGGGGGCCGATTGGGCAGAGGAACTGCGAAACCATGTAGATCATGGGTCAGTTCCAATAACAGTGTCTCATGCGAGAGATTTGATAGAGGAATCTCAAATGGTGGTGCAGGCAGCACAACTTATTTTAAATCAAGTACGACGACTTCAGCCACCGATTGATCAGACCTTCTTAGATGGTTTGGCGAATCGAGTGTTGCATTATACAGGTAGGATGAATAGGTTGGGTCCTCGCAATGACTTGCAAGAAGCCCGCACCTACGCTATCTCGCAATTGTCACGCGCTTGGGATATAATAGGATCACTGTCAACACGTCCAATTATACAGAATAAACCAGGAGTATCATCTGCTCCATCTGCTTCACCTGCTTTTCGACCAGGTGAGAGATCCACACCGATCCCAGTACAGCCAATAACTGAGACAATAAATAGTCTGAATCGTACAGACCATCAACAACAGAGACGGTCAGATCAATTACCACCGGCTTATTTTCAGCAATCAGGTTTGAGAGCAGAGGACCTTGCAATACCACTATTGGGTCCATCTTTCCAAGCTGAACACATACACAACAATCCAGCATTGGTACAACAACAATCATTAAATTATCCACCAGCTCCACTAACAGCACCACCACCATACAACCAACCTCCTCAGGTATGGCGTGACGCGGCTCCAGCGTTAGCACCAGTGGAGTACCGAGGGGTTCGTGGGAACAATTTGAGTCGTTATGACTCAAATTGGGTTCCAACCTTCACAGGAGATGGTCACTCTCCTGATGTTCATGAGTTCGTTCACAGAGTTGAGGCGGCTGCCAGGAGGGACCGCGTGAATTGGGACGACCTTAGGTCTATCGTTCCACGGTATCTCAAGGGGGCTGCCGACAGATACTATTTGAACTGAACTCATGAATATGAGGTGGTGACCTATCCAGTGCTAAGGGAGGGACTCCTACAAACCTTCGGTACGCTCACTGATGATAAGGCGATCTTGCGCGTTCTTCTGAACCGCAAACAAAAGTCAAAGGAGAGCGTATACGAATATCTAGTGGAGATTGGTTCGTTAAACCGTCGCTTAGCACGTCCATTTGCTGACCGTGAAATGCTAGAGATTGCTCGGGAGGGACTGAGTGTGGAGCTCAAAAATGCTACACTTGCAGCAACAATACATTCTATTGATGAACTTCGGACTTTATGTCAGAAGTTTGAACGTTTGTGGTCCACACCAGTTCCAACCAGAACATCAAATTTAAGAATTAGCGAGGTACAACAAATGGATGATTATGAGGTGGATGCTGAACCAGAACAACATGGATATATTGATGCGGTGGATTCAACACAGAGACGGATATTGCAGCGACCTAGCATAACATTTGATAACAGTCAACCTGGTCCATCAATATCCAGACAACCAATAGTATGTTTCAGATGTGGAGTAAACGGTCATCGAGCTCCTGATTGCTCTAAGAATCGGATAAAATTGCACTGCTGGAAATGTAACAAACCGGACGTTATTTACGCAAATTGTTCATATTGTCACCCGTCGGTAAACTACCGTCCGAGAGTACATGCTTCGGGGATGGTACCCTCGGTTCAACATCCAGTGAGCCCGAAGAAATCGACGAGAGATGTAGGAACGCAGGACGATCGATCACCACTCAGGAAACCCAAATAAAATCATCGAATACATTTAATTTCCCATCATTACATCGAACGTATTTTAGACGTCTGGAACGTAACATCAGATATTGGAGGATGAGGAAATTATTTCGCAAAGCTTGTGTTTCATCTATCCTTTCAGAAACAAAGGATCCTCGGCCGCGATTGACAATCAAGATTTTGGACAAACATATTTCAGGTCTATTGGATAGTGGAGCGTCAATCACAATACTTGGAAGAAATTCCTTGGAATTATTGGAATCAGCAGGTACAACTTACCGTAAGTACACTTCGTGTATTCGTACGGCAGATGGTACTGCAACAAAAATTTTGGGTTACATAGAAATTCCAATAACTGTGAATGGCTCCACTAAACCAATGCGGTTCCATATAGTCCCTGGATTACGAGAATAGCTCTACCTGGGCATAGATTTCTGGGAGAAATTCGGTATTGTTCCTTCTTTTGTTAGTGAACTGACTCGTACAGAGCCAATAACTTTAAATACACACAACCTCACCACTGATCAGCAACATGAACTGGATATGATCAAGGATTCTTTCCCGTCATTTGAAGTGTCTGGGCTCGGAAAGACTTCTTTGGTTGAACATGTCATCGATGTTGGTGATAGTGCACCTGTTAAACAGAGGCACTATCCCACATCGCCGGCTGTTCAACTAAAGGTTTATGCCGAACTCGACCGAATGCTTCAAATGGGCGTGATCGAAGAGTCTAACAGTTCTTGGTGCTCGCCAGTGGTCCTGGTACAAAAAGAATCTGGTAAAAACAGATTATGTATTGATAGCCGTCGTGTCAATTCACTAACTAAAAAGGACGCTTACCCACTTCCCTTGATTGATGGCTTACTAGGTCGTCTAAATAGCACAAAGTACATTTCCAGTATTGATCTCAAAGATGCTTTCTGGCAGATTCCTCTGGCAGAAGCATCTAGAGACAAGACAGCCTTCACAGTGCCTGGTCGTCCATTGTATCAATTCCGGGTTATGCCCTTTGGATTGTGCAATGCTCCCCAGACAATGTGTCGGCTAATGCACAAAGTGATACCACATCAATATCACGAAAATGTCTTTGTTTATTTAGATGATCTATTGGTAGTCTCTTCCACGTTCCAGGAACATATGGAATTGCTGTCCAAAGTCTCTTCATTGTTAAGAGCGGCTGGGTTAACCATAAACCTCAAGAAAAGCAAATTTGTTCTGAGAGAGGTGAAATACTTAGGATTTTTGGTTGGTGAAGATGGTCTTCGAACAGACCCTGACAAGGTAAGAGCTGTAGCAGAGTACCCAGCTCCATCTACAGTAAAACAAATACGACGTTTACTAGGAATGGCTGGTTGGTACCAACGTTTCATACCAAACTATGCAAGCGTGGTATCACCAATTACAGATTTATTGAAGAAGAGCTCGGGAAAATTGAAATGGACATTGGAAGCGCAAGCTGCTTTCGAAAATTTAAAACGATTGCTGACTACAGCACCGGTATTAGTAAACCCTGATTATAATAAAGAGTTCTTTATTAGATGCGATGCGAGTCTGACAGGGATAGGTAGTGTACTGTATCAGATCGACGAAGACGGACAAGAGTGTCCGATAGCCTTCATGTCGAAAAAACTCAATAAAGCTCAACGAAACTATTCTGTTTCTGAGCTTGAATGTCTTGCGGCAATTCTTAGTGTGAAGAAATTCAGGGGCTATGTTGAAGGTCACCGATTTACAATTGTGACTGATCACTCAAGTCTGAAGTGGCTTATGTCACAGAAGGACTTGAGTGGCCGTCTGGCTAGGTGGAGCCTAAAACTCCAACATATGGATTTTACCATTGTCCACCAAAAAGGTACCCAAAATATAGTCCCTGATGCTCTATCTCGTCTTTATGACGATACACATGAGGAATTGACGGAAGCATTAACACATCACATTAACGACATCAAAATCGACAATGAAGGTTATCGGCACAAAGAATATACGGATATGATAGCTAAAGTTCAATCATCACCCAAGGACTTTCCATCTGTTAAAGTGGTGGATGATAAGCTATACATACGTATTGAGCCAAGACCTGATGCAATACCCAACGATGTTCCTGTGTGGAAACTCTGGGTACCAAAACCGATGACTTCAAACATGATTCAGAAACATCATGATGATAGTACTGCTGCTCATGGAGGTGTTAAAAAGACTTTAGAATTACTTCGACGTCTTTATTATTGGCCGGGCATGGCGTCACAGGTACACAACTATGTTGTGTCCTGCGACACATGTAAACAAACAAAAGCCACGAATCAGATATTGCGTCCTCCGATGCAATATCAATTCGAAACAGCACGTCCATGGCAGAGAGTCTATATAGATTTTTTGGGACCGTATCCTCGTTCTACACTTGGGAATACGGTGTTATTGATAGTTCTGGATCATGCTACGAAGTTTGTACTACTGAAACCACTTAGAAACGCAACTTCACCGAAGGTGAATGCTTTTCTAAGGAATGAAGTGTTTCTTACATATGGGGTACCAGAGTTTCTACACAGTGACAATGGCAAACAGTTCACTAGTAGGAACTTTCAAAGTCTTTTGTCAGATTTCGGCATTAAACACATTAGGACCGGTGTCTATAGTCCTCAAAGTAACGCGTCAGAGCGGGTCAATAGGTCAGTTCTAGCAGCAATTCGAGCGTTCATTAAAGGTCAACATACCAAGTGGGACTCACAAATTGGTGAAATCGCATATGCACTGCGGGCTGCAGTACATTCTGCTACCAAGTACTCACCGTACTATTTATTATTTGGTCAACATCCAATCTCGGATGGAAATACTTACCATTTGTTGAGATCACTACACCAGCTTGGTGAAGATGCTGGTGAGGAATTAAAACGCTCTGATCATTTGACTCTGCTTAGGAACCGTGTTCAGGAAAATTTAAAAGCAGCTTTTAAGAAATCGCAACATCAGTACAACCTGCGATCTAAACTACGGACTTTTCAACCACAACAACGTGTGTTTGTACGGCAACATCATTTGAGTGACGCTACAAAAAAATTCTCGGCAAAATTGGCTCCAAAGTTCTTACCTGCAATGATTAAGACTAAGATTGGAAATGTACTCTACGAGTGCATAGATATGAGCGGTAAGAGTCTTGGAGTCCATCACGCGAAAGACATCAGGGAATGATGTCTTTTCGTTAGGTAGGGTTGTTCCTCTGGCTGATTGTCGTCTCTGGGGTTCACATCTTCAGGTCATACTTACTGGTTGTATCGGGGTGTCCATGGTGCTGACGTTCGGATGGATGGTCGGTCTCAATACTCAGTGAAGTTCTTAAGGACTTCATGAGTGTTGGAACCGGTCATCGGTCTTGACGCCAGTAACTGTGGGTATCTCGATCCCAGATACAGTTTAATAAGTGGAAGTAGTTCGGTGGTTTTCTGTCATGGAGGGGATGGCGACGTTTTTGTGATTTCAAGAGTAAAAATCTTGGTTTTTACCTTGAATTCATGGTGTAACGTTCGCAATAATCGAAAAACAATAATAAAACCAAATTCATCTTCGTTTTCAATTCAATAGAAATGTATTTCATTAGTTTCCGTTCATTTTTACATTAATAATAATTTTAAAATTTTCTAAAACTTAACTGCTAGTTAAATTTTGAATATACTATAAAAAGCAAACGAACGTACTCAATTTTATTTCCAATTCTAGCGAACAGATGTCATTGTCGTTATTAATCTTTGCTGAATTTTCAGTATTATCCGATTTGATATTTTCTTTTAGAAGATGTCAAAGAAAAAAAATCACATTTTTTTTTGGGTTAATTAATTTTTTTGATGTGAAAAAAATCTAGAAAATAATAAATTCATTCTATGTTTAACTTCTGAACATAATCGATCGAAGGTTATTTTAAAATGAAAAAAACAGATCTCAATAAATATTAAGATTATTAAGTGTTATAAAAAAGGCTTATATTTTGTATATAAACCAAAAAAATATAACAAGTGAATTGTTAATAATAAAAATAATAATTCTCATTATTTCTCTAAGAATAAAAAACTGTTTTTATTAATAGTAACTTGAGATTAATTTATTTGTGCCTTGATTGGAAAACTATATGTATCATCTGCCGCGTTATAAGTTGCTGGTTGTATTTATGTGACATAATAAATACAAAAAAACCGATGAATTAATTAAATAAATTATGTCAGGCATTTATCTTGTTGTATTACTGATCAAATGTCTAGCCGATGAAATAACAAAAATTGGGAAATAAATAGAAGCATACATAAACCACATAGGAATTTTGTTAATGTTGCCTGTAGAGGTGGTGATTTACAACAATAAGAGTTGTCATACTGGTTTTGTGTATGGCTGGTGTGTAGCGGCTGAAAACAATCTTAATCATACAGTTAATCAAGTTACCAACAAAATACGAGGGTACCAGGTAATAAAACGCATCGGAAGGCCATCAAGTCTCTCAACCAATCCAGGAGTTAAATAAAGTCATAGCTGTAAGTCGTTTCTTTTTTTTTTATTGTTAATATTAGAACACATGATAGTTTATTTTTTTGAGAATATCAATTTCACATCATGAATTTGTAAATTATTAGGTGGTAAGAGATTCCCAAAGGAAGATTAATCTGATGACATACCGTTATTTATAGTATAATAAACGTATTCTTGTATAGCCCGGTGTAATATAAAATAAATTGAATGGAAGTATATATTAAACATTCAACAAAAGTCCAAGCTATTAGATAGCTAAACGCAATACGTGGCTCCGCATCAGGGCCAAATTACAAATTTCCAAGGAAATATAATTATAAAAGACATAACACTGGTGTTAATGCAAAATTTATTTTCTACTTTTTAGTTTCGTTTTTCAAAAAGTGTGTTTTTTAAATGTTTTTATTTATTTTTTTATTTTAGAGTTTTTAGTTATATAATTTTACCAACAAATAAGTTAACCACATTATTTCACAGAAAATACACCATAAGTAAAACTAGCAATTAAATCACTTACCGAAAATTTAATATTCTTTGAAATTTAACGTAATTTTAATAAGGTTAATTGCACTATAACAATTGTAATTATGTTATTTAAACATCCAGTGTAAAATTTTAGTACGTTTCTTTGCTCATTGTATTAATTTTAAGTTGTACATAAATTATTAAATATATATGAGATTTCGCACCAAATGTCAAGTTTTTTTCGGAAAAAAGGTCTGAATTATAGAGCTTTTTCCTTAAAATTCGAATCGTTATATTACTGTATGTAATTGACAGATTACATACAGCAATGATAATTAGAAATCATTAATTATGTATTAAACTGTATTGAAAAAATAATAATTATGCAACTATAGTAAAAAAAACTTTACGAGAACACAAAATAATCTGGATTTAGAAGAAATAACAATTATTTAAAATTTTCGAAATACAAATCACTCATTATTTACAATTTAAGGCCATTTTTTCATATAAAAATGACAAAAATGTGTAATATGTCCTCTATTATAATGAGATACTCAGTATGAGCAAAATTTCAGTGCGGTAAATGGGCATTCAGATCTTATGGATTTTCATATTTTCATACATAATAACTGATTTTTAATTATCATTGCTGTATGTAATCTGTCAAATACACCAAAATAACGATTTGAACTTCAAGAAAAAAGGTCTATAAGCTTTGAACGAAATGTCATACTTTTATTTTTTTTTGTGTTCATTATTTATAATGTAACGCCTTTTTTCCATATGAAATGACACAAACATGTATGATGTCTATGATTATAATGATATACACAGTATTACCAAAATTCCTTCGCTCAAAATGAGTCAACCAGGGGATGAGGATTTCAGTGCAATTCTTTAAGGTCTTTCAGAATGAAGAAAAATTTGAATTTTTTTTCTTCAGATTTATAAAGTTTTTTGCTTTAAAAGTTTTAGAAATACGTACTGACTGCTTCAACAAACTTGTCTTTTCAATTTGGGATCAATCACATAATGGGAAGTTACTGAAAAATGAATCACAAAATTCCACCCATCAAAGCTCTCAAGAGTCAAGTTAAATAAAAGTGTGTAAAAACGTTTTTCTTAAATTAAACTCAAACACCAGATTTCTATTAAATTGTTAATTTTTTCTAAGCACATCTTCCTCCGCTTAAAAGAAGACACAAAAACAATAAAAAAAATTAATCTTGAATTTAATTTAATTTAATCTGACACATCAGATTCTACTTGTACACATGTACACATCTGTGTGACCAAGAAATCTGCCTATTTCAATGTTTATTACATAATTAAGTCACAAAAATTGAAACCTTACTTGAAGTATCTATATAAACCACTCAATAAAGTGGCAGCACAAATAAAATCAAAAGTTTGTTCACAATAGTATATAATAAATAATTATTATATATTACGCTGTGGTATATAATTATAATTTTTTTAATGATCTCTTTTAAATAAGACAAATTAATTGCTTTGCTTTAATCATAACCATAAATTTTCATTTAAAATTTAACAAACATATTTATTTGGATAAATCATAAAATAGCAATTAAAATATAAAAAGTGTAATCAGAAATAATTACACAACGATTTAACTCTCACATTGTAATTAGTTCCATTCCATCCGTTTGCATAGTTTAAAATCAAAAACAAAAGATATACGTACAAGTAAGGACTTACAAGAATTGATAAGTACATTTCCTAACAATAAATTCAGTTAGGTAAAGATTCAAAACCTTATAAACTACCCCGTATAGAGAAAACTTATAATCTCAAACCCAACGTTAGATATTATCGACATCCTCTAGAATTTTGTAGGTTGGAAAATTTCTCAATTTCTAGATATAACATCAATATTTAATTTTTGGTATATAGAGTAATCAAATTATAAAATTCAAATTCTTGTACGACATGTGTTTTTGTGTTTGTCTATCAGTAAATTTAATTGTTTAAATAAATAGTTTTAGTTTATGTTGTCACTATCAATCACAAAAATGGATTTTCCAATAAAACTCGTACTCAATTTTTTTTTGTATTTTAAATTTTTGATGTTGTATGTAAATTTTTTTGTGGGATGTAAATTTGAAATAGAAATAATAATAATGGATTTGGTTTTTGTTCATTAAATTATTATATATTGAATTTTAAATCTCTTGTTTTTTCGCTTTTTATTATATTCAATTAAAATAAATAGATAGGGTCTGGAAGGCATAAAGAACTTTTTGGTTTTTATATTGTATAAAAATCTATTTTAATTATATTTGATTTGTTTTGCTTTTGTTGTGTATGGATTTCTGTTTGACGAAGGTTTATTGAATATTGTGTTTTGACTTGATTTCAATTGGGGAAAACCAATTTGTTTTAATCAAATGAAGAGCATTCAGCTGTCCATATTCATGGTGTCCACCAGGTATGGAATTCTGGAAAGTCATGGAAAGTCAGGGGATTTTATTTTGGTCAGGGAAAGTCATGGAAAGTCATGAAATTTTGATCATTTCTCTGGAAAATTTTTATTTTAACCAAAACTTTTATTAAAAATTATATTTCATATATTCTTAATAATTTATATGGTCCGGTTGGAGAAAAATTATGTGTTTTCGTTTATATGCACAAAAAATTCCCTCTGTATCCTGTCGCTATAACAATGTGTGATCTGAACAGTTTGCCTATTTGCAGTAACCGACTGATAAGTACAACAGATAAAAGAATATGCTTTGGACTCCTGTCTGATGCACTCGCTTTCTCCGTCTACTATTGAAGACGATAAGACGTCTACTATAAGACGATTTCTCGTTCTACCTGAGCAACTGCCTCTTCCTCTTTAACTCATTTATTGTTCACATAACTTTAGAACGTTTTGTTCTAATAATTTTATTACCGGCTCCTTAAGGCCAATTAAATTCCTTAAACAAATCCTAATGTCTCAAAACCTTAACCTCAGTTAGTATGATATCTTCGGCTGTTCAGAGACGTTAATTTTTAATTTATAATAAATCACACCAAACATGACTAACTTGGTATAAAGAAAAAAAAATGGAAACCGAAATGTATCGGTTAGTCAGAAAATTTGAAATAAACTTTTCGATTGTACAGTGAAAACCAAACGCAACGAGCTTGTTCATCAAGTTATCATCCCAGATTCGATCAAATGCTGTTGAGATGTCTAATTTGATAATCTAATTTTCACCATCTTTTGCAAGTATGCAGTTCGAACAATTGGATATTAAACTCAGTCGTACGACTGTTGATTTTTTGTTTCGAAAACCGAGTTGACTGACTATCAGATATCAAATTTTTCTCTTCCAAAAAGTTTGATATATGTGAATGAAAATTTTGCTCATATATTTTAAATAGGAGTGGGAACTGTAAGACTGGTGATCTATAATTTGATATATCACATTCCTTTTTTGTGAATCGACTGGATATTGGCCAACTTCCAGCACGAAAAAAATACCAAATTTATAAAATGTGTAGAAAATTTTAGTTAAAGTGCGTGCAAGTTCTTTTGAAAATGTGTTTAGATCATTAGGTTAGAAGAATAACTAAAGGTTAGCACATAGAATTTTGTCCAGTGAAAAGGCTTTTTTGTTGTTTAACCCGCCCTTCAAAGTTTTTTGGCAATTTTGGGTTTGAAATTAAGCTTTCATATTAACTTCTGAATTTGGGGCTTTCGATCTTTCGATGTTCCAGAACAGTTGGGTTTGAATCAATGCGTTTTACGAACAAAATGAATTCCAATGATATAGAGATGCTATAGAGATGCTAATTAGTACCACAATTTAAAGAATCAAAGGCACTCGAAAAACTTTTGTCAGTAATTGACATAATCGAAAGTTTTGCCACTTTCGATCTGTGAATTTCGGCTTATTCGTTTTCAATTTTCTGGTATTAAACCATTGTTAGCTTTTTGATACTTACTATAGGACCGATTAATGAGATTTTTGTTGTGTAATTAAATGTTAAATAATCTACGTTACTTTCTAAGAGGCAATTTGGCCACCTTCGAAAACATTTTTTATTGTGGTTTTATTATTAAAAAGGGAACGAATTTAATAATCCCGAATTGAATGGTTTCAGTCAAGCTTTGAGCAGAATCGTTTAATATAACAATGACGATCGAACTGGGAAACTTGTTTATATCGGTTTTAATACGCAATTTTTTTATTATTTAGTTAAACATGTTTAGCACACTAAATATGAAATATTCATTATTTAAACTCTTTAGTAGGTTGCATTGATTTAAATCATTTGATTTAAATCAGATTTAAATCAACTTGATTTTTTTAAAAAAATCATTGATTTAAATCAAATGAAGAAATTTCTAAAATTTTTTATCAAATTCAAAAAAAAAAATTTTTTTTTAATAAAATGTGGTAGGAATTTTAACATGTGTCACAACAACACATAGAAACCTAAAGATCTAGGTCCCCCAACAACATGCGTTCTAAGAATATGATGAACGAAATACGAGCTATTTTCACCAACGGCATCTGTACCAAGTCACGCTAAGACAATTGCATCGTACTTGTGACTGGAAACAACTGAGAATAATTAAGATGTTAGCCTATAGTCGTAAAACTTCAACAACAAAGTCACAGATTAAACCACAAATAGAAATTTTGACAAACCCACATAAAAAGCATGAACAGATTCTGGAAATGAATCTAGAAATAATAAATAACTACATATCAAATATAGAGTATTAAATGCAAATCAGTACAACCCGCTTACGAAAAAAAACTTTTCCCCTAAAAACTAACGTCACTATTAAGATCTTGAAGGTATTAAATCCTACACACTTTCCTGACACAAGTTATTTACAGTTGTTCCATATGACTTGCCGTTTAATGCTAACCAGTTATCTACATATCCGAGGAACTTTTCGAGCCTGCAGAATTGGATCTCTGACATCACTCTAAAGCAGTGACAAATTATCTTAGTTTGACAAGTAACGCTTTTCATGTCGCTAGGAACAACATACTGGTTGTTACATACTGTCAGTGTAAAAATCTAGTAACTAAAAACTGTTACTTAACTTTTGTGTAGCTTTACCTTTCATAAAATATAACCAAAACTAATGATTTATATAAAGTTTTTTTTAAAGTTTAAGTTAACGTAGCATAGGGATATACAATTTCTTAAAAAATTATACTACTTTTTTTTAAAAATCAAAAAAATCCGATTTAAATCAAAAAAAGCGATTTAAATCAAATAAATCTGATTTTTCTGATTTTTTTGAAAAAATCAGATTTTTATGCAACCCTGTTAGTAGCCGAAGATAGCATCTCCACTAGAGAAGGAGATGGGGAAAATTCATCGGGCATTGAGTTCTATTTGATCAGTCTATTAAAATAATCATTCTGGAAAGCCATAGTTGTTCTACTACGAGGTATTTTATGTAGTTAAATGGGGGTCAACATTTTTTAGTTTTGTTTTTAAAAAAGTCATGGAATTTTCATATTTTTGTTCTGGAAAGTCATGGAAAGTCAGGGAATTTTGTTTTGAAAAAATAGTGGACACCATGATATTTGATAATGATTGTATGTTTTCGTTGTTATTTCCAAAACATTAAAAATAATATAGGCACACTCTTACAATATATACATTTTGTATATTATATATAAAATTTTTGTTTTGATATATTATTTTATGTAGTTACACTAACACCCAAAATAATTCGCTTTAAAAAATAAAAAGTCGGACAAGTGCGAATAAAATTCGCTCGCCAAGGGTTCCGTGAATGTAAAAGAACACAATCTCAAAAATAAATGACATAAAGTTATGTTGTAAAGTCTTATATCGCCAGACTATGGACGCATAACAGAATAAATGTTTAATCGTAAACGTCAATAGTAAATGTCAATCACATCTACATTGATCAAAAATGTTACTTGAGGTTAAATCTTATGCATAGCTGTTTATGTTAGCTAAAGAAAGATTTAACCAGTATTTCAATGGTCTAAATTGGGAATATTTGTTCTATAAATCAGCGTCGAAATATAGGGTGGTATACATACACTTAAAATAGCACTTTTTTCATCAATAACTAAAAAACTGTGCATCGCAGAATTCTAAAAAATGTTGCAATGTTTCTTAAATTAAGTGTTCTTCCAAATGACACCCCACTCGTTTGGTTACAAAAAAGTTTTTTTTTACCCTCCCCACACCCATCCCCTAAACACACAGAAAAATAATTATTTGAGAGTTCGCTGTAGTTTTCGTTCAAAATATAGCAAACTTCCTGTCTCTATGAATTTTTTTAATTTTTTCTGTCTATCAGTGTCGAAACGTAGGGGGAGGAACGGTCTGGAATTTACACATTTTTTAAAATAACTCAAAAACGGTGTACTGCAAAATTCTAAAAACAATTGCAATGTTTTGAAAATTCGGTGTTCTTTCAAATGATTTCAAGCGAGTGGGGCGCTTGGGCCAAAAAAAGTTTTTTTTTACCCTCCTTACACCCTTCCCCTAAACACACAGAAACATAATTATTTGAGAGTTCGCTATAATTTTCGTTCAAAATATAGCAAATTTCCTGTCTCTATGAATTTTTTCAATTTTTTCTGTCAATCAGTGTCGAAACGTAGGGGGGGGGGAACGGACTGGAATGTGCACATTTTTTAGAATAACTCAAAAACGGTGTACCAGAAAATTCTAAAACTAATTGCAATGTTTTGAAAACTCGGTGCTCTTTCAAATGATATCCCACTCGCTTGGGTCAAAAAAAGTTTTTTTTTACCCTCTTTACACCCTTCCCCTAAACACACAGAAATATAATTATTTGAGAGTTCGCTATAATTTTCGTTCAAAATATAGCACATTTCCTGTCTCTATGAATTTTTTCAATTTTTTCTGTCAATCAGTGTCGAAACGTAGGGGGGGGGGGGGGAACGGTCTGGAATGTGCACATTTTTTAGAATAACTCAAAAACGGAGTACCAGAAAATTCTAAAAATAATTGCAATGTTTTGAAAATTCGGTGCTCTTTCAAATGACATCCCACTCGCTTGGGTCAAAAACAGTTTTTTTTTACCCTCCTTACACCCTTCCCCTAAACACACAGAAATATAGTTATTTGAGAGTTCGCTATAATTTTCGTTCAAAATATAGCAAATTTCCTGTCTCTATGAATTTTTTCAATTTTTTCTGTCAATCAGTGTCGTAACGTAGGGGGGGGGGAACGGTCTGGAATTTGCACATTTTTTAGAATAACTCAAAAACTGTGTACCACAAAATTCTAAAAAAAATTGCAAAGTTTCTGAGATTTGGTCCTCTTTCAAATGACATCCCACTCGCTTGGGTCAAAAAAGTTTTTTTCACCCTTCCCCGCCCCAATCCCTTAAAAACACAAAAACATAATTATTTGAGAGTTCGCTATATTTTTCGTTCAGAGTTTATCAAACTTCCTGTCTCTGTGAATTTTTTCAATTTTTTCTGTTTATTAGGCTCGAAATGCAAGGGGGGGGACCAACTTTTTGTGTCACTTTAGTGATAATAATTCAAAAACTATGCATTGCAAAATTCTAAAAAACTGACAATATTTCTAAAATCAAGTGCTCTTTCAAATGACACCCCACATGACATGGTTTTAAATGATGTTTTTACCCCTTAACATTCGCACCCCTTTAATAAATATAGTTATGAGTGTCTGCCACTTTTCTATATTTTTCATTAAAAACCTTCTCAATTTTCTATCATTCCAAATATATTTCAAGATTTTCGATGAAGTTGGGTCGGAGTTAATCGGGGCAATAAAACATCCCGAAAACGTCGTTTTGCAAAATTATACAAAAAATGGTGAGGTGCAAAATTCCAAAATATATTTTTAAATAATGCTGAAATGAAGCCCTTTCATATGATACCCTACTCGTCTCGCTAAAAAAATGTATGTTTTCAAAGGCTTTACATCGTACCTCCTTAAAACAAACGAACACAACTTTATTTAGTTTTTAACCCGCCATCTTGTGTGTATAGGTTAGTTTTATAAGCACCTCAAATTTTAAGTTCATCGGATTAATGGTTCACGAGATAATCGAAATAATGTGAAAAACACGTTGTACTCTCACCAATAGTGTTCCGTATAAAAAACGGAACCCTAAAAAGAATAAACAAAATTGAGTTATAGATCAGTGCAAACAATTTTTGGAAAAAAAATTAGTGACAGCATGGGAATTCTTGGATAAGAAAAAAAAATATAGCGCTAATGGTGCGAAAAATAAATTAAAGTTGATTTGAGTTACGAGAGTGAAATCGGCTGAACTATTAATGGTGCAAATTGTTTTTCACGATTGACAACGAAACTAGACCTATTATTGAAAAAAACTTAATGTAAAAGTTGTAGGTAATAAAAAGGTCTATAACTTTTCTGTGAGCCATTTTCTCACATAACTAAAATATTCCAAGAAAAATCGAAAAAACCGAAGGAAAAACATTTTTCGTTTATAATTTTAATCTACCTACATTCGTCGCTTTAATAATGAAACAACGTATGCTATTTATACGTTGTTTTTATATAATAGGTGCGCTGCATTCCCCATAAGGGTATCTTTGAATTGGCATATTTACATTTTCGAATTATTTTATGACTGGGGGTAAGAATTAATAAATTATAAATTACCGTCCATGCAAATGCATGCGCACATCAAACTTTAAACTCAAATATCTCGAAACTATACTTTTGCGTATACGTCATTTCATTATTAAAGCGACGATATATAATTTGTATGATACTTTAAAAAGTTAATTCAATAATAAAATATTTGTAATTTAATGTTAAAATACAATCTTTTACTTTATGATTCCATAATAACATAATACGAACATAATACTTCTCCAGTCAAAAGTTCCTAAATAGATTTTGTTATTTATACTGTTTTTTGTTTGCAGTCGAGACTGTCAAATTATTTTTTATAAGAGTGACAAGTGATTACTAAAAGTGACAAATAAACATTTCATTTTTTTATGCCATCTAATACAAAGAAAATAATTGCAGAACTGTTTTCCTATTCAAAAGAAACTTCTGTTTGTAAAATAAGTAAATCATTTTTAACAATTGTATTTATTTTATTTTTTGTACTACATATATAATTTTTATAATATTTTAAAAAGTTCATTTAATAATAAAATATTTGATACTAAACATAAAAACAAAATCTCTTACCACGCCATTTTTATAATTTTCCTTCAGAACAAAAAAAACTGATTCCCGACAGTCATATGCACAACGAATTTTATCTTTAAAACAAAAAATAACGCGTGTCCTAAACTTTCACAAGTGGTTAGATATAAAATAAGCTTCAATTTAGTTAAAAAAAAAATGGCTATGCCATCATTTTTTCAATTACACCGTTTTTTTCTTCTGTTACACCGTTAAAAATTATTTCAAAAAATTAACAGTGTACATTTTTAAAAATTTTGTTCTAATACCTATTCAACGACATATCATTTATGAAAACGATTCAGTAGCTTTTCTACAATCGCTCGTCAAATTGCACTCACATCACAAAATAACAAAAAATTGAGGGGCACCCTGTGAAGACCCCTGGTCGAAAAAAAAAATTCTAAGAGAACTTGTATTTTTTATTTATCAAAGACTATCCATAAACAAAAAATAATCAAAATTAAAAGGGGTCAAGTCAAAACGTTGTTGAATCTTCGTGAAATTGCTCATATGTACAAAACTATAAATTATATTCAAATGACATTTATGGAAAAAAAAATCTTATAATAAAAAAAGGATTTATACAGTAATATTTAAATTTACAAAAAAATGTATACTTAAGATTATAAACTATTAAATTTTTTTTTTAATTAGACTAAATTCACTAGAATTGGCTAATTGAATTACAAAAAACAGAAATACCTAATGAGAAAAAATTCAACTTAAAGTAGTTAAATAATGAAGAAATTTCATCTTTGAAATACCATCGCCTCGGTAGGTTAGTTGGATAACGTGTCTGCCAATATGGATTCAAACCATGGCACTGATGAGGATAGTTCGAATCCCACCCCGAAACACGTATATAAGAGAAAAATAGAGTTTTTCTCTGAGAAAAATCTAAAATATACCTCCGAATTGAAAAATTCAAAATACTTAATTGCTTGAGTTTAAGCGCTCAAAAAATCTCTAATATATAATTCAAAATTTCCAATATACAAATTTAGTAAATTAAAAATTGTTAACCAGTTTTATGTACAGTAACATAGTCTTTCGTATGAAGTAAATATACATTCAAATAACATCTAGAATATTAAATATTAATGAAAATTATTGGTATCAGTAGCATTATATTTATAATTAATAGTTAATGGCATAATATTTATCAGTCTAATTACATTTAAAATAAATTGTCGATTTGTCTTTGTCTGTTTGATGGCAGTTTACATCGTCAGATTTGATAAAACTTTCGGCTTCTGATTGATCTTCCAATTCATCATTATCGTTATCGTCTTCAAATTCAATATTTTTCTTATAGTATTTATGGGTGCATCGCCTATGACTTCTTCTAAATCACTTACTTTCTCGTAAATTTTGTTTCCAAAGAAATAGCATTTTTAGTCGCTTTTTTACTGTTACACCCAGTTTCACAGCTACAACAAATAATTTTAAGCAATATATCAGGAATCAATTCTTTATCTGTCAATTTGAGCATAATTTAATGTTAGTGTTGCGTCCAGCCCCAATCCTTGCTTTTAATTTGTTATCGAGCCAAGTTTGAAGCTGATAGTATGCCCTGTAAGAATATTGTTTTGCTGTATCTTCAGTTGGAGGAAGTTTTTCCAATTTAAAAGCTGTTTTTATTGTTGCTATGTCATAGTTCTGGAACCTTAGCTGATTCAAAGTCCAGTTTTATTTTTACATACATAAATTGACTTTATTAATTGCAATCCATTTTCAGCGCAATATCTTTTTTGTCTGAATCTTTTTTATGAAAAATATTGGTCAAACTTGAGAAACTTTTATAGGATAATATCGAACCCTGAACTCGCTTCGGAGCAAGATTTTTTTAAAATTATGTGAACCCAAACCCGAACCCAATCAAAAACGCGATTCAGGTTCAATTTTTAATATAGGAAATTTAGGAAGTTTGCGTAAGAAATTTCATATTTCGCAGAATTTATTTTGTTCCAAACAAGATTTTTTTGGTTATTATTTGTTTCAGTAGAGAATTGTGAATAGAGTTTTTTCTTTAAACTTCAAATTTTAAACGTCAAAAATTGTGCATGTAAAATAATCACAATTGATTGATTTTCCTTGCAAATTTGGTTATTTTGATTGCAATTAAAAGTGTTTTAAAAGTGAATTTTTGAAATCAATAATTAATTAAATTGTTAATTGAGTTGTGCTCTTAAGTTATTAAAGCATTAGGGATACTGAAATAATAAAATCGCAATAAAATTTGGAAATTAAATCAACCTTCATGTTATTATTATGACTATTATTTATTTGTTTCGGTTTATTTACAATATTTTTTTACAAAATCTAACAGTATCAAATATATACAATCATAAATTAGTTAGTTTTTGTAAAATTTTTTTGTAAATAAACCGAAATAAATGAAAAATAATCATATATAATATCACGAGTCGTCAAATAATAGTCGATTATTCTTCATAATCATTATTACGAATGTCATTTGAGGAAATTTTTAACCTCAAATTGCATGAGTGGTAATGTTGAAAAATAATCGACTAATAATTTGGTGACGAGTTGTATTTAGCAGACAATTTAACGAACAGAAATAGTAACATTATTTCATACAACATAATCATACATAGTAAAATATTATTTCATCTTATTAGCATAAATGTTATAAATTTGTAATTTATTTTTGACAAATAAACATAAACATGCAATCATTTATGAATGAAAACGGACATTTTTACTATTTGCAAAATGCATTTTCACATAATTTTGTATGTGAATTTTTGTTTTAAATTAATATATTAAGTAGGCGGAAAATATTCGAAAATATTCGCTGTTCCTTCCTACCAGAAAAAAATAATCGAAACAAATCGTTTTGATTTGCTAAAAAATAGTAAATGAAGCGTTTTTATTGGACCTTATTGAAACTTTATTTAGTGAGTTGAATTGTCATAATAATAATATACCTGAAGGTTGATTTAATTTCCATAATTTAATGCGATTTTAATTATTTTAGTATCCCTAATGCATTAAAACTTAAGAGCACAATACAATTAACAATTTAATTATTTATTGTTTTCATAAATTCACTTTTAAAACACTCTTAATTGCAATCAAAATAACCAAATTTGCAAGGAAAATCAATCAATTTTGATTATTTTACATGCACAAATTAAAACAGTTGGTTTGAAACTCTATAGTCAAAAATAGTATAAAAAACTCTATAGTGAGAATTATATGAAAATTTGTTTCCAAAATACGTGTAATATAAATACGGTATGTAATGTAACAAAAAAAAATAATGAATTCATAAAAAAATTTCGAAAAAAATAGTTTTTTTTTTGTAACAAATTTGAACCCGAACCCAAACCCAAACCGAACCCAAACCCACTAAATTTTAATGTATTGAACCCGAAACTGAACCTGCACCCAAATTTTTCGGGGTTCAAAACACTGGATAATATTGAGTTTACTATGTTTTTTTTCCTTTTCTGGCAAATAAAGATATTGTTTCGCAAACAGTAAATCAATGCTAAAATGCAACTATATTTTAGATTTTAGAAGGATTCTTATTTAAAGCTATTTTATGGTGTAAAATACATCTTTTATATTACCTGAGCCTGGCATGTGGAAATAAATGTCACACTTATTTGAATTCAATTGATTTAAAGGACCAAAAGATCTTTATCTTAACCCACAACTATGACAATTTTATTGCCTTTTGCAATTTCTATCGACGTCTTTATTCTATCAGCGTCAGCATCTTCTTCTGCTTGTTTGCAGAAAAAGCCGTGTTATTGTAATTTTTCCAATGATGTTTTTATTATTTTATTCTTGTTTTTAGGGTTCCGTTTTTTATACGGAACACTATTGGTGAGAGTACAACGTGTTTTTCACATTATTTCGATTATCCCGTGAACCATTGATCCGATGAACTTAAAATTTGAGGTGCTTATAAAACTAACCTATCCACACAAGATGGCGGGTTAAAAACTAAATAAAGTTGTGTTCGTTTGTTTTAAGGAGGTACGATGTAAAGCCTTTGAAAACATACATTTTTTTAGCGAGACGAGTAGGGTATCATATTTTTCACCTCACCATTTATTGTATAATTTTGAAAAACGACGTTTTCGAGATGTTTTATTGCCCCGATTAACTCCGACCCTACTTCATCGAAAATCTTGAAATATATTTGGAATGATAGAAAATTGAGTAGGTTTTTAATGAAAAATATAGAAAAGTGGCAGACACTCATAACTATATTTATTAAAGGGGTGGGAATGTTAAGGGGTAAAAACATCATTTAAAACCAGGTCATGTGGGGTGTCATTTGAAAGAGCACTTGATTTTAGAAATTTTTTTAGAATTTTGCAATGCATAGTTTTTGAATTATTATCAATAAAGTGACACAAAAAGTTGGTCCCCCCCCTTGCATTTCGAGCCTAATTAACAGAAAAATTTGAAAAAATTCACAGAGACAGGAAGTTTGATAAACTCTGAACGAAAAATATAGCGAGCTCTCAAATAATTATATTTTTGTGTTTTTAAGGGATTGGGGTGGAGAAGGGTGAAAAAAAACTTTTTTGACCCAAGCGAGTGGGGTGTCATTTAAAAGAACTCCGAATTTCAGAAACTTGGCAATTTTTTTTAGAATTTTGTGGTACACAGTTTTTGAGTTATTCTAAAAAATGTGCAAATTCCAGACCGTCCCCCCCCCCCCTACGTTTCGACACTGATTGACAGAAAAAATTCAAAAAATTCATAGAGACAGGAAATTTGCTATATTTTGAAAGAAAATT
This sequence comes from Diogma glabrata, assembly GCA_963693315.1. Classification (NCBI taxonomy): domain Eukaryota; kingdom Metazoa; phylum Arthropoda; class Insecta; order Diptera; family Cylindrotomidae; genus Diogma; species Diogma glabrata. The sequence continues at coordinate 121,399,555 of OY856186.1, read as the reverse complement.
ATAGCGAACTCTCAAATAATTATATTTCTGTGTGTTTAGGGGATGGGTGTAAAGGGGGTAAAAAAAACTTTTTTTGACCCAAGCGAGTGGGGTATCATTTGAAAGAGCACCAAATTTGAAAGAACACTTAATGTCATTTGAAAGAACACTTAATTTAAGAAACATTGCAATATTTTTTAGAATTCTGCGATGCACAGTTTTTTAGTTATTGATGAAAAAAAGTGTTATTTTAAGTGTATGTATACCACCCTATATTTTGACGCTGATTTATAGAACAAATATTCCCAATTTAGACTATTAAAATACTTTAGCTAACAATAAACAGCTATGGATAAGATTTAACCTCAAGCAACATTTTTTATCAATGTAGATGTGATTGACATTTACTATTGACGTTTACGATTAAACATTTATTCTGTTATGCGTTCATAGTCTGGCGATATAAAGACTTTACAACATAACTTTATGTCATTTATTTTTGATAATGTGTTCTTTTACATTCCCGGAACCCTTGGCGAGCGAATTTTATTCGCACTTGTCCGACTTTTTTTTCATTGTATAAAAATTTGTTTTGCTGTTTCTTGTATTGCTTTGATAATTGAATTGCAGAATATTTTCTGCGAATACGCAGTTTTTTGTTAAATCAGTTGCTGGTGCTGTTATCGCTGTAATTATCTTTTCAATATCGGAGTTCCCATCAAAAACGATGAAACTGTTAGCTGTTTATTTTTTTTTTTCGTATTGTAAATAATTTTCCATATCTTTTTACTGTTAATATTTAACGATATTCTTTGAAATAACAATAATTGTTCGATTGCTATAGTTTGTCTATACACATTTACAACGAAAGACAACGAACCTTCTGCGTTCAACCTGAAAAGGATATTATCAACTAGGATATCCTTTTATGGAAAAGTACTTGATGTTGAAAAAACATTGATGATTTTAAGCGATGTACCGAAAAACATCGATGCAGGGTTCCGATGTTTTACATCGAATATAAACGTCGATGTATTTTTTAAGTAATCAAGTAAGCAAGTAAGCACTACCCTGTAGTGCAGTTAAAACAATTCTAACACTCAAGATCGAACCGATCGTGTTACTGATGAGGGGAATTCGATTCTGCCCGAAACACAAAAACGTCTTAATGTAATAAACTGTAAGGTTTATTCAGAGAAACCCAAAACTGATTTCGTATCGAAACGTTTCAATGGATTCAAACCTTACTTGCGTTTGTTTGCTCGCATACTTGTAAAATAAAAATTGATGTTAATAAATTCAAAATTGTTTAGTTAAGTAGACCTCACTTTATTCTTATTAAGAGACTGCAAAATATAATCAATTTCATATACATGAAAAATAGTATATTTTTCAACGATGCCGAAAACAACATATTTTGAAGCGAGAGGACAGTTTATCAGCGGAGGTGATAGCCGAGGTTGGTAATGGTCGCGAGATTCAAAATATGATTTTCGGCGAGTAGAAAACTGTACTTTTTCTACTACTTTTTTAAAAATTATTATTAATTATTAAGCATTTTCATTTAATATTACATACAATTCAAATTTTAAAACATATAAAGATCCATACAAAATCTTTAAATTTATATTTCTGCTATTAAAATATAGATGACTCAATATGAATAAATTATCCAATTTCTATGTTATAAATAAAACCGTCTTTAGTTACAAGCCTGATTGTCCTTTCGTACAAAAAAATCGTCAACTGTATACATACATACATATATTTATTCTATTTACACTAAAAAATTCTATAATTTTATTCTATTTGGTCTATAAAGTCCCTAAAATCTTTAAAGGTTTATTGCTTTTTGCATTTCGCGTCTAGTAGGCTTATAACTAAAGACGCTTTTCTAATATACAAAGTCAAGTCAAGTCTAAAATAAAAAACAACAGTTTTGATTTAGTTTTTGTATGGGGATGACGTTACGTAAACTCCTTATATATTTTAAAACAACGTAAAATATTTTATGTAAATAAATATTTTTTTTCGTTTTTCTTAAATAAATAGGTGAAATCAGTTTTTTTTAAATATCTGGTAACTGTTTGTTACCATACTATTTAAAAAGAATATGTGAATCTTATATAGTTAACTATTATATTATTTTTACATTTTTAATGTAAATTGTCCGTAAATAATTCTAAAATTAATTAACGTCATCTTCCCAAAACAGACAAATTAACACTAAAAAATTATTTCATTCAATTAATTGATTCTCTTAATGGGTGTTCTAGGATGATTTATTCTAATTAAGAAATTAAAAAAGGCTTTTAAAAAATTGCTTTCGTCACTAGGTACGAAAGTAATTTGTATAGATTTTTTTATTACTGGTGACGTAAAAGAAATTTTCGATGCAATGAACAAACATCGAAAGTAGATTTTTTAAGCTGGGTAGGAGAAAAACCCATTTACTAAAGTTTTATTACAATTTCAAGGCTAAAATCTCAAAACAATGAGATCACAAGACATGGGTCTGTGGTACCTGCGTTAAGGATTTCTATACAATTTTCGGTATAAGGCTTTTATGAGAACGTTGTTTTTAGTTTTAAGGAGATGTGTAGATTAAATATAAAACTCTTTGCAAAAGTACAAGTATTTTATGTCTGACTAGAAATATATTACAAAAGTAACACAAAACATGCGATGTAGTTAATACATATCCGATCTCAAATTAACACAACAAAAATAATAAAGTAAAACGAGGACACACTCAGCTAACTTCTCAAAAACCTCTTCATTTAAACGTAAATCGACTTATTATATACCCATACCCAATATTTTCTGTTAGTCTAGATAACTTCCCATAAATCTTTATCAATTAGGTAAACGCTTATTATTACAACTGACACGAGCTGATATTTTTTCTCTCCATAGTAAACAGAAACCTTGCTATTTAGTGCAAATACTGCTTCTAAATAATTACCACTTTTGATAAAACATGACATTTAATAACTATATTTTTTTTTTTATTCAAAGTTAGGACGGTTTCATAATGTATTATAAAAAAAATATCACTTAAATTAAACGTTTTTTAAGCAAAAAAATATATCTACTTTTTCATACAGTTTATGACTTTTCGACACATTTCCGGTGCAGTTATTGAACCCATCGTCCTTTCGGGTTTAAACATTCACAAAACAAATTTTAAAACAAATATTTTTGAAACTGCTTTATTAGTTGTCTATTATTCGTTGGTTGTGACGGATAAGCCGGCCAACAGAGCGACAGGCATTTTTATATTTTGCAGCGTGGATTTGCTTTTGATATTTAACTCGAGATTGTAAAGCTTTGGTCTTTGGTTGTTTGAGACCGTAGCCAAATTTGTTTTCTCCCAAAAATAAATGTTGGAATGCTGAATCATTAGAAACTTTATAAAAATCTTATAAAGGAAGTTTTAACAAAATAAACGCTATAGGACTTGAAATTACAAAAAACAGTTATTGAATTGTCTAACAAAAACCAAGAATAATAAAGGTATTCAAGATATGGGGGATTTTCTGGATTATAACAGTTTTATATTTTTTTTTTTTTAATATTTCATTAATATATCATTAATATTTACTTAGACTGTAACGCTGAGTTTGTAAAACTGACTGTCTGCAATGAAATTTTTGACTTTTGTGTTTAAAATTTTCTCTCCAATTTAATTCTACAGCAAAAGCAGAATTAAATTTTGACATTGCAAAATTTTATTAATTGACAATTTTTGAAAAATCAAGTAATCATAAAAAAAACAAACCGTAATGCATTTGTTTTTTTATGTTTCGGAGAACCTTCTGACAGAGGTGAACTTATAAAAATAATAATAGAATCCGTATTGCAAAATGACATTTTTAGAATGACAGATTTACAGAAGTGAAACTTCAAAAAATAATAACAGAATCCTCATGGCAAAATAACTTTTCTTTAATTTTATAAGGTTCCGCACTTTGAAAGGGTAAGAACGGTGAACCATATTGGTGAAACTTCGCTGTTCTACAGTTATAAAATGTATTTTTGCACGCCTACTGAAAGCAAACAATTACAAATATTAGTTTTTATCTGTATTTTATAGAAATAGATATGGAGATAGTAAAAGAAAATTTTTTTAAGGAATCGAGTTTGATTTAGAAAAATCAAAAAAATAGAAATATTTAAAAAAAAAAGGTTCAATAAAAATTTCAAAATCACAGTTTTCGACCTATGTATTTTCAAAAATGTGAAAATTTCTTGCCCTCCTTAGTTTCGAACATTACTACAGAAAAAAATTCACGGTACTAGGAAGTGTTGTAATCATTTAAAATGTTGTTTGGTTAATTATTTATTAATTTTATTTTTTTCCAAAAAATTGGGTAAAAAAAATAAATAAAAATCTTTCTTTTGGCACACTTGACAACATTTTTTTGACAAACTTATAATGCCATAATTCTCAATAATAATAATAAAATTTCAGGTCACACAAATAATTTAATTTATTTTTTTCCGAAAAATTGGGTAAAAAAATAAATAAAAATCTTTCTTTTGACACACTTGACAACATTTTTTTGACAAACTTATAATGCAATAATCTAGTTTTTGGTATCACATACCAATCCCGACCATCAAGATTTCTTTATATTCAATGTTTATATCCGGAATCACTTAAGATGAACGTTTTTATGCCAAAAATATGCAAATTTCCTTGTTTTGACACACTTGACGATTTTTTTGACACACTTCCGGTACAGTTATCGAAGACATCGTCCTTTCGGCTCTTTCCATTGAGTAATCTTATTTTTAGAAACAAAAATTTTGGAAATCCGTTCAGTGGTTTTCTAGATTTCGTCGCTTGTGACGGCCGGCCGGCAAGTTGTAACACATTTCGATTCGCCTGGCAGATACTTGTGCACCTCCAAATCGCCTGTCAATTTGTTTTTGTACTCTACAATAAGTGAGCTAAATCATATAAAAATTTCAAGCTTACAGGACCAAGTTTTTTTTTCATTTTTTTTACACTTTTAAGCATATAGGGGATGATGACGTACACGGCTGATGCCTGCCAGGTTGTGGTTTCCGTACTTCACATTTCATGAACTTTCACTAAAAAAAATTCTAGCCTTACAGGTTGACCGTTACTCAAAGGGTTCACTAGCTCTCAGTCTAGAATGTCATATGAAAGATGAATTTATTTCTAGTCCAAAACAGTTTTTCTTGTAATTTTCAAAAGCACAGTTTTGGACTTATTTTCAAAAATGTGAATTTTTTTTTTGCATCTCCCCCCATTTTAGGAAGGGATTGTCATATGTAAGGTGAATTTTTTTTTGCAAAAAGCAATTTTTTTTATAATTTGTGAAGGCACAGCACCGTTTTTGATTTATTTCTAAAATTGTGTTTTTGCGAAGAACTATTCTCGTAGTATATTATATACACAGAACCCTCGGCGAGCGAGTTATATTCGCACTTGTCCGACTTTTTTTAAGAGAGGGAATGATTTTTATTTTACAAAAGTCAAAATTTAGCTATATTAACAGAAACTGAAACAATCTTATAATAGAATACAATAAAATTTTGAGAAGAAAATTGTTCCTCTGTTTACTACCCCAACATTTAATATAACAAGATAAAATTATATGAATAAAACAAAAACCAAAAATGAAAAAAAAAGTCTAAACTTAGATTTTAATCCTTTTTCTGCATTCCTTTTTTTGAATTTTTTAAAGTTAAATAAAAATCATACATCTGTCTTTTCCATTTCGATTATTTTTCTAAAAATAAAACCATAAACTTTATTTCAAATAAATTTTAAATTAAATTTATTGTTTGCAATTCTACCCTTGCATTTATTCCTCAAACCAATCGAGTATCGAACATCAAACTAAAATAAAAGTTAAATATTTATATTGAACTTGTATTTTTTGTGAAATCAAACATTCAACCACAAAGAAAATGTAGCATGGCAAAAAATTCTATTATTATTCTAAAACCAAATATGTTTCTATGATGCACGTTGACTTTATAAAAGTTATGCTTTTGAAACACACTTGACACGATTTAACTGTTTGACAATACACTTTAAACTGTTTGCTTTTAAGTAATATACGATCTATATGTAACAATAATTGTTAATCTATTCAAAAGTACTTCTATTTTATAAGATGACCAGAGATACTACTTTCAAGAATACAGTACCAATTTGCGCTATTTTTTAATCCTCAGTTTTTCTGTCCTCCATTCAGGAAGTGTTTATTCCATTCAGGATAGATTTTCAAAATTTCACGCAAAAGATAAAATAAATAAAAATTTTAAACGTAGTAAACTGAAAAGAAATGCATTTTTATATGCAAATGAATAAACAAAACTTAACAGAACGCCAAAACTATGTATTTTGCCTTTCAACACTGAAGAACTTTTCTAAAGACCTAACACTACCGTCAAAACTAACAGATTTTACATAGTGAGAGAAAAATATCTCTGTGTTCCAGCTTTTTTCAGGGTTCTTCCGACTGTCAAAAAGTTTTATGTGCAATACGTCATTATCAGAGCAGAGCTAAATTAACAGTGTATTAAACAAATATTTTATTTTATAAACAAAGCTTTATTAAATCACATAGGCATGGGAAAAATAAATGCAAAATCCATTGAAATCATATTAGATGGAATGCTAATTCCATACAAAATTTTCAAAAAAAATGGGCAACAAAATTATATTCCTCTCTTTCTTACTTCGTTCCTCAAGCTCAGGAAAACCAATATAAAAAAAATGTATAATAAAGTATAGGCCGAAAGTCAAATGAACGTCAAACGCAACTTTGTTTAATTTATAGCTTTAAATGTAGCTATATAATCCAATAATTTATTCCGATTCCAAAAGTTACTGTTCACGTAGATCGTGATTTGTTGCTTATAACTTCAAATATTTACTTTGACCAAGTATTCGTATAGAACCCCAAATAAATCTTTATGATGGCATAAAGAAAATTAGCTTTTATAATTAAAGCTGATATTAAATAAAATCAATTTCAACGATGCTGGATCGCTTACAATATTACTAAGACGTAATTCAAAAATCCACATCGATGCATAGATCTTAATAAGTCATCATTTGTTTTATTATCAATAATATACAAAATTTTTCTAATCTCTTCGTTAGAATATTTACAATCATATTTAGAATAAGAACAGCATTTCTTAAAAACTTGAAATGATCTAATATTATATTTACTATAATCCAATAAATAATGGTTTTTATTTTGAACAATCCTTCGCTTACTCAGCGCTTAAAAGTAATCTTTTATCACTTAAACAAATTTAATAAAAACTAATATGTTTATCACAGTAAATTATAAAAAAATTAATTAATAACATTTTTTATCGTTTTTATCAAATTGAAACTCGTTGGAATAATATGAAAATTCAAAATTGAAAAATTAACTAAAAACTAATTTGTTTTTCTTTTTCCAAAAATAACTAGATTAAAACTAAAATTTAAATTTTAATTTTTTAACATCCGCCACAAATTCTTCAAGGGTCTTATATTAGTTTTTTATTTTATAAAACAGTTTAATGAAAGGATTTTATATTTAATAAAACCACATGACTTCAAAAAATTTAAGAACACCATCTTCAAAAATTGTGTTATAAAATATGTAAATATAAATTTGACACTTCGGGCAAATAACTGAAAAAATGCTTGAAAAAAAATGTAAATATAAACAAATTTGACAGTTCGGGCAAACATTTATTTTCTTGCAGTTGGCGCTCCCCAATAAATACAAAAAATGAAACAGAAATTGTTAAACTTTTATATATTTAAACTCCTCTAACGCCGAATTCAATGGAGAACGTAAACCTTTTCAACATAATATTGTATTAAAAAAAAATCACTAAAGAACGTGCATATGTTACTAATATTAATTTGTGAGGAAAGTTTTCAATAGTATCGATCATTTTATTTATTGTAGAATAGAAAAATTTGACTATATTTTGAAATACAATATTTTATGAACGGCATATAAAGTTTTTGCCAATGCCAATGCCCCAATGAGAAGTAATTTTTCTCAACCTAGGTCAATGAAAATAACAAAAAATTACCTAGGTTAATAATGACAAATTTTCTTTTATTTTTAATTGAAATGAACAAAAAACACACAAACAAATAATAATTGTATTCCTTTGTTTCGTTTTATTTGAATGAAACTTATCTTCCAGGCTACTTGATATTTTAAGATATTTAAAAAATGAAATTGAAAATGACTAATATCAAAATTTAAACAAAGAAAATATGATAATTAGTGTTAGTAGTTAAAAAATTCTATATATACCTCGGTTGAGAAGGCCAATATAGACCTAGAACATAAAATTTCTCGGTCAATAATAGCTTACTTCTCAACCTTGTTATATAATGTACTATTGGTTGATTGTTTGATTATGAATACTAAGTAAAATAAAATGAATGACAAATAAGTGAAATAAAACAAATGACATATACTATAGAGAAGTATTCTAGATGAGATTCAGTTTAGGAACGAAAGTTATTTGAATAGTTTTCGACGGTTTTCGACTTTGAGGAACAAAAGTTAGTTGAATAGTTTTTTTATAACTAAAGACGAATACGTTTGAAGTGGTCGATTAGCTTATTAAAGCAATGAACATGATACATGAGTTCGAAAGCTTCATAATGAAAAATGTTTATGGTTTATAAAATTAAAAAAAAATTTAATTTAATTTAACTTGATATTGTGACGATTGTGGAGTGCGGTGCACAAAATAACATCGTTCTGGAAAATACTCTGTAGAGAAAATAGTTCCATTAAAAGAAAATAAAACACCTGAATAAACAAGAAAGTAATAAAACAAAATAACACGCAACAGGAAATTGTTGTTTATAAGAATAAGAACAGAAAATAAAGCACCCTAAAGTAGGTAAATAAACGTAGATAAACTAGGTAAAAATACTAATTAAAAAGAATAGATGGCTCACTTTTATTATATGACACTTATGTGTGTGCTTTTGATGATCCTGCTATTATGTTTTTGTTGTTTAAGAAAGGGTTGTATTCTAGAATTTTGTTGAGATATCACTATTGTTTCCTCTAATATATATAAAAAGTCGTGTTAGGGACAAACAATCAGTTATGTTTTAAATTGTCAGCGATACAGTCAGTTTTAAATTTAGGGTGAAACAAACAGTTTTGAACTACAACAGTGATACAAGTGAGTTCTAAGTTAGAGGTGACACAAGGTTATCATAATATAAGAGGAATAAAATAATATAAGACATTACTATATATAAGTGAAGAATTATGAATTGTGAATATATAAACAATTAAGAGGAATAATAATAGGAGAAATATTTTTATAAGATGATAAAATCTTGAACGAATAAAAATTATAACTTTTAGTATATCTATTGTTTTGATTTCCTGATCTAGTGATCGAACCACATATTAGTAACTTGGTCAAGAAACGTTACAGTTTACATTCGTTCTTTTTCGGACATCGTCTGTAATCGGAGTCTCATTTAGTTTACTAAATATTTCATTTTTTTAATAACTTTCAGAAATATGTGGACACGTTTACTGCCATTAGATTACAAAGATCATTACACAGCTGTGTTGGGAGTATCACAAGCAACAAAATTAGATGAAGGGATTTACACATGTCAGGTACGTGCTATAATTACTTAATAATTTGAAGAAAAAAATCAAGACTTAGCAAGCTGAAAATTTATATGAAGAATTGTATCCTGAGCTAGTACATTAACCGAATGCATTCAACCTTGTTTCAAAGTTTAAATTTAATTTTGGGCAATTTGGTTTAAACTTTATCGAAATTTTTGGCGATCCGCCATCAAAGCTACATTTTTTAATATTATTAGAACCTAAGAACAAAAAACGATGACATTAAAGAAATCTGTACGAAGTTACAATTTAATATAACATGAAGCTTTATTTTTATTTGATAATATAGTACTTCCCGTTATTCTCTAAAACTTAGTGTTAGATTAGATAAGATTATAGAAATTGACGAAATGTTTCCGTCAACTTTTTTAACCCAACACAAACTTATTATTCAAACTGAGATGACTTTCATAAACTCACCGATCCACCTAAGAACTTGTAGGAATTATTATATTTACATTACATTTATATAATTAGTCTCTACACAATAAAAGATCATTTAACTTACTCCTAACTCGAACCAATTGATAAAAGTTTAATCTTGTTTCACTAGTTGACGCCAGGTTGCAACTCGCAAGCGAAAATCGATTTTGGGTTCAATGCAACAATATTTTCCTCATCATTTTTGATTGATGGTAAGGTCGAAAAGATATAAAATTCTTGCTCTCTCGCTATCAGTTTTTCATAGTCCTAGAACAATATATAATAAAAATATAATTAAAGATAAAGATATAATTAAAACTAATTTAAATATAAAACGTGCGCTTGTTTATCAGTCATAAAAAATTTGGGAATTTATTCTAAATAACCTTCCTTAAATTAAACTTAAAACAAATAGAACTAGAATAAATAAAGAATTGTATTATCAACAAAGTTATTTGTATCGTATTAAAAAACTTTAAAAATTTTAACCAAAGAAGGTACTTCATTAGTGACCCCGACGTCGGTAATTACAGAAACGTGATTTAACGTTTTGTTATTTGAAAAGCCTTGTACATTGTATACCAGGTTAAAGGAGTATGTAACACAAATTAAATTTACTACAATAACATATTGCAATCAAACATAAGGCACATTGTTACACTTGTCAGGTACCAGGAACTGTAAAACCACCATTAATTTTTCGTAATACAATGTCAATCTCGTGTTACTTTACGCCAATAATTTATTAAATAAGTTTAATGAAAAATAATAGAAAAAACAATTTTTTCCTACTACCCAACATAAAAAATCTACTTTCGATGTTTGTTCATTGCATCGAAAATTTCTTTTTCGTCACCAGTGAGAAAAAACCTATACAAATAACTTTCATACCTAGTGACGAAAGTAATTTTTTAAAAGCAAGAAAAGTAATTTTCTAATTTCTTAACTAGAATAAACCATCTTATAACAGCCGTTAAGAGAGCCAATTGACATAGTTGCCGTTTGACTCCAATTAGAGTTTTTTGAAACCTTTTTGACCGCGAGAAGCCAAACTGCTTTTTCGGTCCAAAAACTCCTATATATACTTTTTTTAAATAGTATGGTAACGAACAGTTGGTGTTAAGATATTTAAAAAAAAAATTTCACCTATTTATTTAAGATTAACGAAATAAAAATTTATTTACATAAAATAATCTACGTTGTTTTAAAATATATCAACGACTATGTCTATATTTTATAAATATGGACAACGACTATATTTTATAAATATGGAAAGGAAGCTTACAAAACGATTTCATTGCGATTTCATTGCGATTCTAAGCAAGCCTTAAAAAAAATTGCAATCAATAAATTAAAAAAATTATTTTGTTTTGATTTATTGATAAACAAATTTTATTTTCAAGCTTGTTTAGACACAATATAAATCGGTTTTTGCGCTTCCTCTCAATTTTTCCAAAATGTAGTTACACGTAAATGCTTCGGAGCCGTCGATATCAGTAATTTACGTAACATCAAAACTAAAACAAAACTGTTGTTTTTATTTTAGGAATAATAATAAAATTTTTAAATTTGATTTTGTTTATTACAAAGCCGTCTTTAGTTATGCCTACTAGAAGCGAAATGCAAAAAACAATAAACCTTAAAAGATGTGGTATTCAATGATTTTAGGGACTTGAGAGACCAAATAGGTATTAGAACAAAGTTTTTGAAAATGTACACTGTTAATTTTTGAAATAATTTTTAACGGTGTAACATAAGAACAAAACGGTGTAATTGAAAAAAAGATGGCATATGGCATTAAATATTTTGATATTTTTCCGTAGTTGAACGACCTATGATATAGAGTAGGCTGGCGTTTATTTTTCATATAGTGTCATAAATTGTCACACATATGTTCTGTGGTAGATCTGATATTTTTGTGTTGCAAAATTGGATAGATGTAGTTTTGCTTATATATAGCTGATTTCCTTTTTAAAATTTGCTCGAAATCTACCTATTTCTAGCGGACATCCTGCCGCTCGGACTTTTTTTGATCGACCCGATTTGTATTGTAATATAATGAAATGATATGACAATAACTTCGTTTTGATATGCCAAGTAATATACAAGAAACAAAACGAAGCTTCACGAAGTGAAATAAGTTGTTAGAAAATAAAATATTTTTATTAAATTAATAAATTTAATAATTGTTTAATTCACGAAGAAAGTTGAAAAAACAAAAATTAAAAATCGTACTTATAAAGAATATTCAATGCCTACAAATCATATAAAATAACCGAAAAACAAACATTATTATTTAGTGATGATGTATGGGATGAATTATTTTATACCTTACTATTCATAACATTTCATGCTTTCTAGTTCTATACATACACAGTTTTAAATATTAATTGATTATCAGGCATGAAAAATTATACTTTTGATATTCATTGTTTATCAATATCACTGTTTTGTTTTTTTCAAAATTTTATGCTAACGTTTTATATTCCACGACTAAGTATTCATAAAAATGTATGCCTTAAAGTTATGGATATGGCAATAATATTATATAAAGTGGTTATCGGGAATATGCATTTATAATTATGTTATACAAAACTTATGACTTGCAATCATAGCTTTATTTTTATCCGTGTATAGTTATATAAACAGGTTAAAACGAGAACAATACATATATAAAATATAAAATAAACAATTTAAGATTTTTCGTTATGTGAATTGTTTTGTTTTTCTATGCTATCTTTGATGCACGTATTTCAATATGGTGATACAAACTTTAGCAGGCAAACTGGAAATTAATCGAAATATTTTGCAGTCGTGGATAAAATAGCACCTTGTATTCACATAGGATGATGGCAATTCTTCACTCGGATGATTCCCTCCACTCGCTATGCTCGTTCTGGGAAACTTCATCCTCGTGAAGAATTGCCATCATTCTACATTCATTCAAGAATCTACTATTAAATGAAATTAATTGAATAAAATTCTCATTTTTATAAATAAATTTTTTCTACATCTATACTATAATAATACACTTATATGCCCATAATCCGTTTCATAATGATATCCATTATGATACAGATTTTTCATAACGATACAGATTTATAATCAACAGAAACCCATAACTTTTCAAACAAGCATGATATGCATTTGTCGTTTGTCCTAGATTCCTATCTAATTGTTTTATTTGTCAAAATCAATAGGTTTTACATTTTCGTAGAATATAGCTAAACTTCGATAGTTATATTATCAAAATGTCTGATATCAGCGATATAGAAGAATTACCATCGACTCCTCCACACATATCGCAGAAAGCAGAAAATGCAGTACAAAATATTTTACCCCAAAAATCTAAGAAAGTGTACGAAAAACTATATCAACTATATAAAACCATAACCATTAGTTACAATTTTGTAGAATTTTTTATAGAAATACGAGTAATTACTGTTATTGTGTTCAATCTATATATATAAAATTGAAAGTATGTGTGTTTGTCCTTTATGCATGAATACACCATTCATCCGATCATCATGAAACTTTAAGAAGATGTTGTGTACACTAGCAAAAAGGTAACTGGCATTTTTTTTTAAACGGAACCCCAGGGCCCCATATAGGTAAAACCCCTTATAATTATCTTAAGGGGTTTTACCTATATGTTGATAATTATTTTAAATATCGTTTTATACACTTTTTTATAGTTGATAATATCGATTATATCGATTAAAAGCTCAAAACTACGAAATGAAATTCGCACAAATACTATACAAAGAAGCATAGCTTATGTATAATCAAACATGGATGGCAATCATGATAAACAAACTAATTTAAAATGGTGGCACTTAGCCGCAACACGTTTGCAATAGTGATTTGCAAACGGTAACAATTGCATTAATACCAATGAATTTAATATATCTATTTAATATGTCAAGTATTTCACTTGACATTTCTAAAGCATTTGATAAAGTGTGGCATAAAAATCTTATAGCTAAATTAAAATCTTATGGCATAGACCATCTTACTGTCAAATGGATTCATAGTTTTCTTACAGGTCGCCAATTTCATGTTAATTTAGATGGTATCACATCCAATATTTTCACAACCAATGCTGGGGTTCCCCAAGGTTCTGCACTCTCACCAACCTTGTTTCTTCTATACATTAATGACTTACTTATTTCCACAGTGCACCCAATCCATAGTTTTGCTGATGACAGCACATTACATGCATCACATGCATCTCCTAAATTTCGATCTCATACTGCAGTTACCACTGATAGAGAGTTGCTAATTGATTCCATCAACAAAGATCTGGAGCGTATAATGGAATGGGGTGATCGTAATCTTGTTTCATTTAATCCAACCAAAACCAAGAGGAATTGCGTGAGGTTGAATCAGTTAGACTTCTTGGAGTGTATATTCAAAATAACCTGAAATGGAATAAACATGTGTTCAACCCCGCTAAATCTGCAATGCAAAAATTAGGATTCTTGAGTCGATGTAAAACGTATTTCAATCCCGAGCAAACTTTGCTAATCTTTAAGTCCTTTATTCGTCCATGTATGGAGTACTGCTGTCATGTTTGGGGAGGTGCTTGTCAGTCAACAATAAATTGTCTAGACTCTGTACAGAGAAAAGCAATACGGTTGATTGGTAATACTGAACTAACGGACCAGCTTGATTCACTCCAGCACAGAAGAAATGTGGCTGAATTGTCAATCTACTATAAATATAACTTTAGCGAATTCTCCTCTAAGGAAATTAAAAATATTCTTCCATCGTGTGCGCAGTATAATCGACAAACAAGAGCTGCCGAGTTATCCATCCATTTGTTGTACAAATACCTCGTTGTAGAACTGTGTCCTTCCAAAACGACTATTTCAATAGAGTGGCCAAATTATGGAACTCATTGCCCTCCTCTGTATTTCCCGATGAATTTTCTCCTCAGGCATTTAAAGAAAATGTCCATCATCATTTAAAAAAATTAGTATAGTTATCCCTATATCCCCATTCCTTCCATTCCTTTATAGTTGACATGGTATCTTCGGATATTCAAAGAGTCTAAATAATGAATATTTCATATTTAGTGTGCTAAACATGTCTAACTGATTAATAAAAAAAAAAAAAAAAAAATCTTCCCACCTGCAGGAATTTATGTAAAATTTAAAATTTTGGATCTATGGGTGTGGCAACCCCGCGTACTTTAGTACCTGCTTTTGGTTAAATCAGTTAACGTGAGATATCGTATACCACTGGCAATGGCAGTAAGATGTCACTGATATAAGGGGATAAGTGATATTTTAGAGGTGCTGGCGAATGAACTTTTTTCAATCCACGATAGCACCCTTAGTCTTAGTTATGGAATATTCTTTGACATGCTTCTAGGTGTTGATGGACGTAATTTTTTATTTTTTATATTTTTTTTAAAGAATCAACTTTTTTGCTTGCTTGAAGAAATGAGCTTCCATATAACTATTATATATGTTGAATTGAGGACAACAATGCGTTACATCATCTTGGTATAGGCTTCTAGCACCAGGATAATTAATAACCCAATTTTAGATATGTTTCTGCAAATTTAAAAAAAAAAAGTATTTTATTTTTATTTCCTCCATCCTATCATGAAATATTGCCCTAAGTCGTACATTATTATGTGAAAGGATTTATTATTTAGTTTTCCATTCTTTAAGAAGAATATAAAAAACCAAAAAAAAAAAAGAAATTTGTGTCCATCAGCGTCTTAAAAAGCATGATGTTGTGGAACCTAAGTCTTAAAAGGTTTTATGTTTTGTTGTGACACATATTGTAATTCCAAATATGTCAAATATTCAAATATTTTGAAATTGTCCAAATTTTCTTGAAATTTTCGGTGAAAAAGTTGATGTGCAATGCCATTGAAGCTACAATTTTAAATGATAAATTCGAAGGGAAAGATGTAGTGTTGCCACGTATTCCAATGATCCCAACAGATATGGCATTTAAATTCAAACGTTTAGTTTCCGTGCTTTCGCGATGACCATCAACAAAGCACAAGGACGGTATGTGGACTAGATTTGGAGAATCCATGCTTCTCTTATGGACAACTGTATGTGGCTGACGCACTAGACGAAAAAACAAAAAATATAGTGTACTCACAAATATTTGAATAAATAAATAGAATTAAAATGACTTTTTGAAATTTTTTCCATAGTAAAATAAATAAGTTGCAATAAAAATGACACAATGTAAATGAAATATTTTCTTAACGAGTTTTCCTGAATTCCCTTTCTTATGAGATAGCGGCATTATGCGACGGGCATAATGTTAATTAAATAAAACTTTTACACTATTTGGCTTAAAAATTAAAATTTTGAGAGATTTTGTGAGTGATTAAGATCAAAGTAACTATTGTAAATCACTTGAATTTTGCAATTTGAAAATATTTTTCATTTTTTCTCAGAAAAACTTCTTTAGAACAGTTCTTGTGTGTTTCGTGTCGGGAACAAATACAATGCATGAGCACTGTGAACATTTGTGAATTTTTGTTCTGTATAATGTTTTATAAAGAGATGAAACACCTTTACTAATTCAACAAGTCATTTAAATTTTTTATTGCTTACTTGAAAACTTATTTGATCGCTAATTTTTCATATATCCGAACTGATCAGCTAAAGTGATGATTATTTTTCATTCATATTTTAAAAAAGAAAAATTAAAAATTATATGCTATCATTTCTCATTACCACTTTTTGAAATCACTGCTCCTATACGTTAACAAAATGTCTGCGCAAAAATTTATTTATAGGCGTAGCAAAGCACGCCGAGTCCTGCTAGTACAAATATAAATATAATATTTATAGTTCTTCATTATTTATCGGGTATAGAAAAAATAGCGTATGCAACTATCATGTAATTGTTATTAATACATGATCGTTACATAATATACTATTATAGTGGAATACTAGTTGTAAATTTGTTATGAATGAAATATGTTTTAACAGAAATTTTAATTGATTGAATCCAAAACAGAATTGTTCAATATATTTGAATTAATGACAGTTTATCATTTAAAATTAAATTTTGTTGTGTTTGAAATCCCTTGTAAATTTCAAATTCTTCAAGTGAATCTATTAGAAACCCTTGGTTGCATAAATGTAAAGCCTTCAAATTTTGTTTAAAAGTGGTGTAGTTATGATTGTTAATAACTAAATGGTTTGCAAAAATAGACTTTAAATTTTTTTATTCAATAGGAAGATGTTCCTTAAATCAGTCTTTAAAACCTCTTCCGGTTTTCCCGATGTAAAAATATTTTTATAATATAAATATTTTTACATCGGGCAAAATTAGATAAAATATTATACAAAATATATATAAAATATTGCTTGTCCTAAAAGACATTTTATATATTTATGTTTTTTTAAATGGTTCCTTATAATATTGTATATTCCATTTTATCAAATATTATTAAATATAAGTTGTACAAGGAATTTTTAAATAAATCAATTCTCTTGGCGGTGTATTTAGTCATTAACACAGTGTACTTATTATTAACTAGACAAATGTATCCTACAAATATATTTAGAATTATGGCAATTTGCTGATACCTACTTAATAAAAATATTTTTTAGATTTCGTCTACCAAAAATCCCAAAAAATAAAATATTTTTTTAGATTTCGTCTACCAAATATCCCAAAAAATAAATATGCCACGAGGAGTTCACATATCTAAAAAAAAAAGTGGTTTCCAGTAGAGAAAAGCCAAACAGGCTAAAATAGATGCAGTTCAGAGCTTGTCTGGATCCTTCTATGACTATGTTACAAAACCTGGTGATAGCCAAAGTTATTTGCAATGTAACGTTGTGTGAATGTAAAATTTATTTTTTACTTTTTAGTTCGTTTTTTAAAAAGTGTGTTATTTAAATTTTTTATTAATTTTTTTTTACTATACTAACGATTACGAAATTTTTAAGAAAATCAAAAATGACCAGGTTCAATTTTTTATTTTTTAGGCTTAGTTCGATTTTCCAGCAGGTATAGATAAAAATTAATATAAACGTAGACTCCATTTTTTGAAAGAAGAAATTGTTGATTTTGATTTTTATAAATTAAAATTCTTATTCGCAAGTAAGCAACTATAAGCATCTATATAAAAGTCAAACGCGACAATATAGTCACATAGTTCTATAATGGTCTTGCATTTCGTTACAAGTTCACATAAATTTATTAGAACTATATCCATACCATACAGAAAGTTATTATTCATAGTTCTCAGGACTTGTCTTTTCAAATTTCGCATAAATTTTTGAGAGGTTTAGCAGTACATACTTGATAGTGATCACATTACAACTTTAATAGCGAACTATAACTGTAGTTGCGATTGATTGTTCTCTCTCGCAACTATATCATAGTACTAAAGACGTTCGCAGAACTTCTATATAGTGTTTATTGGGATATAAAAATAGTTGGTTAAATATGAAGAAAACAAAGATTTTAGTGTTCTATCAACTGTTGAATAACGTACTTACCTATCATTATCAATTAATTGAAAAGCTGTATCTGTATAAAATGCATGAACTCATTTTATGTGACTGTGTAGTAAAAAATTCAATTATTTTATATTAAATCAAATTTTATAAACGATTCGTGCTTCAACTCTGATTTGCTTAAACAAATAAAATCAACAATCTCGTTATATGTATATGTACATTAAATTGTTAAAAAAATCTACATCTCTATCTTCAAAGATTAGAATTTTCTTAAATCAATATTTTCTTGAGAAACATTCAAAACCGTTTAAAGAAAATGCATATCCAGACAGCGATGTCATATGGTTATAATATTAAAGTTATGAAGAATTACGATTTTTTTGTTGTTTTAATTTTATTTACATTTCATTTTTTGTGTTTGAAGAAATATTTGGGATTCAACTTAACTAACCATGAAACGTTTAAAACTAATTTTCTTGGTTCTATCTTGTTGGGTTGTTTTGTTGTTATATACCGAATACCGGTACTATTATATATTTATACGCGGAACCCTCGGCGAAAGAGCTATATTCGTACTTGACTGACTTTGTCTCTTGTTGGTTAGCTTGTTGTGGTATGGTATATTGTTATTTATAAATTAGTATTTCAATTACACCACTTTTGGTACTAAGTAATTATAAACTAAAATTTGAATATCCTTTCAAAATTAATTATTTTGCCCATAAAATTCAAAAAAAGAAGTGGCAAGAAAATATCGGTAACATAAACGCTATTATTATTCATTACTATAATCCTTATCATAAATTTTATTTTAACCATAAAATATATTTATTCTCTTCCATTTAATTATATCAGCTTTATTTGTATGTTTTTTCGATAATAATAGTATGTATTATTGTATTGTTTTCTAACCTATAGCCTAATGAACTTAACCTATTGACTAATAAAAAATTTTCCTATAAAAAATTATCATTATTCAATTGGTATGATTCTAATTGGTCAAATTGTTTTGATTTCATTAAAATTATTACTTCGGTCTGAAAGACCTAAGTATTACATTCATGAGCTCAAAGTGAAATTCTTACCCCCACTTTTTTTGACATTTCTCGACGTTTTAGGACCTCCTGATTCTAAAAAAGCAAAAAAAAAAAAAATGTATGTCTGTCTGTCGGCCGGCCGTCATTACCTACGCTGCAGGGAAAACCACTGGAGGGATTTCAAAAATTTTTTTTTCTAAAAATAGGTATACTCAAGGAACAGGTCCGAAAGGACGCTGTGTTCGATAACTGTACCGGAAGTGTGTCAAAAAAATCATTATGTGTGTCAAAACAAGGAAATTTGCATATTTTTGGCTTAAAAAACGTTCATTTTAAGTGATTACGAGTAGGAACATTGAATTTGGAGAAATCTTGATGGTCGGGATTGGTATGTGAGATCAAAAACTAGATTATTGCATTATAAGTTTGTCAAAAAAAAGTTGTCAAGTGTGTCAAAAGAAAGATTTTTATTTATTTTTTTACCTAATTTTTTGGAAAAAAAATATAAAATTAATTGTTTGTTTGAAATGAAGTTTTATTATTATTATTGAGAATTATGGCATTATAAGTTTGTCAAAAAAGTGTTGTCAAGTGTGTCAAAAGAAAGATTTTTATTTTTTTTTTCCCAATTTTTTGGAAATAAAATTGTTTGTTTAAAATGAAATTTTATTATTATTATTGAGAATTATGGCATTATAAGTTTGTCAACAAAATGTTGTCAAGTGTGTCAAAAGATTTTTATTTAGTTTTTTACCCAATTTTTTGGAAAAAAAATAAATTGTTTGTTTGAAATGAAATTTTATTATTATTATTGAGAATTATGGCATTATAAGTTTGTCAAAAAATGTTGTCAAGTGTGTCAAAAGAAAGGTTTTTATTTATTTTTTACCCAATTTTTTTAGAAAAAAATAAAATTAATAGTTCGTATGACATGATATTTTATTATTATTATAGAGAATTATGGCATTATAAGTTTGTCAAAAAATAATGTCAAGTGTGTCAAAAAATGATTTCATTTAATTTTTTAGCCAATATTTTGGGAAAAAAATGTAGCTGTTTTTATGACGTAAATGTAATTTAAAATGAAATTGGACATGGAAATTTTTTAATTTGTTGTAGTTTTTGAAATATTTTTGGAATTTTGAAAAAGTTTGTATTTTTGATTTTGTAATAATTTTTGCAATATTTTTAGAATTTCGGCAAAAGTTTTAATTTTTGATTTTGTAAGAATTTTTGAAATATTTTTAGAATTTTGAAAAATTTTTAATTTTTGATATTATTATAATTTTTGGAATTTTGAAAAAAGTTTTAATTTTTGATTTTGTAATAATTTTTGCAATATTTTTTGAATTTTGGAAAAGTTCGAATTTTTAAGAATTTTTGGCATATCATCAGAATTTAGAAAAAGTTTAAATATTTGATTTCATTCTAATTTTTAGAATATTTTTGGAATTTTGAAAATGTTTGATTTTATTTAATTTAACAATATTTTTGGAATTTTGATTACAATTATCCGGCAACGTATTGATGTTTCGTGTTAGTTTTGTAATAAATTTTTAAACAGAGTCTATCTCTGAATACTTGTACTTTAACAAAGAGTTATGTTTGATATACATCGCTGCCCAAAACTAAAAACCATGTCCTCATAAAAGTTTTGTTGCCGAAAACTATATCAAAATCCTTAACCCAGACCGAAGTCTTGATATCTCAGAGCTTGAGATTTCAGCCCCTCCATATTTTTCCAATTATAATCACAATTGCTTTGATAAGTTTTGTTCAAAAATCAAATTTTAATTTAAATTCTCTTATTTCGTTTAGTTGAACTTGGTTGATTATATGAGAAGGGCGTTTTTTATCATCAAGGTTTTTTATTAAGAAATTTGATTTATCAATTAAAACAATAAAGATTTATTGTTTTAATTGAAGAAAATGTTTTTATATTTATACACAATCCTTTGTCAGAGAATAAAGTATTGTAATCGATTCGTGAATAATGAATTTTATTCTCTCACTTTTGCTTGAGAATAAACTACTTCATTATTCACTCATTGATTAAACTACTATTTTTAAATTTGAAAAAATTAAAAATTATAACATAATAGTTATTTATTTATCTAGAACGAAAAGTGAAACTTTAAAGTACGAGCTAGTTGTTGAAAATACTAGCGAGTACCTTTAAAAACACTTTTCGTTTGAGGTAAATACAAAATTTTATTTCATACTGAAAATTTATTAAAATAAAAAGAAATGAGTTTTAAATTTTGCTCAAAAAGTTGAACTTTAACGTCCTAGGACTTTGTAGAATTTTATAAAGTCCTAGGACGTTAAAGTTCAACTTTTTGTACCATAAATAATCCGAAAAAAAAAAAAATTTCGTTTTAGATATCAGTATGAAATAAAAACTATTTCTTAAAATATAATAAAAATATAGAAAAAAATTCATCGATCAAATTTTTGACAGAATTTAACTTTGGTTTAATAGGCCAGTAAAAATAGTATTTGAACAACAAAAAAATTCGTTACAGCAAACTGACAACGGTATATTGTGGAACACAATATTGTAAAAGAGGGAAACGAACCGACAGCTGCTATCCGGGGGGAGTGGGGTGGGTTTTTAGAGGTTGAAGACAGTTTTTCATGATTTCTGGCTAAACTGTGCATCCTATCAAAAAGAGTTTTATGTAATTAGTTGTAGGGAATAAAAAGATCTACAACTTTTACACGGACCATTTTTACCCTAACCTCAAAATTTTTCGAAAAAAATGCGAAAAACCGATTTTTTTTTTTCTTTTTTTTTTTTGACAAAAAAAATTTGGCGAAGCTCAAACGTTGGCAAAAGATACCTCTATTTATTACAAAAAGGCAATAATTTTTTCGGAGGGAAATATTTAGACGTTGTTGTTAAATTTAATTTTTTTTAAGAAAAAAAACAATTTTTTAACTGCGATTCCTCTTAAAACTACGCCTCTTGCAGAGTTCTGTTTTGGCTCACTTACTCGTTGTTACGTCTCCTTTTGATAAGTGGTAAAAAAAGGTATACTGCTAAGGAAAAAATGGCGAAAAAATTGAAGAAACCGAAAAAATCGCTTTTTTTGTGGTAATTTGCTTATTTATCGTTTAATAATTGTTACTAATTAATAAAATCATTTTAATTTTTTATGATTACGTAAACGACGATCAATCGGAAATACATTTATGAATAATTATATGCTTTCGTTTTCGAACTTGATAGAAATTGTTCGAAGAAAAAATCAACAATTACAATTTTAGTCGTACTAAAACTCTTTAAAATTAATTATATCAAGAACACGAATATTAGTCTCTTGGGCCTCTTAGCCTCTTTGTTAATTTGGAATATTTTAGAGTAAGGATAGAACTGTTCTTACAAAAAAAATAAATTAAATTCCAATTGATCTTCAACCCAAGCGCCATCTTTAATAAAGTTTTTTTCTATATTTTAATTTAAAAATTAAATACAAAAACAATTATTTAATTTTTTTTCAAACGATTAACTAATCACTGATCACCAAAATTCAATCAACAGAAACGTTTTAACATCTCATCACTAAAGAATGCTGAAACAGAAGAGAGACATCAAATCCATATTGCCGAAACATTGGATAAATCAGAAACTATTAATGGAGACGTCGATAAGTCATGGTATTTGCTCAAAGATGCTATTTTAAGCGCTGCTGAGGACGACCACAGAACCACTTGCTTACTTGGACGACCACAGAACCACTCCCAGAAGCCCTGGATGGATCAAGCATGCCTTGACGCTATTCAATACAAAAGAGATTGCTATCTGAAGTGTCTACAAGGACGCAACACCAGGTCCACGAAGGAGAACTATAAACTGGCAAGACAAGCTGTTACAAAGCTATGTAGACGAACGAAGAGAGAATGGTGGAAGAGACAGTGTGAGGAGATTGAGAGCTTCAATAAGGAACATCAATCGCGTAACTTCTTTCAACAGGTTAAAACCCTACATAAAAGCCCTCAAACTAGATCGACTGCTATTCAAAACGAAGATGGGGAGCTACAAGTAGGCCTTAAAAATATTTTAGATACTTGGGCCGCTTATTTTGAGAATCTTCTCAACTTAATTGACCAGCAACAAGTCGGGCGACGAGCAAAGCTTATTCGTGCGACAAAGGTACATGTAGACGAACCAACCAAGGAGGAATTCGATGCGGAACTGTCAAAATTAAAATGCAATAAAGCACCTGGTATCGACGATATAACATCCGAAATGATTGTACATGGTGGCGAAACTCTATCCTTAAGATTGTTTGAGCTTGTTCAAATGATCTGGAGGACTGAAACCATGCCACAGGACTGGAACACAGCTATGCTGATACCAATCCCTAAAAAAGGTAATCGCCTACAATGTGCAAACTACAGAGGAATCGCTCTCCTTTGCACAGCATATAAGATCTTTTCCTACATTTTGCTATCCAAAATCAATCCTTTTGCTGAACAACTGTTTGGAGAATATCAGTGTGGTTTCCGGCGGGGCCGAGGTACTACCGATGCACTTTTTTCGATAAGGATGATTTTGGAAAAGTGTCGAGAGTTCAACATACCTGTGCACAAACTTTTCATTGATTTCAGGCAGGCCTACGACTCTCTTGAACGAGAGACTCTATGGTCTGCTCTGGTGTCAATGGGAATTCCTGGTAAACTGGTATTACTATGCACAATACAGTACAGAACTCTCAATGCTGTGTACGAGTAGAGAACAAAATATCAAAGTTTTTTAAAGTCGACTCCGATTTAAGACAAGGTGATGCTATCTGTCCTATGCTTTTTAATCTAGCCTTGGAATATGTGTGCCGTCAAAAGAAACTACCGACTAATAACAATATCTTGTCAATAAACTCAGTACAGATAATTGCTTACGCTGATGATGTTGTCATCCTCGGCCGAAGTGAAGCTGTTATGATTGAGACTTTCAAGTCGCTTGAGAGTGGTGCTACGAAAATTGGTCTGCAAATTAACTACAATAAAACCAAACATATGAATGTTTCAAGAGAAGCTGAGAAGAAAGATTTGATGTGCGGCGATGAACGAATTGAGGGAGTTGAATCCTTTAAATATTTGAGATCAATGCTTGACTCAAACAACAGCATACTTACAGATATAAAAGCTCGAATCGCTGCAGGTAATCGAACTTTCTACTCAATTAAACCTTTGCTTGGATCACCGTATGTATCAACTAACACCAAGCTCAAGTTATACAAGACATTGATTAGACCGGTCGTGATGCATGGGTCGCAAACGTGGACCCTACACAAAATGACGAATCGCATTTATCTGTATTTGAGCGTAAGATCTTACGCTACATTTTTGGTCCACTTAAGACAGACGATGGAGAGTATAGAACCCGGTATAACTTTGAGATCAGAGACCTTCTTGAGGGTCCTGATATAATAGGTTGTATCCGTTCTAATAGGATTGCTTGGTTTGGGCATGTTCTACGAGCCGATTCACAGTTTGGAATGATTAGAAAAATGTACGTAAGTACCCCAGGGAGAGGGCGACCGCGAGGTAGACCACGACTACAATGGGAGACTGACGTAATAAACGACCTTAAAAAAATCGGCTGCCATGGTAATTATGTCGCTGTTGCGAATGACCGTGGTGAATATTCAAAGCTGATTAGCCTGGCAACGCTCCTACATGGAGCATAAACGCCTTAAAAAAAAAAAAAAAAAAAAACTAATCACCTATTAAACAAAAAAAAGTTTAATAAAATTGCTAAAGCCGTTTTTGAGCAATTTGATTTCGAAGGTACATTGGATTGGCAGAATTTTCATTTTTCTAAAATATTTAATACTTATTTTAGTTTATAATATATGATAATTAATATATGATATGTTTTAATTTAATATGAATTTTTCATTGTAATTGAAAAGAAAATCCACTATTTATTTTTTTTTTTTTTTTTTTTAATAAGAAGTGTTGTGTAGTAGGAATTACAAAATGTGTCACAACAACACATAGATACCTTTTAAGACGTAGGTCCCACAACAACATGCGTCTTGAGGTATAGGTGGACGCTTTTTTTAAATCTTTGTGGATTGAAAGCACTCGAGACTATTGATTCGGGCAAAACATTCCGTGTGTACGATGTACGATCCCATGTGTACGATGTACGCACAAAGAAATCTCTTTGCATTCTATTACTATGACAGTGAGTAATCTCGACAGTTCGACCGCCCGCACACACTGATTGACGAGTAAGACGGGGAAAAACATATGTCTGAGGCATTATGGACCTGATTTCATCCGAGCACTGCTGGTGACGATATTTATAAAAAACAACGAGATCAGCAACAGTGCGACGATGTTGCAGGGAATCAAGACCTAATGTTAAATCTCGATCACCAACAATTCGTATAGCTCGCTTTTGAACAGAGTCCAAAAGAGCCAGGATAGTAACAGATGCAGCGCCCCAAACTTGACAACAATACTCCATGCAGGGACGAATATAGGACTTATAAATGTGGAGTAATTGATGCGAAGTAAAATATTTTTTACATCTATTGAGGAGGCCAAGTTTTCTTGACGCGCTCTTTGCCATGGCCATTATATGATCGTTCCAGAGTAAGTCATTGGATATTGTGACTCCCAATAAACGAATGCTTTCACATTCGCGTATTTGGTCGTCACACATATTAATTGAAATATCGTTGGGAAACTCGGTCTTTGATCTGGAAACAATCAATAGCTGTGTTTTGGTGGAATTAAAATTGACCAAATTTTTGTCACCCCAATCGGCGACTTTTTTTAGGTCCTCGTTTACATTTATGGCAGCGTCTCTCCGGACGGGATTTATTCGTTCATGCATTTTACCCTTTGAAGATAGGGGGACGAATGACTTGTGCAGTGTACTATCATCTGCAAAACTATTTATTGGGTTACTGGTGATTTGTAACAGTTCGTTGAAATAAATTAAAAATAAAGTGGGAGATAAAACTGAGCCTTGGGGTACACCAGCGTTAATTAATTTGGACTCAGAAGAAAAGCTATCTATAGATACCGAGATGTATCGGTTAGACAGAAAATTTTGAATCAACTTCACGACTGCGGGATGAAAACCGTACGCAACGAGCTTGTTGATCAAGTTGGCATGCCAAATTCGATCAAATGCTTTTGAGATGTCTAATGCGATTACGTACGTTTCACCACCTTTCTCAAGTATGCTATTCCAAATATGTGCCACATAGTTCAATAGATCGGTTGTTGATCTTTTGTTTCTAAAACCGTATTGGCTGTCAGATATCAAATGGTTGTCTTCCAAAAATTTGGATATGTGTTAATTAATATAGTGCTCGTATATTTTAGACATGACTGGGAGTAAGGCTATTGGTCTATAATTTGAAATATCACATTTCGTTCCTTTTTTTGGGACAGGCTGGACATTGGCCAACTTCCAGCAGGATGGATAGATACCAGATTTATAGGATTGATAAAATATTTTGGTGAGGGTTGGTGCAAGTTCTTTTGAAAATGTTTTTAGAATAACAGGAGGAATGTTGTCCAGACCAGAAGCTTTGTTGTTGTTTAACCCCCTTAAAAGTTTTTCGACAATTTTGGGTTTGAAATGTAATTGTTTCATATTAACTCCTGAAGACTGGGTTTGGGGTGTTTCTTTAGGAGTTTCTAAAACTGTTGAATTTGAAGCAAAGCGTTCCGCGAACAATGTAGCTTTCCTTGCAGGGTCAGTAATGATTGAGTCACCATCAATGATAGGAGGGATAGAAGATTTAGTACCACAATTTAAAGAATTAATGGCACTGTAAAAACTTTTGTCAGAAATTGACATACTCGAAAGTTTTGCCGCTTTCGCTCTGTCAATCTCTGCTTTTTCGTTTTCGATTATCTGGTTTGATATTTTATTAGCCTTTAAATATTGGGATCGATTAACAGAGTTTTTTTTATGAATCCAAATATTAAATAATCTACGTTTGTTTCTAAGAGCCAATTTGGCTGCTTTCGAAAACAAATATTTTTGTTGGGGTTTCATTATTGAAAAAGGAACGAATTTGTTAATACCGAATTGAATGGTTTCAGTAAAGTTTTGAGCAGAAACATTTACATCGTCAGTATAAAAACAATGACGATCAAAAGGGAAACCTTGAAAAAAACTTCGGAGACCATTGGTGTCCATTTTTGAAAAGTGAAATATTTTACGGGATTTGGGAACTCTAGTTTGTAGCAAATCAGTTTTGATAACTGATGTGATTAGATAATGGTCAGAATTTCCAATACTACCCTTATCGACATTGACACTCGTAATATCTGGCATAGATGTGAGATAAAGGTCTAAGAGAAAACTTTTATCACCGCCATTACGAGGAGGGAAAGTTGGGCTTTTTACAATCTGCGTCAGGTCGTGCGATGCAGCAAATATTTCTGCCTGCCTTCCATTGTTGTCGTCGGTCATTTTGGAAAATTCCAACCACGATTTGTTGTGGACGTTGAAGTCACCGGTAACGATAACCTCACAACTTTGAAATTGTGCTCTAATTTCGTCGACAACATTAGTCAAGTCATTAAAAAAATTGGGATTATGTTTGTTTGGGGACCGGTATAGAGCTATTGTGAAAAAAGAAATTTCAGGTAGACAAACCTTTAATACTACTGTACTGTAGCCATCACCATGTACTTCATAATTTGGAAAGCGTTTATATGCAACACTCTCATGAATGTATGCACATACACCTTGATGGAGTTTAAAAGCTGATTCAAGCCTATATTTGGGATTTAGTGTTACGTCATAGGGATAGTTTTCAGAAACTTGTGTTTCTGTAAGAAAAAGAATATGCGGTTGGTCGTGCTCGAGATGATGTTGCACGGCGTCCCGGTTGGCATTCAATCCACAAATATTTTGGATGTGTATTTTAAAAAGTTTTTTATCAAATGTGATAGTCATTTGATCAAAATATAATTTGTTTTAAAAATGGGTAACTAAACAATGAATCCTATCATATAATAAAATATGACATAGGCCAATATTTCATGATAGGATGTAAGAAATAATAAACAGGTGAAAACAAAGTTTTTAAAAAATTTGAAAGGTTACTAAAATATTTATCCATATTGTTCCCACGAGTTTAGACGCAATAAAGGTCACCAACAGGCCTTCGTCTATACCTGTTAGAAGTCTATATACAACTGGGGGCGACAGGTGCCCAGGGGACGGTACTTTTGTGGTTTGACCCTGCAAGAGTCCTCTCTAGTGTGTACCCACCAGGGGGTGCTAATAAGAGAGCACCTTCCCGCGACCCGGGCGGCTAAGCCAAGGTCCCCGTTCCCGCTAGACATGACAACAGGTTTACGGTTTGCAATAGCAGGTGTAGTAAAACAAATTACGTAGTTTTCCTACAACAACTTCCCAAACTAAATTCGCAATATCTTCCAAATTCCTACCAACGACTATAAAAACAATTGACCTAAAACCTTATTAAAATTAAAAACAAATATTTCATAAATTACCTTTATCTGGGTTATTTACAAAATATTTTGTTAATATCGTTCAATTCAAATAAAATCAATTCGTGACATTGGCATTAAATAAAATTCAATTAAAAACAAAGTCAGTGTGTCAATTGTTTTAATATCAATTAACCAACAATAATAAATTCCCAGCGCGTAATCATTTTTTAATTATAAAAATAATATTTCAATCAATAATCAAGGCAGTCAGTGTCAACAAATCAATAAATAAATCTATCCAAAAACAGTTTCTACTAAAAAATCAAGTCAGTCATTTTTGCTAAAGTTAATAATAAGTGAGTTTTTGTTTAAGTCGATTATAAGAAAATAAGTGAATCAAGCTAAGTAAACATTTCAACGGATAGCTAAAACAGTGAATTAATTCAAATTAAGTTAACAAATTATATTAAATTAATAAGTAAAATTAGAACTATTTTATAAGCAATTAGTGAACTTCAAAACATAATATATTGTACATTGAAAATAACTTGTTTAATTTATTTGGGGAGTCAGAAGTGTTTGGAAGTGATTCAAGTGCAAACAGTGAAATACATAATACAATTTAAAGTTTCTATGTGTGAAGTGTTTGGCCTACAAGTAAGCCGACAGTATTACAACTTTATATAGTTACTGAATTCGCTTACAAAGTAGTAACAGTCAAAAATACTGGCACTACATCTTCTTCATATTTACATGCAACACTAGTAGTGTACCGAAGTTACAATTGGCACTACACATTGTTATATAGTAGTGTTGCTATAATATTTGGCACTTCATTTAATTAACATAGTAGTGTACGTTAATATTTGGCACTACACAGGCTAGAGCCCACTATAGCTCAGGTACCTCGGGTTCGCCAAGTCCCGTATCACGGTCTAATCAGACCAGTGATCCCTGAGGGGAAATTTGATAAATTTCAGCAAAATCTGCAACTGACATATTTTTGCTAGCAAATATTCGAATCGGTTTTGACCGTCGAACAAAACGTCTGTCTGTAATTAAAGAAGGGTAAAAGATTAAACCTTCAGAAAACCCAAAAATGCCTTATTTAGTACCTTCTTTAAAGCTTCATTTAGTACCTTCTGAAACTAAAAAAAGTTTAATAGAATCAGTAATCTTGGTTTTAGTGTACACAAAGTGCACAAAGTACAAAAAAATATCAAACTATATTCAAATTTCTTTTTCTCAAAAACAAAAAATAACGACTGTCCTTAGGTTTAGTATGTTTTAAGTAAATAACAAATCTGTAAAATATAAAAAACATGAAAGAAAACAAAAAGATACTTTTTGAGATCGATATGTTTGAAGAATAAAATTTACTTTTTTGTTACTTAAATAAACTAAAAGTAACGAAAGTATATAATTATTCACAAATGTATTTCCAAATGATCGTCGTTTACTTAATCATAAAAATTTAAATGATTTTATTAATTAGTAACAATTATTCAACGATAAATATGCAAATATAAATATGCGGTTTTTTCGGTTTTTTTCAATTTTCCCGCCATTTTTTCCTTAGCAGTATACCTTTTTTTACCACTTATCAAAAGTAGGCGTAACAACAAGTAAGTGAGCCAAAACAGAACGCTTCTGTAGGAAGGAAGGAAGGAAGGAAGGAAGGAAGGAAGGAAGGAAGGAAGGAAGGAAGGAAGGAACGCTTCTGTAGGAAGCGTAGTTTTAAGAGGAATCGCAGTTAAAAATTTGATTTTTTTTTTAAATTAAATTTAACAACAACGTCTAAATATTTCCCTCCGAAAAAATTATTGCCTTTTTGCAATAAATAGAGGTATCTTTTGCCAACGTTTGAGCTTCGAAGAAAAAAATCGGTTTTTCGCATTTTTTTCGAAAAATTTTAGGGTAGATATTTTAGAGGTATACAAAAGTTGTAGATCTTTTTATTCCCTACAATTTTTACATATAACTCTTTTTGATAGGATGGACGGTTTAGCCAGAAATCACGAAAAACTGTTTTCAACCCCTAAAAACCCACACCACTCCCCCCGGATAGCAACTGTCGGTTCGATTTAGGTTTCCTTCTTTTACAATATCGTGTTCTACAATATCCCGCTGTCAGTTTGCTGTAACGAATTATTTTTTTTTTTTCTAATTTTTTCTCCTATTATTACTGGCCTATAAAGGTATCCACTTTTAAGGGTTTTAATATTTCAAGATTGACAAAATCGATAGAAAAAGATGTGACATTTTTAATGAAAAACGATTTTAGATAAATTTTTACAATTGTAAGGTAAATGGATTTTTGTTTATAAAGACATATTTGCAACATACTTATAATATGATTTTGAATGTATGTATATTAAACTGAAATTTTGCAGCTTTAAGTAATGAGTATTGTAAAAAGCTGCTTTTACACAACTTACTCACTTTGGATATATGCTTCCATCAACATTAACGATTAACTAAAATATACATCGAGTGGGGTGACCAAAATTTGTTCAATTTTATTTCCACAGTTTCACAGTTACTCATTAATATAGATTTAAAACTACACAGTAAAAAATTTTCGTTGAAAATTACATGAAATTTCAAGTGGGCAAATTTGCCGACACTTTTCACGTAAAATTGCATTCCATATAATATTTACATAATCATGTAATATTCAATTTTTGAAACCTTAAATTTACTATTTAAGTAATGTATTTGTTTAAATGAAAATATTTGTAATATTTCGAGAATACCCAAATTATACGAGACAAAGTTTGTACATTTACATTAAAAACAATTTAATTTTACATACTTGAAGTAAAAATCAATTAAAATTCACATGACTTTTAATGTAAATTTAAGAGAAAAACGAGAGGAATTGAATATGGAAATGTCGGGAAATATAGTTGTAAATTATTTAATTCAAAATCAGTTTAGAGAAAACTGTTCCTTTTATTAATTATTAAAAAAAATTTACATTCGTTCTGTAATTAAAAAAAAGAAAATATTATATTTAAACAATAAAATTTTAGCAATTCATTCAAAATTTTAGCAATTCAATTATATCCGAAGATATAAGTTTGTAATAAGTTTGTTTTGTGATTTTGTAAAACAATAATTCACATAAAAAGTTACATAAAAATTTTCTTAAGCATTAAAAACAAATTAATAAATTAATTAATTAAACTATTTTAAAAAATTAACTATGTGCTTTTGATTTGAAATTCATTTTGTTCTTCTTCGAACGAGAGAATGTCACATCAATATCTAAAAACGCTTTTTGAACCACTTCTAGTGTCTGTGATAACTCAGACGGATATTTTATGTTTAACACAACACAAAACGCCATTATAATAAGCAGTGCAGTCTTTATGCAATTGCTGTTTGTGTCAATGATTGTTCCCTCCCCAAAACAATAAATTTTATTTTTTTCGTCTTGTTCTGAAATTAATGTAAAATAAATATACTGAAATTTATATCAAAATTTGAAATAAAATAGTTTTTAAACTGTTTGCAAATTGACTAAATTATAAACAAAACCAACGTTCGTTGGTTCTCTTAAAAAACTCTTGACTCTTCTTAAGTTCAATTAGACTGGATTCCAATTAAGGGTAAATAGTACTAAACTTGCTAAATCATACTAGTCCAGTATTTATTTGACTAAATTCAAATTTTATTTACAAATAAACGTGAGTAAATTAACAATTCTGTCATTTTGTGATAATTTAAATACATTAATTTTAAATAAAGTTTTATGAAATTAAATTTAGATCTAGCAGTTTTGTACAATTTAGCAGCGGATTGGAATCCAGTGTTAGTTTATAATTCAGTCTTAAACTAAGAAACGAAAATTGTTTATTACCAACTACTGCAAGGAATGGTGTACAACCAGGGGTAAACTCATTTAATGTTGTTCCATACTGAAAGATAGCACAAAATTCTTAATTAGAAACATAAATATACTAAGAAACCTTACATTTTCAATTTCAAAGAAAAAAAAAGTATCGATTTGAAAGATTCAATTATCTGCAAATGAATATAAAATCAAAATAGTATTACTCTAATAAATAGGGGGAAACCCTAAATTAAATACATATTTTATGTACATACCGTTTTATAAGTTGCGTATAAATGTATTTTTATTATTTTTTATATTTTTTTTATTTAACTTTTTATTTAATACTTAAACACAATTATTTTTATTTTTAAACACTTTTTTTATAATCACACAAAACTTTCGATGTTATCTCATCGAAAACTGAAATACAATTAACAACATGTGGTTGAAAAATAATATTTATCTTTTCTATTGTTTCAATAAATTACAGTACTCACAATATTTTACATGAAATATACTTTAAATTTAAATCCAAAATCACACTACACGAAATGGTGTGTAATTTTCTTACTCTTTTCGGCTAATTTTAAATTATAGTTGAAAAATACACGATTACACAATTTTGCATGGAAAAAGAATTAAAAATGTTGAAATATGTTAATTTTACAGTACAAAATTAAATTTCCGCGAAATATCTAACAAAAAATTTGTTGAAAATTCAATTTTTTTTTTACTGTGTAAAACAAAAGAATCATTGTCATTGGAAATCATGATACCAACCAAACGAATGCTTTCATATGCTGGCCTGGCCACACATATTAGTTGAAACATCATTTGGCACTCTGTGTTAGATCTACAGAAAATTTGTATCTGTAGAAAACTTACCAAGGTACTACACTTCTCAGCAATTACTGCAGGTTCATAACTCCTACATTCGTTTCTAATGGAGTGCTTTTGTTAAGTTTCGGAAACTTCATATGTCCTCACCTTATCCCTTCAAGGCTCTATTAAAAAAGATTCTAATTGTGGTTGATTTTGTTGTTTTTTAACCGACTTCAAAAAAGAAGTTGGTTCTGTGTATCACTTTGGGTTTGCTTTTTTTATGTGTTTTAATTTATTTCTTGAGATATATAAATTTTGTATGGCAGCAAATGAAGATCGTTCTGAAAAAACTATTGCATTAAATGGTTGGTGGAATCTGCTACTGTGGACGATGAAAAAATCGTGTTTTTGGACTCTAATTAACACTGGCACTTAGAATAGCAATATTTTTCTGCACGATTACTACGATTTACCTCTTTCGCCTTTTTCGTTTGTCACCAAATAAAACCAGTTTCCACGAATTTTACAACAATTTTTCGAATTGTTTTGTGGTTAATTTTTTCTGTCATATTCTGAAAAGTTTTTTTTTTCAACTTCTGCGTAAGTTTTACCAAATTCGAAGTTTATTTCAACAACAAAAACGCAATCATATGTATATCAAAATATATGGAGATCAAAAATCGAATCTAAACGCAACAAAAAAATTGAACCTGGTCATTTCCGTTTTTCTTGAAACTTTGGTAATCGTTTGTATAATAAGAAAAATAATAGTATATCTTCCTACAAGAGATGAAAATATTGTTTTTTTCGTGAGTAAACATTTGTTTATGTTACGAACGAAAAACATTTTTTTCTACTACCCAACTTAAAAAATCTACTTTCGATGTTTGTTCATTGCATCGAAAATTTCTTTTTTGTCACCAGTGATAAAAAAACCTATACAAATTTCTTCGTACCTAGTGACGAAAGAAATTTTTTGAAAGCCATCTATTTTCTAATTTCTTAACTAAAAATAAACCATCCTAGAACACCCGTTAAGAGAGTCAATTGATTGAATGAAATAAGTTTGTTAGTGTTAATTTATCTCTCTTGGGAAACTGGCGTTGATTTATTTTTAAATTATTTACGGATAATTAGCATTAAAAAAGTAAAAATTATAATAGTTGACTATTTAATAATCATATATTCTTTTTAAATAGTAGGTAACAAACAGATCTACTTCGATCTGAAAGACGTAAGTATTACATTCTCGAGAAAAAAACCATATTCTTACCCCCACTTTTTTGGCATTTATCGGCGTTTTAGGACCTGTTGATTCTAAAAAAGCAAAAAAACACTAATTGGTATCTGTCTGCCTGCCGTCACAACCAACAAAATCTAGAAAACCGCTAGAGGGATTTCAAAAGGTTTTGTTTACAAGAATAGATATACTCAATGGTAAGAGCCGAAAGGACGATGTATCCGATAAATGTACCGGAAGTGGGTAAAAATATCGTGAAGTCTGTCAAAACAAAGGTTTTTGCATATTTTTTGCTTAAAAAACGAGTAGGAACATTGAATGTGAAAAAATCTTGATGGTCGCGATTTGTATGTGAGAGCAAAAACTAGATTATTGCATTATAAGTGTGTCAAATATTGCCAAGTGCGTCAAAAGAAAGATTTTCATTGATTTTTCTACTCAATTTTTTAGAAAAAAATAAAATGATGTATGACATGAAATGAAATTGAACATGAAATTGGACATGGAAATTTTTGATTTTGTTATAATTTTTGGAATTTTGAAAAAAGATTGAATTTTGAATGTTTGCAATATTTTTGGAATTGTGAAAAAAGTTTCAATTTTTGATTTTGTAAGAATTTTTGGAATAATTTTAGAATTTTCAAAAAGTTTTAATTTTTGTTTGTATTATAATTTTTAGAATATTTGTAGAATTTTGAAAAAGTTTGTATATTTGATTTTTTTTAAATTTTTGGAATATTCTTAGAAATTTTGAAAAAAGTTTTAATTTTTGAATTTTTCAATATTTTTGGAATTTTGAAAAAAATTTCAATTTTTGATCTTGTAAAAACTTTTGGAATATTTTTAGAATTTTGAAAAAGTTTAAACTTTTGAATTTAATGTAATTTTTGGAATGCATTAAGAATTTTGAAAAAAGTTGGTATTTTTGATTAAAATATAATTTTGGTTCGGAGTGCAGTGGAATCTCAAATTGTTTGTTAATTTAATGTTGGCAAACAGCCTTATTGATTCCACACAATTTTCAAGAAATATCGCCACTTCAAATCTCAAATTCTCTCAATCAAATCAACAAAAACAAACACAAACACTAATATGAATTAAGATTTTTTATTGCACAAACACTGAACTAACTTTATTTCTTAAAAATGGAATAGTAGATTCTTGTATAAGCTTAGAATGAAGGCAATTCTTCACGAGGATGAAGTTTCCCGGGACGAGCGTAGCGAGTGGAGCGTATCATCCGAGCGAAGAATTGCCTTCATCCTAAGCGAATACAAGATGCTATTTTATCCACGACTTCAAAATATTTCAAATAATTTTCAGTTTTCCTGTAAAAGTTTATATCGAAATATTGAAAATAATTCATCAAAGATAACAAGAAAAACAAAACAAGTTTGTTGTTTATTTTAGATTTATATATGTATTGTTCTTGTTTTAACTTGTTTATATTACTAGACCAACAAATCAAGTTTTTAATTTGTTAGGGGAATATTTAATAAATAAAGTGGAATGAAATAAATAAAGTGTAATTTAATATATAAAGTGGAATGAATACAATTACAATGAGAGATATACGCATGGAAAGTATATATATTTTAGTAGTCGTGGATAAAAAATTTCTTTAACTAGTTTCGTTAATCATCCTCAGAAAGAAAATTTCCAACTTGTATTTTTGATTTACTTATATTTTTTGCAATATTTTAAGAATTTTTGAATAAGTTTCAATTTTTTGATTTTGTTGTAATTTTTGCGATATTTTTAGAATTTTTAAAAAAAGTTATTATCTTTGATTTTTTAGTAACTTTTGGAATTAGTATTTTGAAAAAAGTGTAAATTTTTGATTTTGTAATATTTTCTCGAAACGCTAAATGCAGAGATTTTTGAGTAGTTTGATGAGTGTATCATTTTTTCACTAAATTCTGTTAATTTATAATCTGTTTTAATTTTTCGGCAACCTATTAAGTTTTCGTGTTAGTTTTGTAGTAAATTTCTAAACAGAGATAAAATACTTGTACTTTTACAAAGAGTTTTATGTTTGATATACATCGGTGCCCAAAACTAAAAAAAATGTCCTAATAAAATATTTGCAAAAGAATAAAACAATAAGCAATTAAAGGTCTAAAGCTTGGTATTTGCTCTGGTTTTATTTAGTTTTAATACAAGTCAGAAGAGCGAAAGAAAATACAAGAGAGTATACATGTCCTCATAAAAGTTTTTTGCCGAAAACTGTATCAAAATCTTTAACCCCGACTGAAGTCTTGATATCTCAGAGCTTTAGATTTCAACCCCTCCAAATTTTTTGTATTAAATTTCTAGACATTACTATGTGTGAACTCATAGGATGAGAATATTTTTATTTATCAAGATCCTAAGTCACGAGTGTAGAGTTATTAGAGAGTTATTATTATTAAGTGTTGCCAATCAATGCGAAACTAATATCTGACACACAGTGAATTTATTGCCATGCATGGTTCCATATATAGACAAAATTACGGAAAAATTAATTTATGAAGATTTTTGTGAGTGATTACAGCTTAAGCAAACATTGGAATTCAGTTGAATTTTGCAATTCCAAATTTTTTTTTTCATTTTCTCTTAGAAAAACTCCTTGTATGTGTAATTATGGGATGTTAAATCACAGATGAAGGATTCAACTTAAGTTAATGTGAGATGATAAAGTTTTAGTTTAGAAATCATCATTAAAATCATTAAAAAAATTTTCATCATCGCCGTTGTGGCTGAGTGTGCAAGACACCAGGAATTAAACTAAACTAGGGTGTCTCTGATGAGTGGAAGTTCAATCCCGACACGAAACACACACAAAAATTTCTAAAGGAGTTATCCTTAGAGAAAGTGAAAAATGATTTCGAATTGTATATTCAAGGGAATGCCTTTTTTAGTTTGTTATATTTTAAAGATGTATTAGTTACACAAACATATATCTAAAGAACTTAACTTAAATAACGCATTGCACAATGCAGTCTAGGAAAAAAGTACATAAATGACGGTAAATTTGAAAATTAACCACTAATAGCAACTCCCGGTACAGAGGCCCATACACCGTCACTTTTGAATGACAATTAAGGTAATTGACATTCATGACTGACTGTGTATCTCAGTCAAATTTTATGACTGATGAAATTTTAAACATGTTTGAACTTTTATCATCAGTCAAGATTGACATTTTATTATTTTGGTCAGCAGTATTAGGGCCAGGCCCACCCTAGAACAATTTCTTAGTTACGCCAATGTTTATAACTGAGTGTGTAAGAAAAAATATATAAATAAATAAATAAATAATCCTTTATTGACTTTAAATTTTATAATACAGTTGTATACATTTAATAGTTTACTGAGATCAGCTTTTAATAGTAAGCTTTACAACAGATGAAATTAATTAGTATGAGTATTGCGAAAAATAAGTGAAAAAGAATGTTTATATTTTCAAATGCAGTTCAGTCTGCTTAGTAACTAATAAAAAACTTATATTTACCTAACCTACTTAAATCTAAACTTAAAAGCTACGTTGCAAAAATTAAGCGGTAGTAAAGCTAATTGCATTTATTAATTCATTTTCAATACAATTTAATTTATTTATATATCTATCATTAGCTTCTCTAGCAACTACATTGACAAGCTTTATATTTAATTCGTTGTGCAGTCTTAAAGTGCTATAACGTCTAGGGCGTTTATATATAGTTTTTAGAAATTTGTTTTGAATAATTTGAAATTTCTTTTTATGACACAAAGCAATATCCCACCAAATTGGTGCACCATAAAGTATGATATTAAGAATCA
This sequence comes from Diogma glabrata, assembly GCA_963693315.1. Lineage (NCBI taxonomy): Eukaryota > Metazoa > Arthropoda > Insecta > Diptera > Cylindrotomidae > Diogma > Diogma glabrata. The sequence goes on along the minus strand of OY856186.1, from coordinate 121,360,835 downwards.
CACACTTGTAAATTAGTGTCTTATTATGACTATTCAGTTTACTATTTCTGTTGAGTAGAGGATATAGACTTTTGAACAGTGCATTACATTTTTGTTGTATTTGAGTGACGTGTGTCTTAAATGTTAATGATTTATCCAAATAAATTCCTAAATATTTAGTTGAAGGTTTCCATTCCAAAGAAGAGTTTTGAATCAGAAAAGGTTGTTGTGGAAGTTTACGGGATGCTCTACACCTAGTAAAATAAATGGCTTCACATTTTGATATGTTAATACTAAGTTTCCAGTTTTTAAAAAATTCGAGAATTTTAGTGAGGTACAATTGAAGCTTATTGATAATAGATACCGCCAGCTCATCTGACACAAATATTGCAGTGTCATCAGCAAATAATGATAATTTACATTCACTATCTCTTGGAATATCATTGATGAATAAACAAAAAAGCAAAGGACTCAATACGGCACCTTGAGGAACCCCAGCTGGAATGCTAAGTATAGAGGACATGGAATCAAAAATCTGGACAAAAAATGTTCTATCAGTTAAGAACGATTTTATGATTTTAATTAAAAATATTGGAAATCCATATATAAATAATTTATAGCAGACTGCGTCTTGCAAAACTTTATCAAAGGCTCGTTCAAGGTCTAATAATATCATTCCAGTAGATTTTAGCGAAGATCTATTAGATTTAATATGATTGACTACACGATGGATTTGATGAACTGTAGAGTGCCCAGATCTAAAACCAAATTGCTCGTTTATAATTATTTGATTGTCAGTTATGAACTCTTCCATTCTTCTTTTGATAATCTGCTCAAAGAGTTTTCCCAATGTACAAAGAAGACTAATAGGTCTGTAGCTTGTAGCAAGAGTGGGGTCTTTGCCAGGCTTTAAAACAGGAGTAATTTTAGCTTTTTTCCATTGAATTGGGAAATAACCTAGCTTCAAGCAGCACTCGAACATTATCTTAAGAAAATGGATTCCACTTTCAGGAAGATTTTTAAGTAAAATAAATGGAATATTATCTACACCTGGAGCTTTGAGCCTTGGAAGGAATTTCAAAATATCAGAAATTTCAGAAGGGCGAATTTCAGGAATTGTAGCATTGTTATCTAAATTATTGAAATTAGTGCAAAATTACAATATTGGAGTTTGGAATTTGATGAGCGTCAAGGAAGACATCAGCCAATACTTGTGCTTTTTCTGTATTTAAGAAAATTCGATTTCCAGTGTTGGGAGTAACTAATGGTGGAATGGACTTGCGATGGTTTTTAAAATGTTTAGTTGTTTTCCAGAAGTTTCTTGAACCATTATCCAAGCATTCAAGCTTCGTTTGCCATTTTTGATTATAAAGAATATTTATATGATATTTAATAATTCTATTTAGCAAGTTTATTGAGGTTTTAATGTGAGCAAGGCGACTTCTGAGGTAAGATCTTCTAAGCGAATTTCGGTGTCTGATAAAACTTAACACTTGATCAGATAATAACAATTTATCAGTTGGAAGAACAGGCACAAGCGGTACGGATAGATCACGAGCTGAAGAAATGGATGCTGTCAAAAAATCGACTGCAACGTTGACATCTGAAATAGTATGAATTGAACTTAAATTGAAATTTTCAATTTCAGATGAAATATGATTCTGATAAATGCTCCAATTAGCATTTTTATAGTTAAAGTATTTACGATGGCAATGAGCTACTTGATTATTAAATACTATTGAACAGAGGACTGGCAGATGATCGGAGCAGAGTGCTTGAATGGTGTTAACTTCGGATATCAACTGAGGGTTGTTTGTTAAAAATATGTCAATAATACTAGGGACTCCAGCAGGACTATAGTGGGTAGGATCTTGGGGAGCGATAACAACACAATCAGAGTTAATAGAATAATCATATAAAGTTCGACCACCGCGGTTAGTTCTAGGACAAAACCAGTTAGGATGCTTACAATTTAAATCACCACCAATTAGGTAAGGAATATTACCACTACAAATTTTTATAAAATCATTTCTGAGATGCTCAGAATTCGAATATGAACAATATACAGAAAATATTTTAAGTTGATTATTATCACTACTTATTATATTAATACCCAGGGATTCTATACAATTTAATTTAAGGTCAGGAAGAAGCGAATGTTTAATGCAATCTTTTATAAGAATACCAACACCACCCCTGCGAATATTTTCTCTATCATTACGATAAAATCGAAAATTAGGAATCGAAAATGAAATAGAAGGCTTTAAATGCGTTTCACTAATAAGTAATATATCAATATTAAAATTATCTAAAAACTGAATTACCTCAAATTTTTTATTTTTTATACCGTACGCGTTCCACACACAAATTTTTAAAGAATTATGGATAACAGACATATTTAATAGCAATATTAGCCATAACATCAAATTGTTCTTCTTTGGAATGGCACCCCCGAAGTCCTGAAACAAGTTCTTTGAGAATTTGTAATAACTCATGTGGTGCAAACAAATCATTTGTGCTATCTGAATTAATATTAATTGAATTTTCATGATTGATTGCATTTGTTTGAACCACTGTACTGAACTGCATTTTTTTGTTAACAAAATTATTATTATTATTATTATTATTAAAATTTTTATTGTTGTTTTGATGAGGTATTGAAGGAAGAATAGGAAAATCCTGTTGTTGAAATGAAAACGTTGGTTGATTTGAAGGTCGACTCAACTTATTTTTTAGATTCAGATGATTTTTTATTTGAATGTATTTTTCTCTTTCTGGACAAATTATAGAGTTAGATGTATGATTTCCACTACAATTACAGCAAACATGTTTAGTAATATCGTTTTGTAAAGGACACTCCATATCATCAATATGTTCATCTCCACCACAGAAATTACATTTTGGCTTCATGTAGCATGCGTTCGCTCCATGACCATACATTTTACATTTATAACATTGGAGAGGACCTTTGCTGGTGGATCGACAAATTTCCCATCTGCACACTGTGTTATTAACAAATCTAATATTTTTTAATTGGTTCAGAGACATTGATCCCTTTTTGAAAGCAACAAAATAAAGGGCATCTTCACTGTTTCGACGATATTTTTTAGGAATAGTTTTCCAAACATTAACAGGACTCAGGCCACTATTCTCGAGGCTTTTCTTAACTTCATTTGTATCCATATCATGGAGCCCACATAGTACAAATTTAACAAAACGATTTTCCTCAAGCGTATATGAGAACATACCATTGTTATGTTCTTTTAATTTAGTAAAAATTTTGTTATAGTCTGATAGGCTATATGTAAGTATTTTTATGCCAATTGACATTATTTGTATATTATATTTTGAAATATTTAGTTCCTTCATAGTTTTATGAATCTCCGTTGAGGAAGATTTTGTAATTATTGGAGGAATTTTTTCTACAGGTTTTCTAGAACTTTCACCATACGGAGAACTAGTTTGCGATGTTTTTGCATATTTTGATAAATTAACGTTAGGCGGTAAACCTGCATACCTGTTTACTGTTGGGATGTCACTCATTTTAATGCCTTGACTCATCTGTTTAATGCTGCTGAGCGAGCTCCTAGGGAGGCTACGCATCTGGCGACTTATAGTTCTTTTATTTGTGAGCATCCACACACAATAATCACAAAACAATCAATTTATATTTCAATGTTTAACTTTAATTTGATTTGAATTTATAACTAACAACAAATCCAAACAAAAAATAAAACACAGTTAGAAATTTTAATATTCAAAAAATTTGATTATAACTTGATAATTTGATGTTTACTTCGCAAACACCGAATATCGAATCAGAAAAAATATATAATTTTAATACAATATCCACTAAAACGAAAACACTTTGATCTCGATCAATAATCAACAATATAACATTATATCCTTTAATTTGGATTAATATCCAATCTTATATTCTTTACTTTAATATAAGATAACACAAAGTTTAAACTATTTGTTTGATTACTATTTAATTATCTAATTTTAATTTTATTCACAATAGACTCTGAGTCCAAAAACATAATCACAAAATGCTTGATAGCATAAATTGATCAAAACAGCTTAGTACCCAAAATTAAAAATAATCTTTTCTATTTGAAAGTCAAATAAGATCTGCGTAATGTGCTTTAACCAAAAGTTCGAATATCCAAAGTGCAGCGTATTTCTTCTTTCTCTTTAGTATCTGCCATGTTATGATTTCGAAAAAGTCGAAATAATAAAAGAACTGTAAGTTTGTATATGATTCAATAACTTTCAAAGGAAGACAAAAAATATGTCGTTACAACTATTTGAGTTAAATACAAATAACAAAGGAAAACTTTATTACTTGAAATTTAACTCAGAGAAAACGAAAACATGAAAAACGAATTAAATAACACTGAACCAAATCGAAACAACACGATTACCTGGGATCAGTAATAGAACAGGAACTGACAATCAGATCAGTCGAGTGAACCTTAATGTACAAAAAAGATGCAGAAAACTGTAGGAAGTAGTACAAAAAGATCACGCTTTAATATTCTTTGCATGATGAACCTCGATATTTTTACTATCCAGATTAAATAATTTTCAGCCTCCCTACGATCGGCCACTATAGACTCAACACAAAAAGGAGCACTTTGGCTCCGAATTACATGCACTAGTTTTTCGGCAAACGTTATGAAATTAATGCATCAATATAAATTGAAATAAAAATGAAATTAATGCATCAAAATTTTTATAAATGTTATCGTCATAGTTACTTCCAAAAACATTTTTAAATAAAACAACATCAAAGCAACCTTTCAATTCAAAATTTCATAATTTAATCAAAATATTTGTTAAATTTTGTTGTCATAGTTATACAATAATTCACTATTTCATAATTCAATCAAAATATTTAATTTTATTTATGCAATTTGTTTGAAAAAATGACAAATATTATTTACAATCTCATGTTGTGTAACTTTTGCCGCCGCCGTAAAAATATTTAAAAAAAAAAATGGCGACACTTTTTCTACCGCCGTAAAAAAAAGACAAAAATGGAGTTATACGTCAAGAAATGAAAACTCTAACCTTCCCTCTAGCGGCAGTACAGTTCAATTTTACAACCGTTTGCCGAAAAAAACTATTTATTTTGTTTTACTAATTATGAATTAAGAAAACTAGAATAAGCAAATAATAATTGATTACAATTTTTCTCACTCTCTCTTTTAATATATATTTTTAATACAGTAATCCCTCCGACTGCGTGGGTTCTCATAGCGCGATTGTCCACTGCGCGAGATGAGTTTTCGATACTAATTTTCGCACTGCGCGATTAAAATTTCACACTGCGCGACTTTTAAAATTTTTTTTTAGAATATGTTGGTGAATTTCGTAAAATTAAAATGAAAAGAAAATAGAATTTACCATATCATTTTCTTTTACAAATCGAACAGATTTGAACAAAATCTGACCGACACGCATTTGTGATTTAGCTTAAAAATTTTTTTACGGATATGATATCGAAAAAAATATAGGTGTTCGAGGATTTTTTTGGGAAAATAGAGGCGGTCTAAATTTCGAGAATTTCGTGATTTTTTGCTTGACGGCCTATATTTAAAAATTCATAACTTCGGTTCTATTAATGAATGATAGAAGCTAATGTTTTATTTTATTTTAAAGTAAAGAGATGGAATTTTAATAAAAAAGTATAGCTAATAAAAATTATTAACAAATTCCTATTGTTATAAACAAATAAAGTGTTAAAATCGATTTTTAGTGATTGCTTTCCAAAAATAAAGAGTATTTGATATAACCATCGTATTCTACGTTCAACTTTCAAAAAAAACCTTTTTATAATTAATGAAGAAATTAGTTTTACCATTAGGAATAAATTAATTTATCTAGCGCGGGACAACAAAATTTATGGAATTTTTTTGTCTTTCCGCGCTCGATGAATTAATTTATTTCTAATGCTACTCGTGGACGAGAGAGCAAAATTGCAGGTATCAGAGAGAAACTATCTGACTTATTGCTTAACTATTTACACATAGTAATTTGTTAATAATTTTTGTAGATAACAATTTCTTTTTTTAAGTTTGCCTTTTAGCTTTAAAATAAAACAGAAAAAATGTCTATTATTAATGTCTATTACCAGAACCGAAGTTATGAATCTTCGAAAAATAAGTCTTCAAGCCAAAAACACGAAATCCTCGAAATTTGGAACCGCTCTATTTAAAAAAAAAAATTTTCGAGCACGTATATCCTTTTTTTGTATATAAAACCCTTAAAAAAAATTTCAGCCAAATCAGTGGCATATTCTAAACAAATTCATATACAATTCATATACATTCATAGCAAATACAATTTGTTATTTAGCGAAAATGTTTTTACACTAGTGTAAAAACCTATATGTGACATTTATCCTGCATGAAAATAGACTTATAAGATGCTATCATAGTGTTATGAAATTTGAACTTTTATACGCATTATATAATATTACATTACACCGGAAAGCTCAAAAAAATATATGAATACTGTAATATTACATCGGTACACTGAATTTATAACAAACAAACTGATTACACTTGGAAATCTCTTATATTATGAATCACAGAATGAATAATTTAACAAAACTATTAATTGGCTAACTTGAAAAATAATTCATTCGAAAATAAATCAAAAATTATATAAATTAAAATTCAATTAAAAGTGTACATTAACTTATTTCTTCAATGTTGTCTTCTTCGTGTTTTATTTCACATCTTCGTTTATCTTAATGGTTAATTAAAGGTTTTATTATATGAAGCAGAAACTAATCCGTTCCTCCACAAAAAAGCAATACATAATGAAGTCACTGCACGTAAATTTCATAAGCGGATTTGACGATTAATTTTTACACATAGAATTAGACAATTTCGTCTTTAGCATCTCATACGGTAACAACATCATGAACTTCTTCAATTATTTTTTGTTTTTCATCATCATCAAAGTTCATGTACCATTTGGCGATGACGTGTTTTCCTTCAAAAAATTATAAATTTATTTTCAAAACTGATAACATAACACTTGCTTAACAAATGAATTTTATTTCTTCAATGTAAAACATATTTCGTTTACATATTTTAATAGATGCAATTGAGTTTTTGACATTTTATTAAATTAACAACCATAAAAAAAACGTTTACAATATTAACACAATAATTGAAATGAAAAGCAAATTTATTTTCTTTTTAGTTTTAAAATAACATTTTTGAAATAATTGACAACATTAAAAACTCTAAAGTAATCTATATCAATTCAGTCATTACTGACTTTTAATTTTACTTTAATTTATATAATTATTGAGCACTTATATTTTGATTTAATTTCATATACTAATTAATTTACAAAATTATACTAACTCGAGTTTAAAATTATACTGATTGATTTACAAAATAATGCTGATTCGATCCAAACATTTTGATCGTTTTATACACATCTCATTAAACTTTCTGTCTCTTTTTCTAACCAATTTTTACTAATAAAAACATCAATTCTACTTTTTTTCAAATTAAACAATCAATAATAAAACATGTTTTATTAATACGAATGACGTAACTTAAACAGTCAACAGTAGTACAAAAAAATGTAGCCACGTTTACCACAATTAAAGAGAACAAATTAATAAATTTAAATACTATTATTTCAAAGCAAAAATTGAAAATAGTCCGTCGTTACAATAGAATAAAAAATTTGAATTATTGAATACTATTTTGAAGAGTGGGGAATAAAATAAAATTGTAAACTTTGGTAATAAATATAAAGAAATTCGCGGTCACTAAACTTTTTTCTGGGGACCGTTGATGGCTCGCGGACCACCGGTATAGAAACACTGTTCTAAGCTTTACAACTTTTAATTTCAATTTTCACTAATCTTAGCTTCTTCAATGTAGCTAAGTACAAAAAATGGATCAGATTTTAACTGAAAGCAAATCAAACTGCTTAGATTTGAATACACCACGTATTCTACTACACAACTCAAAACTAAAAATTAATCTATAATTAGACCACTGGAAAGCTATAAAAAAGGTTCAAAAATTCATAGTAATTTAAATAGCGAACTTTTCTTTAATCACTTTAAAAATATTTCAAATTCCAGATAAAATAAAACAATAAACTGTTTGTATCCTAAAGTACCATTAAACTGTTATATCATATATTCTGAATGTCTTACCTTATTGCTATAATAAAATTATAACCCTCTACACGAGCTACCTATAATTTTTCTATAAAAGTTTCTCTACTTTTGAAAACCCTAAATCTATTCTAAAACTTTTTCTTTTATTTCAGTTTTCTCTTAATTAAAACGATTTAGCTAGCAATACTAAAAAAAAATAGAAATGGTTAAACAAAATTTCAATCAAATGAAATTGGAAAAGTTAATGAAAACATCAATTAGAAAAAAATAAAAGAAAAATTAATACCGACAAAACTCCACAATAGACAAAAATTGCAAATAGAAAAATCTCCAACAGGAATTTTTATTTCTTATTTCGTATTCATTAGGAAATTCTTTTTGAATATATTTGTTTGGATAATATGGGCCGGTTGGGGAATCACAGACATAATATGGGCGGGTGGGGTTAACAAACGATTATCGACATTAGTAATTGAAGATAATATATAACTTCTGTAAAATGTACCTTTCTACTTAGCTATATTTAGTCCAGTCATTTTAGCATAAAAAAGGGGTCAACCTCGGAATGAGAGATAGTAAGCTGAATTTTCGTATATACCTTCATTTTGGCGTTCTTAAAGTTGTCTCAAAAGTCTAATAAAATCTCGTGTCGCCATCGTAATTTATTCATGGTCAAATGTCAGTTTCTATTGCTCCAATGACGTTAACATATTATAATGAACAGAAATTGTAGAGCATAAAATTTGCAACCAATTTTATAAGAAACCTTTTTTCATGCGCTCAACCGTTTTTACGATAGAAGGCGGTTAGCGCACAGCGCTAAACCATACGTACTGTAATGCAAGGTCAACCGTGAAAATCTGTGAATGTTACTCTCTAAACTTGAATTAGTGGAATTTTCACTGATTAAATTAGTGAAAATTTTTTGACTGTAAAAATAGTGATATTAGTGATATTTCACTGATTAATAGTGAGTAATAGTGATATTTTCACTGAGGAATAGTGATATTTCAATGATTAGAACAGTAAATATTCACTGATTTCAAGTGGTATACTTGAAACTGTGTTAAACAGTGTATATGTACTGTGAATCAGTGAAAATCCACTATTTCATTTTTAGAGAGTACCGTGAACTTTGAATAATTTTCCTTTAATCTTGTTTCCGATCTCGGCAACGACGGACATAAAATTTTGAAAATTATGGCTTATTTTGTGTTTTGTTTGTGAGAAACCACTTGCAGAAGGTGATTTTGATAATGAGATGCGTGGCTTGAAAACTGAAAAACTGCAAGTATCGATTGAAATGATGGTAATATAATTTTCTTAAATATTTTAACTTCTGTGTATGTGCAGTGCATGTTGAGTGTCGAAAAGTGTACATCAGTAAAAATTCCATAGCGGCATCGAAACGACGCTTAGAAGATCAACCTTTATCATCAACCAGGGTACCTCGTAAAAAAAGGAATGAAGTGTTTGATTTAAAAAACATGTGTTTATTTTGTGACCAAACATCTGATACAGCAGCAGAGTTAAGAAAAAAAGAAAACCACTCATCACCCTCTATCGCAAAAACGGCTGAGCGCATGAGAAAATGTTTCATATAAAATTTGTTGCAAATTTTATGCTCTTCAATATATATAATAAATGTTAACGTCATTGGAGCAAAAGAAACCTTTGACCTTGAATAACTTACGACGCAGACACGAGATTTTATGAGGCTTTTGAGGCAACTTTTAGAACGTCAAAATGAAGGCATATACGAAAATTCAGCTTATTATCTCTCATTCCGAGGTCGATCGCTAAAATGACTGGACTATACCTATTAACCAAATTTTGAAACACAATTTGGTCAGACTACTTATATTTTGTTGTCACACGCATTTAGAATCCAAGAACTTAAATAAAGAAAACGTTTTCATATAACCATCATGGTCAGTAAAGAACTAATTCAATGAATAGAAAAAATGATTGATTATGCTCTTCAAATATGAAAAACACAAAAAAAGGAAAAATAGTACATTATGATGCTAGGACGTAAAGCTAAAGATTTTGGACGGATGTGGAGTTTGCAAATCGAGGCGCTAGCCGAGATTGGCACACACATTAAGTCCAAAATAGCTTACGTCCGTGCATCATATACTATTTTTTATTCGCCGCAAGCAAAATATTTTAAGAAAAGTTGTTTATTCTAAATTAAAATTATAAATTTTCATAAATTTTAAAATAAAAATATGTGGAACAAGTAACCTTTGACAAAATATTTATTATTTTTTCCAAATTATTGTGTGACAACAAATGATAACTATTTCAATTGGATAATGAAATTTTGAATTTGAGGGTTACTTTGATAAAAAATTTTTTTTTTCATAGAATTTAAACAAATACAAATGATTTTTACTTTTTTGGACGTAGCTATGACAACAAAATAAATAGTTGAAAAGTGATACTTTAAAGCCGCAAATCACAGTAATAAAGTAACACTTTAATATGTAGGCGAATAAAAAATTAGTTTTGTTGCCATTTTCGATTGAAATTTTCATTCCACTTATGGTTTTTTTTGTTTTGTTTGTAAGGCAATTTGTCATTCACATATTCATTTATTTCGGAATTTGAAATAAGTTTTTATTTATTTGCTTTTTCTTGGTTTTCTTCTTATATTTGGCATAAGTTTGATGAAAATAAATTAATTCGCAGAATATTTTTATACTATGTCTGGATTTATATACGATATTAATTTTTTTATTGAACTTTATACATTATATAATATTTTGTTTTGCTTCGTTTCATTCATGAAACTTTAAAGATATTTTCTAGGGAAAATGAAGTTGATTTTAGTAAGTTGAAAATTTTTGAAATAGAATTTGATATAATCTACTTATATATAGGTCTTAGAAAGTTGTTTAGATATTTTGTTTGGAAATTTAAGCTTTATGGCTTCATTGGTGGCTTCATTTAGCTGGCTTCTGTTGTGACAGATTTCAAAAATTAAATCTCATATTAATCATAAATGTAGAAATATCACTCTGCAATGGAATATAAACTTTTTTGAAATCCCATTCCTACGAACAAAACGCTTATCAATTGATCAACAAAATTTTTTTAAAATATTTTTGTTCGGCTCTTAGAGCACATTTCATTTCGGGTGACTGAAATTCAAGTCCCATAAAAGGTTAATATGCTTGTTGGTTTCCACAAAGTGTTATGATGTTATATTTTGATATCTTACAAATATTATACAGATTTATTTGGTTATCACGACTAATATTCAATAATTGTTCTTTGTGATCCTTTTTATTTATTGTAAAACTTTTTATTATTTTATTAAATATTCAATATTTGTAAAGTTTAAAGCATGGCACTTATATTTTTTGATATACGTACAATTTTATAGCGTATATGAAGTTGCGTTTGAATGGTAACTATTAGATTATTTTATTTTACAATTTTATTGAATTCCGTTTTGATCATTTTGTTGTAGATATTTGTGTGGAATATAGTTCCTAAAATTTTAATTATGTCAAACTGGATATTCGGAGGTAAAACCACTATATTTTTTTTATTTAAATGTGCTGTGCTGTGTAGGTTGTAGGAATTACAATATGTTTCACAACAACACCAAGGACACACAACAACATGCGTTCGGTAGTGTTAATGACGAAAGTTTTTGTTTTTCAAGTTATACTTCTTTGCGCTCGTTGTAAATATTTTGATGGGGTGTTAATCGAGAAACCGCGTCACGCTTGTTTAAGTTATAAAGACGGTAATAAAGACGAAATTAGTAAATCAACCTTATGCTGTATGGTAATAAAGACGAAATTACTAAATCAATCATATTTTATAATAATAAAACATTATTCGCTTAGTTATCTTTGATTAATTTTTTTTTTCACTTTTCAGAATTATCATTAAAAGGAATAGTTAATGTATAATGTGACAAACAAATATGTACATTTATATGAAAATTATTTTTTAACAAATACATATTTCTAATTTACAACAAATATGTTCTTATGGTTTGCAATTATATAAAATATGTACATATTTCTATGCAATAGCACCAATACGATACATATAAGCATTGCTTATATATGATTAAACAAACCTGCTTGCATTAGCAGAACTGCCCTCACATGTTCCAAAAATTGGAAATTGACGTTTCTTTTCCTCTTCTTAGAAACATTGATTAACCAAGAATTTGCATTGGAACCTTAGTACCGAAGAAAAAGATTATGAACAATATCAAAGCTACAGGTTTAAAGTGTTTTACTTATTGAGTGAAATATGCTTCTCCATTACTTTCAAAACTATTATTGTTATTGCAAGGGATCTATAAAATATATGCAAATATGTTAACAAATGGTGTGATTTGACTGTTTTAATAATAATATATAAGTCTGAACTCGGAATTTACAAATGAAATTAGTCTTATTATTATTTTTTCCAATTTTTGTTTTAAGTTGTGGGAAGGAATGTCGAAATAAGACGGTGACCATAAAGCGATAAAACCCATTAAACGAAAATATTCACTAAAAATGGTGGTATTTTTTAACCGGCCGGCGTATGCATCAATGTAGTAGAGTATTGCAGACAATCGATAAAATATATTTGCAAATTGCAATACGATCCTCTTCAGAACAGCAAAATTTCTGGATTGATAAATGATTATAAGTCTACATGAAATAGGACGCTTAGCCAATAGCAGTGAGCTAGTGTACCTATTTTTTATGACGAGTACGGTGGTTTCGGAGTAAGTAATTGACAATTGTGACATCCAATAAGCAAATATATTTACGCTCACCTAATTGTTCGTGACACATTGAATTATTTGAATTAAATCTTTGGAATAAAATTTTAACTTTTTTCTAACCTTAATCTTTTGCCATCTACATTTATAAAAATTATTTAATTATTATTTGTCTGTCAATGTGTTTTAATTTTAACATACATTTAATATGTAAATTTATCTATAGCCTTAGAGACATTTACTTAATGGCTTTTGCTGACTGTAAAATGATACTATTACATTTTTTTCAAATTTTTATATACATATTACTAATAAAATAAGTTAAATTAAATGACATTAAAAAAAACTATAGGAGAATTTACTCAAAAAAAAAACAGTTTTCAACCACTTTATCTGGGAAGCACGGGCATCGCCGTGTGGGTACCTTCTAGTAATTAATAATTATTAGTTTTTTGAATAATATTTTTTTTGAATAATATTTTTTTTTCTTTTTGGATAATATTTTTTTTAATTTTTTTGACTAAGAAAACTAAGAAAAATCGACGATTATACGTTCTTATACTTTTTGAATAATAATTTTTTTTTTGAATAATATTTTTTTTTTATTTATTTTTTGAAAAATATGTTTTTTTTTGCTTTTTTTTTTAATGATATTTTTTTTTTTTTGTATTATATTTTTTTTTTGAATAATATTTTTTTTTTTGAATGTTTTTTTTTTATTTTTTTTTTTTTTTTGAATAATATTTTGGTTTTTTTTAGTTATTTTTTTTTAATGTATCCTATCCTATCCTATCCTATCCTGTCTGTCTGTGAGCGTGTGTGCGAGCGAATGGCCAAAGAAGTATAACTTCCACCGTCTGGTCCGACGCAGACCCTACTTTTTTTTAATATCATTTGAAAAAGAAATATCTTAACAATGAATCATAAATAAAATATGACTAACATAGGCCAATATTTCATGATAGGATGGAAAAAATTTAAATAAAATAAGAGATGAAAAGCAAATTTTGAGATTTTAAAAATTTCCAAGAACAAAACTAAAATGCGGTTGCCAATAATCCGGTTCATGCCATATTTCTTGATCTAATGAGGCACTGTTTTCCTCAATAATTACAGCCCACACCAGAATTGATTCAGGTATAAGTTTTGAGCCGATACGATTCAGATTTACTGAATCATATCTGCTCAAAACTTATATTGAATAAATTGTTAGGACAATTAATTATAACTATTACTTGTTTTAACTTGAAATCGAAGTCTAACCAACGCTGTGTTGTTACTGTTTAAAAAACGAATCTTAGGTAAACCTGAGTTTTACCAGCCAGATCAATAGAAGTTAATTTACACAAAACATCACAAATGAAGTTTTCTTTCTGTTATCGAGAGGTGTCAATTGCAATTTAAATACATGGATGTTCAGCTTGGAAATCTTATATGTACTTACTTTTGATATCATGAAACAATAAAAAAAATGGTAGTCGAGCGAATTCTGGCTCTGATGTATCAAAACTTTGTGTCTGTGTTAGAAATGTTTACACAGTTTTTGGGAGAAAGCTTTTATAAGAACAATGTTTTTTGTTTTGGGCAGAAAAGAATATACAAATAAGATTCGTTGAAAAAAAACGAAAAAATTACAAGCATTTTGTTTTTGCTTAGAAAAATATTACCAACTAATACAAAACATTAGCGCGTTGTCGTACAAATTATAACAGATAATAAATAAAAGAAATAACATAGAGCGGAGCAAAATGAAAATTCACTGAGTAACTCTATTCTGGTACATTGTGAAAAAGAAATTTAGAAAAAAAATTATAGCAATTTTTTCATAACTAGTATTCTGTGTCGCGGCAAATAACAAATTCGTATTACAAAAAAATCTTTTTCTTCAAACGTCAAATAATTAGGTCATAATTTGACTGAGCTGGCTACGGAGAAATGCAACTTCTCCGCCAGCGACTGAGCTGGCTACGGAGAAATGCAACTTCTCCGCCAGCGACAGTTTTACTTTTGCTTTTCCCTACATGTAAGGAAAAGTGTTAGTATGATACTGTTAAAATAATAACACACAAAATATAAAATTTAACCGTCATTTTTATTTGTTAAAACAATCGAAACTACTCATATTTATAAATCTCGCCTTCTTAAATATTTATTGTGCATAAATTATGCATAAATTAAACCTAGATTTGAGTATCAAAACCACAAAAACATGGCACATTTTAAAGCGTTTGAAGAAAAAATAACATATTTTATTTGGAGGAGAAGTAACTTTTCATGGCTTGCCTTCTATTACTGTTCTCACTGCGTTCGGCGGGTAAACTCAGGCGCGCCATGAAAAGTCATACTTCTCCTCAGTATAAAATAATATACTATTATTTCATTTATTGCACTTTTCTCAATTCCCAATTCACAGGAAAATGCCGGCGTACAGGAATTGTTTTTAAAGCAATTAATAATTCCATGTTTTGCAAAAAATGACATTTTCCAATTGTTTCTATTATAGTTCAGAAAAATGTTTGGAATACATTTTCATACAGAAATTCTATCCTTTAAGGTTTTATTTGTTTAAATAAATTTTGTGCCTGAAATAATTATTTAAAAAAAAATTGCCGGTTGTGTTGAAACTTTGATGATCGATAGTATAATAAAAAAAATTAATGCCTGTTTTTAGGTAGATTTCATATAAAAATCTACCTATTTATTTTTCCACTGGTTTTGATACAGAGTGGCTCGAAATTTGTTAAGAAATCTGGTACCAAGCAAAGATTTAAATTATTATGTTTGTTTAAAAGGTACTTAGTGAAACTTTATAAAAATATTACACAGACAAAAAGTATGTTTATGTTTGGATGATTTTTTCAATTTTAATTTTTCATGGCGATTTCGAAAAGCGTCGTTTTTTTCTCTTTCAGTTTTTTATAAAGATTAATTTTTTAAGTTCCCTGTCTCACATAGTGATGCCGATCATCAAGATTTGTTCATATCCAAGATTACTACTCATTATCCTTTAAAATAGATATTTTTTATGCAAAAAGTATGCAACTTTTTTTTTGACAAAAGTAATGACTTTTTGGTACACTTTCGTCCTTCCGGCTTTTACTATTCAGGACACCTATATATTTAGAAATAAAAACATTTTTGAAACCGCTCTAGTAGTTTTCTAGTTTTCCCCGCTTGTGACGGAGGGTTAGCCGATCGGCTGACGGCAGACAAACATTTGTTTGCTCTTTTAGAATCATACGGGCCTAAAACGTCAAGACATGCCAAAAAGTGAGCTTAAGATTTTCAGACCGAAGTAGTATACGTTTTTATAAATAGTTAAAAATATATCTTTAACAGCACATTACGTTTGTTAATTTTTAAGCAATGAGCGGATATTACTGTAAACACATTTAGGGGAGGGAGTCAAATTATATGATGACCGACATCTGTGCTCTACCATTTTCTATATATCTTCACAAAAGTTATTATTATTACTATTATCAATATATTATAATTATTACCATTAAATTTGTAAATAAAGTTCGTTACTTTTTTCAGGTAACTGATTGGGGTATGCAGCAATGCCAATCTACTCGTGTCATCATTCAAGGTATACCACAACTTCAAGTCTATCCATCGTCCATTACAACTTTTCGTGGTGAATCGGTACGAGTACGTTGCGTGTCATTAGAAAATAATCATAAAAGTGGTGTACTAGGGTACAGTTGGACAAAAAACGGTGCTTTGTTCCAATCGGATTCAAATACTGAAATGTGGGAAGATTTATATCCGGATGGCAGTATTTTAGTTGCAAAAAATATTCAAAAGTCCGTAGATTACACATGTGTTGTTTCAAATTCAATTGGAACTGGAACAAGTAGTATTTATATAACGGTTGTGGATCGCGGTGTTATTGAATTGTGTCCGGAAGACTATTCATACGGTATAAAATGGCCACCTAGTGCACCTGGGTCACCAATATTTTTAGATTGTCCTGGGGAACATTCAGGAAAGGTTGAAAGAATATGTGAGCAAAGCGATTTCAATCGCTCAGAATGGATTATTCCAAACTTTTCAAGATGTATTTCAAATGGACTTCATCTTATTTCCAATGAGGTAGGCAATGTTCATTATTATTGAGTTCATGTAAAACTTTATAATTCATTCTTTTAAAATAATACAGTTTCGTGGTTTAACATTTGGATATCAAAAAACAAATTGTACTATAATACTGCAAATGTGTTTGGAATACGCGCTAAGTCATCAGCTAGATTTTCTTCCAGGAGAAGGTGGTTTTTTGTTAAAACTTCTTCAAGAGGTTGGTTTGAATTGCTTAATATAGGTTTAATATCTTTTAGGATATCTCAAAATACAACACAATATATCAAACATTTAAAAATCCTTAGAGTATACTTTCTATATAATAAGTTTATCAACAAAAAATGTATAATGCGGCAAGTTATGTGAAATATGAGAAAATATTTATTTCACAACTTAAGAAAATAGTATATTTTCCTACAAGAGATGAAAACATCTCTCTGAAAACGTTTTTATCTCGCGAAGGAAATGCAAGTTTTTCTCTGATAGTATATATATAATCGGTATTTACTATAAATTATAAAAGTTGAAATCGACAACATAACATTAAAAATATGGAGGGGCTGAAATCTCAAGCTCTGAGATATCAAGACTTCGGTCTGGGTTAAGGATTTTGATATAGTTTTCGCAAAAACTTTTATGTGGACATGGTTTTTAGTGTGTATCAAACAAAACTTTTTGTTAAAGTACATGTATTTTTTATCTCTGTTTAGATATGTATTACAGAACTAACACGAAACATCAATACGTTGTCGGAAAATTATAACAGATCATATATTAACATAATTTAGTGAAAAGATTATACAATCAGCAAACTCCTCAAAAACCTCTCCATTTAGCGTTTCAAGAAAATATTTCAAAATCACAAATTTATATTTCCTTCAAAATTCCAAAAATATTGAAAAAATTAAATAAAATAAAAAATTCAAACTTTTTTCAAACAAAATTCTAAAAATATTTCAAAATTTACTACAAAATCAAAGATTAAAACTTTTTACAAAAATTCTAAAAATATTGCATAAATTATAAGAAAATCAAAAATTGAAACCTTTTCCAAAATTATAAAAATTATAATAAAATCAAAAATTTTAAATTTTTCAAAAATTCTTACAAAATCAAAAATTGAAACTTTTTTCAATATTCTAAAAATATATATAAAATTCTATTTTTTTTTTCAAAATTCTAAAAATATTCCAAAAATTAGAATAAAATGAAAAATTTAAACTTTTTCTAAATTCTAATAATATTCCAAAAATTATTAAAAATTTAAATATTCAAACTTTTTCCAAAATTCTAAAAATATTGCAAAAATTATAACAATATCGAAAATTGAAACTTTTTCCAAAATTGTAATAAGGTCAAAAATTTAAAATTTTTCAAAATTCTAAAAATATTCCAAAAATTCTTACAATATCAAAAATGATACTTCTTTCAAAATCTAAAAATATATATAAAATTGAAAATTTTTTTTTTCAAAATTCTAAAATATTCCAAAAATTAGAATAAAATCAAATATTTAAACTTTTTCTAAATTCTAATAATATTCCAAAAATTCTAAAAAATTCAAAAATTCAAACTTTTTCCAAAATTCTAAGGATACTGCAAAAATTATAACAATATCAAAAATTGAAACTTTTTCCAAAATTATAAAAATTTTAATAAAACCAAAAATTTAAAATCTTTCAAAATTCTAAAAATATTTAAAAATTCTTACAAAATCAAAAATTGAAACTTTTTTCAAAATTCTAAAAATATATATAAAACTCAAAAATTCTATTTTTTTTTTTCAAAATTCTAAAGATATTCCATAAATTAGAATAAAATCAAATATATAAACTTTTTCTAAATTCTAATAATATTCCAAAACTTTTTAAAAATTCAAAAATTCAAACTTTTTCCAAAACTCTAAAAATATTGCAAAAATTATAATAATATCAAAAATTGAAACTTTTTCTAATATTATAAAAATTATAATAAAATCAAAAATTTAAAATTCTTCAAATTTCTATAAATATTTCAAAAATTCTTACAAAATCAAAAATTGAATCTTTTTCAAAATTCCAAAAATATTTAAAAAACTATAACAAATTCAAAAATTTCCATGTTCAATTATATTTACGTAAACAAACAGCTAAATTTTTTTTTTGCAAAAAATTATGTAAAAAAATAAATGAAATCATTTTTTGACACACTTGACAATATTTTTTTGACAAACTTATAATGCCATAATTCTAACTTAACATACGTGGCAGCTCCATATGATTGATGGTAATTATAGCACTAATTAATTTGTAACAAACAATGTTTCCTCTAGAGGTAAGTTGCGCTTCATCTGCTGCATGCGTTTCTTGCAGAATTACAACGTTGATGTCGTAATCTTTTAATAATCTTTGTAAATGTTCAGTTTTTGACCTGCTTATGCCTTCAATGTTCAATTGCAAAATACGGACTGAATGTCCAATATTTTTTGTCTTATGGTGCTGAAAAGTACATTTGAAGGTACAAAAAGTGAGTACAAAAAGTGATTTTGGTTCATATTTATTTTTTTTTTTGTATCACAGCCAAGAGTTCGAAATGAAATGTTTGGCTACCAAGTTGAAATAGACTATTAGCGTAACCCAGGGTGTAGCGCGATGAGCTTACCTATTTAACACACCCCTTTTAGCTCATGAATGTATTACTTAGGTCTTTAGACCAAAGTAATTCATATTCTATTTTTTCATGGTTGCGTTGTTTAAAAAACTTTGTAAAATTATATGAAAAACCATAGCAACTACAATTTGATATTCTTTTTACACAAGTGGAAAAAGAACCCATTTTCACTGGGCATTAAGCGTGATGAAAATAGACTTTTCATATGCTATCATAGAAAAATATAATTAAGCAATACGATGGGAAACAATTAAAATAGACAAAATACAGAAATACAAAGTATAAAATATGAAGGAGGCTGAAATCTCAAGGCTCTGAGTTATCAAGACTTCGGTCTGTGTTAAGGATTTTTATATATAGTTTTCAGCGAAAGACTTTTATGAGGACATTGGTTTTAGTTTAAGCAGCGATGTTTAGTTAACAAAAAACTCAAAAAAAGTGAAAGTATTTTATCTCTGTTAAGAAGTTTATTGCAAAACTAACACGGAACATCAATACGTTGCCGGAGAGTTATAACAGATCATAAATTAACATAATTAAGTGAAAAATACACTAAGCAAACTACTGAAAAACCTCTCTATTTAGCGTTCAGCAATTTCGTCTTTTCGAAAACATACAACCTATTATCTACCAATAGCTAAGAGTTTCTTTAAGTACAAAAAACTTCTTCAAAAATCATCTAGTAATTAAACGAAAAAATATTTGAAATTGACAAATCAAATTAGATTTTTCAATGAAAATAATAGAAATAAGTCACCTCCTTTGAAATGAATTTTATTAAGTTGAATGACATTTGAATATGACATTTGAATATGACAATTAACATTGTTGCATGTTTGGCTTGTCGGACTTTAAAAAACAGACAAACTTTTGTCGGACAAAGTTACTCTCGTTTTCTAAAACAAATTTCCACCCTCCATTAATAAAAAACAAAATTGTTTTAGTAAATTTATAAGACCCCGGACAATCACCATGTTTTGGAGTTTGCCGAGTAATAGAGAGGTCGAATCGAGGAAAATGGCAGATAAAAAAGTTGTTGGGTGGTCGGGTTGATAAAAAACTCGTCAAGGACGTTAAGGTATAATAATTATACTCATGATGTATAAAATATTTGGTATTCATCAAATGAAAGGGGTGGGGACCTGCTGACTATAAATTAAATAGCTAAAAAGTTAATTTATAATAAAACACGAATTGCGAAATACTATAACAAGGAATTTTATTTACAATTATAGAGCATTATAGAGCAAGAGCCCGCGACGGCCAGACCTTCGTTTTTTTATTAAAGTTGAAAGTTTTTCTGCTCATACCCCCTACTCAGGTAGAAATGATTAGCGACATATGAAGTTCGGATCATGGTGGCTTTGGCAAGGAGTAGGTAACACAGGGGCCTCCAAAGTTTCGTGAAAGTATAAAAGGTAATTTTTTTATATATTCTTCGGGATAGTATTAGAAGTCACGTCACCCATTGCCAGACACTTACTATCGTGGTAACCCCCTGCCAGACACCCTTAAACTTTAACAAATTGATAATGTTCAATGGTGTCTGGCAGGGGGTTTCCACGAAAGTAAGTGTCTGGCAATGGGTGATGTGACTTCTAATACTACCCCAAAGAATATATAAAAAAATTACCCATGCTTTCACGAAACTTTGGAGGCCCCTTTGTTACCTGCTCCCTGCCAAAGCCACCATGATCCAAACTTCATATGTCGCTAATTGTTCCTACCTGAGTAGCGGGTATGCGCAGAGAAACTTTCAGTTTTATAAAATAACGAAGGTCTGGTCGTCGCGGACTCTTAGTTTATTATGTTTCGCCAAGTAGCAGCGATGAAATCTGTCGAATTTATAAGTATAATAAAATAACGTTTTATATTACAAACAACAAATTCAAGCACATTTTCGTTTTAGTTTTTTTCGTTAATCGGTTAACCGGTTATTTTGAAATTTTACTATTCGATAGCCTGATAGTAAAAAAGTTGATGATTTCCATCGCTAGTAATCCAGTATAATATTATACTCTTTAATATTGCGACGTCCTAAATAACTAAAACTCTAACCTAAGGTTACGAGGAGGATAGATTTTTTTAAACAAGCAAACGCGATGCATCAACAAGGAATATCCACTTTTATTGAGTAAAGAATAGGAATTATTAGACTTTTTTTTTAACAAAAAGTGTTGTGTAATAGGGTTTACAATATGTGTCACAACAACAAATAAATACCTTTTAAGGCCTAGGTCCCACAAACAACTGCGTTCCAAGGTCTTGATGAACGCTTTTTTTAAACCTCTGCAGGTTGAAGCCCCCTGAGACTAAGGGTTCCGGCAAACTATTCCATTTGTATGCAGTTCGGACAAAGAAGTCTTTCTGCGATCTGTCAATATGCCAGCGCGAGATCTCGACCGTTTCACTGGTTGCGGTAGCCGATTGCCGAGTGGAACGGGGTAAGAATAGGTTTGAGGCATGATGCCGCTGATTTCATCTGAGCACTGCTGATGACGATATTTGTAAAAAACAACGAGGTCAGCAACAGTGCGACGATGTTGTAGGGAATCAAATTTTGATGTCAAAGCTCGATCACCCAGAATTCGTATAACCCGCTTGTGAACAGAGGCCAAGAGGGCCAATATGGAAACAGAAGCAGCACCCCAAACTTGACAACAATACTCCATACAGGGACGAATATAGGACTTATAAACATGGAGCAATCGGTATGGAGTGAAAATTTTTTTGCATCTATTTAAGAGGCCGAGTTTTTTAGACGCGCTTTTTGCCATCGCCATTACTTGATCGTTCCAGAGTATGTCATTTGAAACTGTGACACCCATTAAACGGATGTTTTTACATTCACCTATTGGTTCATCACACATACTGAATAAAATATCTATGGGGAACTCGGTCTTTGATCTGGAAACAATCAACAGCTGTGTAAAGTTGAAATTGACCAGGTTTTGGTCACCCCAATCGGCGACTTTTTTTAGGTCTTTATTCACGTTTATGGCAGCGTCTCTCCGGTCAGGATTAATTCGTTCGTGCATTTTAACTTTTGAAGGAAGGAGCTCGAACGACTTGTGCAGAGTACTATCATCTGCAAAACTATTTATTGGGTTGCTGGTGATTTTCAACAATTCGTTGATATAAATCAAAAATAGGGTTGGGGACAATGTTGAGCCTTGAGATACACCAGCGGTAATTAGTCAGAAGAAAATCCGTCTAAGGAAACCGAAATGTATCGGTTGGATAGAAAATTTTGAATCAGCTTCACAACATTGAGATGAAAACCATACGCAACGAGCTGGTTGATTAAGTTGGCATGCCAGACTCGATCGAATGCCTAGGAGATGTCTACGGCGATAACGTATGTTTCACCACCTTTATCAAGTATGCTGTTCCAACAATGCGCTGCATAGTTTAATAGATCGGTAGTTAATCTTTTGTTTCGAAAACCGTATTGGCTGCCGGATATCAAATGATTTACTTCCAGAAATTATGAAATGTGTGTATTAATATAATGCTCGTAGACTTTGGATAGGACCGATAGTAAAACTTTTGGCCTATAATTTGAGATATCGGATTTTGGTCCCTTTTTGGGGACGGGCTGGACATTTGCCAACTTCCAGCACGAGGGAAATATACCAAATCTGTAGGATTGGTAGAATATTTTAGTCAAAGTTGGTGCAAGTTCTTTGGAAAAGGTTTTTAAAATAATGGGTGGAATATTGTCCATTCCTGAAGCTTTGTTGATGTTTAACCCCTTTACAGGTTTGGCGACTATTTTGGGTTTGAAGTGAAGTGCATGCATATTAACTCTTGAAGACTCGATTTGGGGTATTTCTTTAGAAGTTTCCAAAACAGTGGAGTTCAGAGCAAAGCGTTCAGCGAACAAGTTAGCTTTTCTTGCGGGATCATTAACGATTAAATCACCATCAATAATAGGGGGAAAAGAAGATTTTGTACCAGAATTTAAAGAATTAATGGTACTGCAGAAACTCTTGTCAGAAACAGACATAGACGTAAGTTTTGAGGTTTTCGCTCTGTCAATTTCAGACTTTTCGTTTGAGATAATCTGGCTAAATATTTTGTTGGCCTTTAGATATTGGGATCGATTAGCGGGAGTTTTGTTATGAATCCAAATATTAAATGATCTACGTTTGTTTCTAAGTGCCGTTTTGGCAGCTTTCGAATACAAGTATTTTTGTTTGGGTTTTATTATGGAGAAACGGAAAAATTTATTGATAGCAAATTTGATGGTTTCTGTAAAGTTTTGAGCAGAAACATTTACATTATCAGTGTAAAAACAATGACGGTCGAAAATGAAACCATGGAAAAAATTTTGAAGACCACTCTTATCCATTTTAGAGTAGTGAAATATTTTACGGGGTTTCGGAGCTATATAAGAACTGAATCTAAAAAATTATGGTGCAAATTATGAAACTTTTTGCAATCCATACAATTTTAGAGCGATCTAGTTTCGAACTAATGAGAAAGTTTTAAACTTTAAAAAAGTTTATCATTCTCATCAGGGCTAGCCGACTAGATAAACTCTACCAAAAAATGTCAACGCTAATGAATATAAACCAAAAATTAGGTTACAACTCTAGCGAAGTGTAAAAACAAAAAATTTACATAAACATAAATTTAATAGATTCAGGTTTAGTCAATTAATTTCTCTGGTGATCACTGTTTTTAAAGTTTAAAATTCAGTTTTTTTAAAGTTTAAAATTTTCTCATTGGTTCGAAACCAGATCGCTCTAAAATTGTATGAATTGCAAAAAGTTTCATAATTTGCAGCATAATTTTTTTAGATTCAGTTCTTATATTCTTGATGGGAGATTTTCCATCGGGGTGATGTTATATCACAAATAATTTACTGAATTAATTGTTGGGAGCTGTAGTCTTAAGTAAATCAATTTTGATAACTGATGAAATTAAATAATGAACAGAATTTCCAATACTACCTTTCGCGACATCGACACTCGTAATATCTGGCATTGTGGTAAAATAGAGATCGAAAAGAAAACTATTATCACCGCCATTACGGGGAGTGTATGTCGAGTTTTTAACAATTTGGAATAGGGCCCGAGATGCGGCGAAATATTCTGCCACACTCAAAAAAATAAAAGTCACTTTTACAAAATTTTTATAAATATACAACACACAAAAGTTTTTGATAAAACTACATTTTTTTTCCTTCAAATCCAAAAATAATTTGTAAATCAAATAAATTTTTGGTTTTCTCAAATGATTTTTTTTTCAATGTACAATATTTTTGGTAAACTTACAAAAAAATTTGTGAGTTGTATATTTATAAAAAATTTGTAAAATTTACTTAGTTTTTTTAGTTTTTCCACTATTGTCAACATCGTCAGTCGATTTGGAGAATTCCAACCATGATTTGTTGTGGACATTGAAGCCATCGGTAACGATAACTTCACAATTAAGGGGCTTTGTTCTAATCTCGTCCACAATTTTTGTCAGTAAATTAAAAAAGTTTGGGCTATGTTTGTTGGGGGACCGGTATAAAGCTATTGTAAAAAAAGTCATTTCTGGAAGACAAATCTTTAAAACCAGTGTATTGAAGCCGTCACCGTGTAGTTCAAAATTTGGAAAGCGTGTATACGCATGAATGAATGCGCATACGCCCTGATGGAGTTTGAAAGCTGATTCGAGCCTATATTTGGAACTAAGCGATTCTATAAAGAGAGAATTTTCAGAAACTGCCATA
This sequence comes from Diogma glabrata, assembly GCA_963693315.1. NCBI lineage: Eukaryota > Metazoa > Arthropoda > Insecta > Diptera > Cylindrotomidae > Diogma > Diogma glabrata. Next base: position 121,335,491 of record OY856186.1, on the reverse strand, counting down.
TATATCATAAGGTTTATTTTATTTTTTTATGTTTTATTAAAGAATGGATAACTAAGGAAAAAATCCTAATATACAATAAAATATGACATATGCCAATATTTCATAATAAGATGAAGGTATAATAACAAAATAATAAGTGAAAATCAAATTATGAGAAATTTGCAGAAAACAAAACAAAGCTAATTGTCAATAATCCAGCTGATGCAGCGCACCAAAAATGCACCGCTCACTACCTCAATCGAGGCACAAAGCCCACACAAAATTACGTGTTGGTCTGATTCGTCAGAAGAGCTAATGAGCGGTACCACTTACGGAACGTTGCCCAGCTAAGACTGGAAGTGCTGCCGTTGACTAATTAAAGTTCGTCCGCCAGCACCCTAAGATATCATCTTGGCTAATGACATCTCCTGCCATTGCCAGTGGTATGTAATATCTCACGCTAACTCATATGTCAATGGCAGGGACTGGAGTACGCAGGGTAGTCAGACCCGTAGATCAACATTGATCATAATCGATCAAAATCGATCCCTCCTGCGGTAGCATTAAGAATGAGGAATCTTTAGAAAAGGATGTTTGTATAGATCGCTAATCATAAAATACTATAAGATGGATGTAACGGAAAACGTATAACTAATGTTAAATCAAATTTGCACATTGTAGTGATAATAGGTGAAACATCTTTTATCGGTCACTAAAGTGTGTACACTGAAAAAAAAATTAAAGTAATGATAACCTCATCTCGAAGTTAATAGTTTATTATTTTGAAATAAACATTTCGTGATGTTGTCTCAACTACATCGTTCTGTAACTGCACAGTTGATCCATTCCACGGTAACTTACGTTACATTTAGACCATTTTTTCACATTCAGAACTTTGGTAGAAACAAATATTATCATACAAATTTTATTTTTAAAGTCAATTCTTATAATAATAATCAAAAGCAAAAAAATAAATATATAAATTGTGGTGTACTTATTTTAAAAAAAAAATTAACAGCCAAAAATAATGTGGTAACTTACGTTACTAAAAAAGGGATATTGCAATTGCCTTGAAGGCTAAAATTCTGTTCTATTAAAACAGTTCTCTGTTTGAGAGTATATTTATAATTTCTTGACATGTTTAGCAATTTCTTTTAATAGGTTTGGAGATTTTATTTTAAAAACTACAATTTGTATAAATATTTAAATGGGTAACTTACGTTACAGTAACTTACGTTACAAAATTCCCTTTGCAATTTTTTTTATAATATTTAAATATAAAAGGTAATTAAGCTAATTTTAATCAATAAAATAAAATTAAGTAAAGCATAACATTGTTTTATTCAATTCAAAAACAATAATATAATGGAATTAATCATAATTGTATAATAAAAATTGACTATTTAAACTTATAATGTCCTCTTTTATTGGCAAGTACAGGTGGTTCAATTTTTTATCATGTTTTCCTTTTTATAAAAGATTTTATCTTTATTTTCTGGTCATTTCCAATAGGTTCTTACAGCCACCATTACGTTTACTTTATATTCATTATCTTAAACGAACGTTAAAACTCCAGGATATAATGAGTTTTCATACTCAACCATATACCAATCCCCAGCTTTTATATCTGATTTTCCTTTTTGTTTCTCAAAATCTTTGACTAAATAAAACCCTTCTGTTTCTTCTTCCTTTGTTCTTAAATGATGGACTAACTTAATCTTTTCAATGAAGGAAGCTTGTAAAAATGCTTTGGATGGATTGAGATTTTCGCTACGCATCTTAATATCAGCTGAGGTGATTTCTATAAAATTTATTTTAGATGGCTAGTCGTGTGCTGCAGAAACAAACTCACTTGCATTGGTTGTCATCAATGTATTTTCGTTTTAGTACAGCATTTCGCACACTCCTTTTTATGGATCCACCTGTCCCATCAACAGGACCTTTGCCATGGGAAGAGGCAAAATAGTTCCAGGTTAGCTTTTTTCAGTGGTGATGCTCAAGAACATGCAAGGCTGAAGCTATGTAACGATTTTTAAATTGGCTGCTTGGCCCATCTGACCGAATATGTACATATTTTATTTCTTCAGGAAATTGTTCTAGAATGCAGTCTATGTAAGGTACTACGTTTTTTGGAATGACTTAAATTGTCCGAAATCAAAGCCATTGAGTGGTGTTTACCAGAATACCATGCTGACACGGCATGTTAATTCTGAACAGAGGACTAGTACCTTGTAATTGGGTAACTTGCGTTGCATATATATATTGGTAACTTACGTAGCACATTTTGATTATTGCCAAAAAAACAAATAAGTAATATTTAAAAGAAAACTATTGCTGTCAGTTTAGTATTCACCTATCAGTAAGAAAATTTGAAATGATTAACATTGTTTTTCCATCTCTTATTTTCAAATAAAACTGTTTACAAGTTTTAGTAACTTACGTTACATGTAACAGTGTACTTTTGAAATGCATATAATTTAGTTAATTTAACTAGAAAGCTTGTTTAAGAAGTGTACAATATTAACTTTAAGTGCAATAATCAATATTTATCGATCGTAACATTTATTTTAAATATAATAATGTAACTTACTATTATTAAAAATTTGACAATGTGATTTGCAAAATCAAAACAAACAGAAAACCAACTTCAAAGTGTTGCCAATGCTAAAAAAACTAAATGCTTGAGAGAGAAATATTAAAAATATGAAACTTCTAACATTTCTAAACCAAATAATACGCAAAACAATCCCTTTACTGTAATTTGATATTTTCACTGTTTTTCCCCACCAGCATGGAATGTCCCAGTTATTGAATCGCCATATCCGCTCCCACGGCGAGGTTGCGAAAACTGTATTTCCATTGGAAATAGAATCTGTTTTTTTGAGTGTACAACTGACATATATCAACTAAAGAATGGAAACATATTTCAAAATACTATGTGCACTTTAATAAATGTTTCAACGTTTTAAAGATACTCTTACTTGGTATAATCTAATGTTTTTTTATCTTTTATATTTTAATACTATTTATCAAAAATTTGAAGGATGGTTTAATTTTATTAAAGTGAAGAATAAATATATTTTGTCTAAATAAAATACAATTTTCCATTCAGCTGTCTCATTAAGAATAACAAAGAATAGAATGAAATACGATATTTTTAAAATTTTATCTTACAATAGACAAAACTTAGAAAATCACTTATATACATCAATCATTACAACAATTAAATCATTTTTATTCTGCAAATGTTTTTCAGCATCACATTTTCTTTAAATAAATTAATCTAAAAATATTCTTTGCTTTTTTTAAATTTTCTTATCTAGTATAAGTACCAATATATATTTTAATATGGATTTATGTAGTCATATAACGAATATAAGAAATTCAGAAATAAATTTATGATGCAAAAATTATGATATATACGAAGAAAAAATAGAAATTAAGATTAAATATTGTAGAAGCGAACGCATTTTCAGTATTTTAATTAATACTACAGATCGATAATCAATTTTTAACAATTAGAGTAAAAACACTCGCCCACAAAGAACACTTCCAACATTTTAGAGAAACATTCTAAAGTTTCAAAAAGACTTATGCTTGATTTGAATCAGTTAAACTTATTGAGCACTTGTAGTACTTGAAACTAGAAGAGTTACAAAACCACATTTTACAAGTATCAGATTTACTGCACTGAAAAAACATTAAAGTCATGAACCTCATTTCGATGTTGGCAGTTTATTATTCAATCAAAATTGAAGTATGTATTTTATTAATTAAACTATATTTAATTTTCACATAAACATTACGTGCGGTTGTCTCAACTACATCGTTCTGTAACTGTACAGTTGTTGAATCAATTTCGGAATTCGAATCGCCATATCTGCCCTCGCGGTGAGGTTGAGACAACTGCATTTCGATTGAAAATAGAACATGCTTTTTTAGTGTGTGAGATAACGTTGTGTCAATGTAAAACTTAGTTTTTTGAAGTTATACTTCTTTGCGCTCGTTGTAAATATTTTGATGGGGTGTTAATCGAGAAACCGCGTCACGCTTGTTTAAGTTATATTTTAGCCTTTATGCTGTATGGTAATAAAGACGAAATTAGTAAATCAACCTTATGCTGTATGGTAATAAAGACGAAATTACTAAATCAATCATATTTTATAATAATAAAACATTATTCGCTTAGTTATCTTTGATTAATTTTTTTTTCACTTTTCAGAATTATCATTAAAAGGAATAGTTAATGTATAATGTGACAAACAAATATGTACATTTATATGAAAATTATTTTTTAACAAATACATATTTCTAATTTACAACAAATATGTTCTTATGGTTTGCAATTATATAAAATATGTACATATTTCTATGCATTAGCACCAATACGATACATATAAGCATTGCTTATATATGATTAAACAAACCTGCTTGCATTAGCAGAACTGCCCTCACATGTTCCAAAAATTGGAAATTGACGTTTCTTTTCCTCTTCTTAGAAACATTGATTAACCAAGAATTTGCATTGGAACCTTAGTACCGAAGAAAAAGATTATGAACAATATCAAAGCTACAGGTTTAAAGTGTTTTACTTATTGAGTGAAATATGCTTCTCCATTACTTTCAAAACTATTATTGTTATTGCAAGGGATCTATAAAATATATGCAAATATGTTAACAAATGGTGTGATTTGACTGTTTTAATAATAATATATAAGTCTGAACTCGGAATTTACAAATGAAATTAGTCTTATTATTATTTTTTCCAATTTTTGTTTTAAGTTGTGGGAAGAAATGTCGAAATAAGACGATGACCATAAAGCGATAAAACCCATTAAACGAAAATTTATTTAACGAAAAATTAGCTTCGATTTAGCAAAATCCCTACTCCCATGAATTTTTTTAAATTTTTTCTTTTGTAATGTTCGAAGTTAAGGGGAGGACAAAAAACCACTCGTTTTTGGTAATAACTCAAAAACTAAGCAGTCGAAAATTCAGTGAACATTTTTTTTGAAATACTTCCATTTTTTTCGATTTTTATAGACTAAACTCGATTCCTTAAAAAAACTTTTATTTTGCTATCTCCTTATCTATGTCCATAAAATATAGATAAAAACAAATATTTCAAATTTTTTTGTTATCATCAGGTGTGGGACAACACATTTAATAACTATTGAAAATTTCAAGTTGATAGCACTTATAGTTTGTGAGTAAATTGATTATGTAGAAATTCGGACGGACACCGAAGTCTCACCAATACGGTACCGTTTTTACTTTATCAAAGTACGGAACCCTAAAAAGAAAGAAAAGGTCTTTTTTGAAATCGCAACGTTTGAAAAACTAAAATTTAAAAAAATTATATTAAAATATAAATACGCTTATCAGTGTAATGTTTTTATAAAGTTACCTTTCAAACCAAAAAAAATAATTAAAATCAGTTTACCCGTTTGGCCATAATTTAACTTTAAACTTTCTTTGTCTCTAAAATTCATAAGATATTTCGATAAACCCTGTGTGAAAACTAATAAAAAACACGTATCACATTTTTTTAATGTTCCTTACCAGTTGTAAAATGGCATAAATTTTTTCACATATAAAATATTTCCACTTATAACCGTAAACTTTTTTAAATTTTTTCTTTTGTAATGGCCGAAGAGGAGGGGCAGGAAAAAAATTTTCACATTTTTGAAAATAAGTCGAAAACTGAGCTTTCAAAAATTACAAAAATAAATGCTTTGGAGTAGAAAAAAATTACCTTTCATATAACACACCACCACACTGGAAAAAAATCACCTTCACTCAATATGGTCAAAAATATTTTTTTTTTTCAAAATTTTCACTCTCAACCCCTTCTAAATAACATTTTAGATAATGATCCGCTATAGTTTTCGTTGAATATTTACAAAATTTCCTTTACTAAACCGTAAATTTTTTCAATTTTTCCTTTTGTAATGTTCGATGTTAAGGACAGGAAAAAATTTCCACAATTTTTAAAATAAGTCGAAATTTGTGCTTTTGAAAATTACAAGAAAAATACGAAAAAAGACAAAAAACAATCCGTCTGTCTGCCGGCAGTGTGTCAAAGTGTGTCAAAACAAGAAAAGTTGCACGTATTTTGCTTAAAAAAACGTTCATTTTAAGAGAGAACAGAACATAAAAAGGTAACCAACAACACCACGTTACCTTTGCACAAATATTACGGTGACCACACTAGTTGTCGATTGAAGTCGAGAAAGCCTCCACATAAAACTGCCAGCAACCTGCTGGCAACTAATTTTAATATCTTGGATGCCTGGGACACCTCCTGGAATGATTACAACACCTGACGTTTCTATTACTAACCCGACTTCTGCCCAACCTGGTTTCGATCTGCCACGTCATACCTGGACTACACTAAACCGAATAAGAAAGAATCATGGACGTTGTGCTGATTCTTTCTACAAGTGGGGCATCTCAGAGTGCCCTCAATGTGACTGCGGAGCTCCACAACAAACCATAAAACACATTGCAACTGTGTGTCTAATTCGACGATACAATGGCGACATCTCAGACATCCAATTGGCAACTCTCGATGTAGTAGCATGGATAGACTCACTCGATGTAAACATCTAATGTTCAAATAAAAATATGTTCAAATATTTTAATATCTTACTTTTTAATTTTTTTTTTAATTTTTAATTAAAAGACGCGCAATCAAATCGATTGTAAGCTTATTTAGTGTGTATTCATGTTTTGTTTTATGTAGATTTCATAGGAAAATCTACCTATTTTAAGTTATATTTTTATTTTTAATGTGTCACAACAAAAACCATACGCTAAATAAAAAATGTTTAAGTAATTAGGAGTAGTAACATTGAATGTAGAGAAATTTGTATGGTCGGCATTGTTATGTGAGACCAGGACCTTGATTATGTTATTTGTTATTATAAGTGTATAAAAAATATGAAAGAATGATTTTTATTTATTTTTTTATGCCATGACTTCTGAACAACAGGAACCTTTGGAAAATAAGTTTGAATTTTTGATTATATTATAATTTTTGCAATATTTTTGGAATTTTGAAATTTCAATCTTTGATTTTAAATTGATTTTTGGTATATATTTAGAATTTTGAAAAAAGTTGATTATAATTTTTGGAATATATTTGGAATTTTGAAGAAAATTTAAAATTTTTGATTTTGTAATATTATCTTGAATTCTAAAAATTCTATAAATATTTTGAAGAAAGTTGGAATTTATAATTTTATTATAATTTTTGAAATCTTGGAAAAAGTTGAATTTCTGATTTTGTTATAATTTTTGGAATATTTTAGAATTAAAAATTTTTGGAATTTCGAAAACAGTTTGAACTGTCCATTTTGTAATATTCTCTTAAATATGTTTGGAATTTCAAAGAAAGTTGTTATTTTTATAATTTTTATAATTTTTTTAAATTAATTCAATCAATTCAATCGGGTCTCGTTTTTTCCGGGAACGTATTTATGTTTCGTGTTAGTTTTGTAAAAAGCTTCTCCACAGAGATAAAATAGTACTTTACAAAGAGTTTGATGTTTAATATACATCGCTGGCCCGAAACTAAAAACAATGTCCTGGAAAAAGAATTTTCTGAAAACTATATATAAAAATATATCTTGAAGCCTTGAGATTTAAGTCTCTTAATATTTTTTCTGTTGTAATGTTCGAGGTTAAGGGACAGAAAGGCAAATTTTCACATTTTTATAAGTCCAAAACGGTGCTTTTGAAAATTAGAAAAAAAATTGTTTTGTACTAGAAAAAAATTCAACTTGTTGTACTAGAAAAAAAAATCAACCCTCCTTTTACTCGCTAAGGTCAAAACTTATATTTTTTTAAAATTTTCAGCTTTCACCCCCTTCAAATAACATTTGAAATGATGAACCTATAGTTTTCGTTCAATCTTTGCAACATTTCCTATAACCGTGAATTTTTTTTTATTTTTTCTGTTAGTAGTAATGTTCGAAGCTAAAAGGGGATGGGGTGGAAAAGAACATAAAAAAAAACTTACCTTTCTGGTAATAACTCAAAAACTAAGCAGTTGATAATTTATTAAACTTATTTTTTAAATGTCAATTTTTTTCGATTTTTCTAAATCAAACTCGATTCCTTAAAAATACATTTATGTTTTACTATCTGCTTATCTATTTCTATAAAATATACAAATACAAACAAATAAATATCTGCAATAGGCGTGGACAAATACATTTTATAACTATAGAAAATTTCAATTTGATAGCACTTATAGTTTGTGAGAAAATCAATTATGTAGAAATTCGGAAGGACACCAATTTTTGTATATTTGATATGTTTGTTTGATTTTGATTTCTCACCAATAGGGTACCGTTTTTAATTTTTTAAAGTACAGAACCCTAAAAACAAAGATTTTTATTTTATGTTTTGGTACTAATAATTCCAAACAATTAAACAATTTTATTCTATTTCGAATTGTTTGGTATTTTGAAAATCAAATGACCTACAACGAAAAACATCAAATTTTAGACTTATGAGAAACCAAAAAACAATCATAAAAAATAGTAGTTTTTCCTACAAGAGATGAAAACACCGTTTTTTTCATGAGTAAACATTTGTTCACGAGACGCGCTAGTGTCGAGTAAAACCAGTTTTTCGAAACCAGACCGAGGTATGGGCGAAAAAATATTTATTAAGGGCGTATGATCTCTGGTTCATGTTAATTTATAACCAATCTAAATAAAATCGAAAAATAAAATAGTTTTCGTTTACTCAACCTGTTCGAGGTAAAGTAGATTAAACATTTGAGCAAGTTTTATCTAAAATGAAATTCATTGTTTTTAGTTTTAGGCAGCGATGTATATTAATTATAAAATTCTTTGTCAATGAGCAAGTATTTTATTTCTGTTTAGAACTTTATTACAAAACTAATACGAAACATCAATACGTTGCCGGAAAATTATAACAAATCGTATATTAACGTAATTTAGTGAAAAATGATTCACTCAGCAAACTACTCAAAAACCTCTACACTAATTTAAACTTTTCAAAAACAGTAATTTAAACTTTTCAAAAACAAAAAACCTGTTATCTATCAATTTCATGTTCAATTACATTTCACGTTATACAAATAATAAATTTTATTTTTTTTTCAAAATAAGGGGCCTTATTAAATTGATTTAAAAAATTATAACAAAATCAAGCATTCAGACTTTTTCGAAGATTCCAAAAATTATAATAAAATCAAAACTTCCAACTTTCTTCAAAATTCCAAAAATTTTCAAAAAGATATTCGAAAATCGAAAATTCAAACTTTTCCACAAATACTTTAAAAATAAAATCAAAAATTTAAATTTTTTTTTAGAATTCTAAAAATATTACAAAATCAAAGATTGAAACTTTCTTCAAAATTCCAAAAATATTGCAAAAATTATAACAAAATCAACAAATAAACTTTTTTCAAAATTTAGAAAATATTCCAAAAATTATAACAAAATCAATAATTTAAACTTTTTCAGAACTCCAAATATATTGCAAAAATTATAAAAAAATTAAAATTCAAATTTTCTCCTAAATTCTTTATATATTGCAAAAATTGTTACAAAATCAAATATACAAACTTTTTTCAAAATTCTAAAAGTATTGCAAAAATTATAATAAAATCAAAAATATCAAACATTTAAAGTTTTTAAAAATTATAAAAATATTTCAAAGCTTATTACAAAATTAAAAATTGAAACATTTTTCCTATTTCCAAAAAAATTGCAAAAATTATAACAAAATCACAACTATAAACTTTTTCCAAAATTCCAAACATTATAATAAAATCAAAAATTTAAACTTTTTCCAAAATTCAAAAAACATTCCAAAAGTTTTAACAAAATCAACGATTGAAATGTTTTTCGAAATTAAAAAAATGTTGCAAAAACATAATCAAAAATTCAAACTTATTTTCCAACTGTTTCTGTTATTCAGAAGTCGTTGAAGCTGGAATCACACAAAAAATTATTTAAGAAACATATTTAATCTGCAACAACATGATATTTTCCAACTGTTTCCTATAATTTGGGAAAAGTTGAAACTGATTAGAACCATATTCCATGTCCATCTTTATGTTCAATTACATTTCATGTCATATACATAATTAATTTTATGTTTGTCAAAAAAATTTGTTTAAAAAATAAATTAAATTCATTCGTAACGATATGTAAATTGTTACCTAGCATGGTTCTGGTTTTTAAATAATGTTTGGTTATAAAGCATTCTGTACTTAAAGATTCATAATAATCAAATAAGTGCATAATTTGAAATTATTTGTAAATAGTTGTATGCATAGTTGTATGCATAGTTGTATTTTATCGTTTTATCAAGTACTACATCCCCGAGCCAAATGTGAAATTCTTACCTCCACTTTTTTTTTGGTATTTCTCAACGTTTTAGGACCAACTGATTCTAAAGAAGCAAAAAAAATGTGCATCTGTCTGCCAGCCGTCACAGCCGTCGTTACAAATAAAAACCGCTGGAGCGATTTCAAAAGTTTTTGTTTCTAAAAGTAGACTATGCTAATAGTAAGAGGACGATATGTTCGATAACTGTATCGAAAGTGTGTCGAAAAATCATCAAGTGTGTTGAAACAAGAAAATTTGCATATTTTTTGCTTAACAAATGTTCATATAATAGTTGTATAATATAATAGTTATGTTACACAACTATTATATGTATAATAGTTGTATAATAGTTTGTCAAAAAATAACATTAAGTGTGTCAAAAGAATGAATTTTATTTATTTTTTTATCCAATTTTTTTGAAAAGCAAAATTAATTATTTGTATGATATGAAATGTAATTTACATGAAATTGAACATGGAATATGGTTCTATCCAGTTTGAACTGCACCCAACTTATAGAAACAGTTGGGAAATATCAAGCTCTGGCAGATTAAATGTCGTTTTTTAAAAAAAAATAGTAATTATTAGGGAGATGTTTTTTGAGTAATTTTCCTTGTGATTCCAGATGCCACGACTTCTGAATAACAGGTGGAAAATGAGTTGAATTTTTGATTTTGTTATAATTTTTGCAATATTTTTGGAATTTTGAAAAAAGTTTTAATCTTTTTTTATAATTTTTATAATCTTAATCTTAATCTTTTATAATTTTAATCTTTTTTTATAATTTTATAATTTTTGAAATATTTTTAGAATTCTAAAAAAAGATTGTATTTTTAATAATTTTTGCAATATTTTTGGAATTTTGGAAAAAGACCAATTTTTGATTTTGCAATATTTTTGGAATTTTGAAAAATGTTGAATTTGAATTTTAAATTTGTTATAATTCTTGGAAAATTTTTAGTATTTTGAAAAAAGACAAACGTTTTTGGAATTTTGAAAAAATTCTGTATTATTAATTTTATTATATAATTTTTGCAATATTTTTAGAACTTTGGAAAAAGTTTGATTTTCGATTTTGATATAATTTTTGACTTATTTTAAGAATTTTGAAAAAGTTTAGATTTTAGATTTTGCAATATTCTCTTGAATATTTTTGAAATTTTAAGGAAAGTAGGAAATTTTTGATTTTATTATAGATTTTGGAATCTTGGAAAAAAGTTTGAATATTTCATTTTGTTATAATTTTTTTAAATCAATTCAATCAGACCTCTTTTTCTGAAAGAAATTTAATTAATTGATTGTATGACATGAGATATAATTGAACATGAAATTGGTAGATAATGGGTTGTTTGTTTTTGAAAAGTTGAAATTGCTGAACTCTAAATGGAATGGTTTTTGAGTAGCTTGCTGAGTTTATCATCTTTTCAATAAATTCTGTTAATTTATGATCTGTTGTATAATTGCCGACAACGTATTGATGTTTCGTGTTAGTATTATAATAAAGTTCTACACAGAGATAAAATAATTGTAATTTTACAAAGAAGTTTTTGTTTAATAAACATCGCTGCCCGAAACTAAAAACAATTTCCTCATAAAAGCCTTTTGTAGAAAACTGTATAAAAATCCTTAACTCATACCGAAGTCTTGATATCTCTGAGATTTCAGCCCCTTCATAATTTTTAATTAAAATATTTCTTGTATTGTTATGTTCCGTATTTCTTGAAGTTTAATTTGTATTTTAAGGCAGCGGTGGTTATGGCAATATTGGATTGAGTCTTATTACATTACGCACGCAATAAGAATATATTATGTTACTGTTATCAAGGTGGTTTAATCAAATTAATAAACCATAAACCTTCTGCATTAAATTATTAAAAAACATCACATGTGACAGTTTCTTGTATGGTCGTAAAAAATAATTTGCGTTTCGTTTTATAAAAATTTTGCCCAGTGATCCCAAAGAAACATAAATTAAAACATAAATTAAAATATTTAAAAAAAATTTATTTGACAAATTTAAATTGAAATGGTTGAAATTATATTTCACCTTTGTTCTAAGCCGAACTAACATGTGATATAAATCTGTATGTGGGAGGTAAACTACACCAAGTCACATATATAAAATTTTACAGTAAACCCAAAAAACTGTTTGAAAATCACAAACCCTTCTATCTCTCCATTAACTGCTTCCCGTACCCCGACTTTTTTTATTGCTCTGTAATTTTTTTTTATTTTCATGATATCCTTAATTAAATTACGTCATATTATGTAACGGTTATTTGTGAAAAAGGACTTGGTGTGCTTTACCTCACAATGATGAATCTTAGTATTCCCAAGTCCCTTGAAACATACAGCACCAAGTTCAAGACAATTGTACATAAAATATGTTTCCAAAAATAATGTTAAACTTTACTTCAAAATATATTATTAAACAATGTAAGTTTAACGTTAAAAACGTTTAACATTGTTTACATTTTTTTAAGAAATTAAAAGAAAGACGTTAAAACCTAAAGACACATTAATTAAGTGCACTTGGTGTTATTTACCTCTAAATATATTGTTGTCGTCTACAACACTATTTAGTTATAAACAGAACTATGTACACTTGATGTTCTTTACCTCTTAAACATTTTGGACTTGGTGTCAAAATTTGTTCACTTGACGTTCTTTACCTCTAGGGGCTTTGGACTTGATGTCAGTTAAAATTGTTATATCTCGAAAACTACACTAGTTAGGACTCAGCTATTAACCTCTCGGTAGAGAACAAAATCCTGATTCTAACAGTATAAAAAAACGTATTTTGAAAAAATTGTGACTTGGTGTAGTTTACCTCCCACATACAGAAACATGAGTTCTATCGATTAAAAGTTGAAAATCACATACAACAGAAACAGAAACAGAATTGTTTGCTGTCAAATTTGTATGAAATTCTGTTTTTGTTTCTGTTGTATGTTAATGCCCGGCTTAAATGGTTCAAATTTGGGTGCGCGTTCACGATTTTTATTTATAAAGATATAGAGTTTTTGGTTGTCTTGAATTTTAATCTTAGCTTTTTAAATAAAGACATACTACACCAAAATTTTGGAAAATAAAACTCATATTAAATCTACCTATAATGTACACCAAAAGTTTCCAATAAAATAAAAAATAACCAATGTCATCTCTTTTGTAAAATTTATCAGTTTTACCAGTGCTTTTTCAACCATCGAGCTTTCTATCCTGTTCAATCTCATACATAATTTGTTTTCTGTTGGTTTTTAGATTATCTCAGTTACAGACACGTATTTTCTTTTATCATATTATAAATACGATTGTGTCTTTTGTATTCAATGTCTGTTTACTACAACTCTTTTACGTTTGTTGCATTTATTATTATGAAAACCATAATAAACAAAAATAATAATAGAACGTGTCATTTTATGATTTATTTATAATGCAGTTCGGTATATTATATAACACTTCTATAGTTATTACCGCATTATATTATTATGGTACGATGCCGACCAGTTTTCTGTTTGCTTTTGGGTTTTAATCGAAATTTATTAGCTTGTGGTTGTTTCAGTTATATTTTTTAAAAGTTGTAAATTATTTTTAGTATATATATAGATTTTATTAAATTGATTTTAAGCTAGCTGACTCTTTAATTTGTTCCTTTAAAATGATTTTGCTTTAAAAGTAGGTCAGATGGAAAAAGAGCCAATAATTGAAAACAGGAAATTCACTTGTTTAAACAAACATGCCTGTCTCAACATTTTGGACGGTTGAATTGAGTCTTTATTTTACTTTTAAAAATGTCTTAACGAGATTTCTAACGTAATATAGAACTTACATATGATTAAAAATTTTATACAAATAAAAGGAAGTTGTAAAGTGTTATGAAATATTAGATTGCTCTAAAGTTTTTATAATAATTAATACAGCTTTTGTATAGAAATTACACTTGCCCAGGTAGGAAAAAACAATTTTTGACATTTGATAAAAAACTTGTTAAAAAATATGTTTGATTTGTAATTAATTTTTTTTTAATTTATTTAAAAAACACTTGTTGTTGTGCTGCAAATAGTATTTGTTAAGTTTAATATAAAATATAAATAACTAAAAATAATTATAACATTTAAATTAACCCTAACCGCTCAATCGATTTCGGTTGTTACACCATCTACGGGAGCTTACGAACTACTGAGTTAACAGTTGTTCGTAAGCTCCCGTAGATGGTGTAACAACCGATATCGATTGAGCGGTTAAGGTTAATTTAAATGTTATAATTATTTTCAGTTATTTATATTTTATATTAAACTTAACAAATACTAATTGCAGAACAACAACAAGTGTTTTATTTCAATTAAATCATGTTTTGCCAAGTGCCGTCAGTGACTACAGTAAAGTATAATTTATTTTTAGTTTACGGGTATGCGTACTCCAGTCTCTGCTATTGAAATATGAGATATCAAACACTACTGGAAATAGCAAAGAGATGTAACTAGCAAAGGTTATGTCAAGGTAGTGCTGGCGGATGACATCAATTTATTCAACGCTAACACCCCCTTCCTTCGTGCTATCATAAAATATTAACGTATGCCTAAATATTGGAAACGCAGTTTTTGTGGATAAAACATCAAATGTATTTACCGTTCCAAGTCGAAGCTGCATAAAAGTTTTTACTAACGATTATTTAGCGTTACGTTAAGCAGCAGACACGCTATAACGAAAATGAAATAACGATTATAACGAAAATGCAACTAAGGATGTGGTTTCGGTCGATTTAGTAAAGAAAATCTATTTGAAAGGTGATTGCATTAATTCACGCCTATGTTAATTCAATCCCCTTTTAGTCAGAATACAACAACAAGAAAATATTAAAATGGCTGCTTGAATTGGCAGAGAAATGAAAAAATTTAGGCAAATCGGATAAAGAGCACCCCATTTACACTGAATGTATAAGGATTTATTGACCATTCCACCAACAAGTTGTGAGTCGGAAAGGGCTTTTCAAGCCTTTGGAAATTAAAGTTCAATTTCGGTTCTGGAATTTTATTTGAATTAGTAATAAGTAAGAATTCGTTGAATTTGTAAGTTAATATTTTTATCTCAAAAAAACTCTCTGCCCTGAAAATCCAATGCATTAAAATTCGTCAAATGGGCCTAAAACTAAAATTCCGAGTGATTTTAAGTAGTTGTATAATTTGTAATTTAATAATTTGCTACAAAATTGTGGCGGGCGGCGGGCCACACCGAAACGTTACATTTCACATGTTCTGTAGAAAATTAGTTGTGAACTTAGATCGGTTCCAATTACTGAATTATATCGAAAACTCGAAAATTTATCTATACTTAAATTAGAATTGTGTTTCCTCTTTGTGGAATAGAGCTTGCTTTAGATATGTTGTAATCAATATAATGATATAATCCAATTTTCTCTAATTGTGTAAAAAAAATGTTATAACGGAAATGTTTTGGTGTGGACCTCCATAATATTGCAATTCAATTCGTTTGATAATCTTTGTATTATATAAAAAAAACTGGCAAACTACCTTTTTCAAATATTATGGGAATGAACAATTTCATCAATGTCATTGACTTATCATTTTGTTTTCATCATTATCTTATCATTTTGTTATCATCATTTCATCAACTATTTACAATATAACCATACCAGCTAATTATTTTAGGATTGATGTTTAAGGTTGTAAGTTTGTTAAGAAAATTTGAAAAATTAAGTTTTAAGTAATTTTAGTTCTACTCTGAATAAGGAAGATATCAGTTAGCATAGTACCTTCGTATATTCAATGAGGAAAACTATATTCAAGGTCTATATTTAAGGGATATAAGATACAGTACTTATAGTAATACTTTTCCGTTCATTATCTTAATCCTCTCCAGACAGAGACTCCAGTACGTAGAGTTGTTTAGCCTGTATAGATAAAAAATTAACAAGTTAACAAACATTATCTCTCCATGGGGTTCAAACTCATGTTTTCTTTCTGCAATTCTTCTTGGTATCTTCAATTCTTTTATGCAATTCTCTGTACAAAGCGACAGAGATATTTATTTTTTTTATTTTTTTAAAATAAATTTATTTATCGGTTTAACTTTACTGCATAATCTCGACCAGTAAAACTGGACTAAGGTTTTGTTAATGGTTTCGTTAGTTTGTGTTATGACTTACGACTTAATCAAGCGATCAATTATATTATGTTGTGCAGATTTAGTATTTAAATTTAAATATGTTACCCTCTACACCAAATGCTCCATACACCTCCTCATTACCGACCCGCGTTAACTAAATTTTATTTTAAGCAAGGTATTGAGAGCGACATACCGAATAAGCTTTCTCCCAAGTCCCAACACATAATCACGGAGAAAACCTGATTAAAAATAGTTACTCAGAAAAAACAAAAATTCCAAAATACAAACCAAAGTTTGAACTGTAAATAGACATAGCAAAGGATTAGAATTCTGGATTGATCTTTGAACCTTCTTGATCTTAGCGCTCCAGATATTCTTAGAGTCTAGAGATATAAGCGCAAAGCTAAAGAATGGATGATATCAACAGGCAACATCAACAGACAGCCAATCATCAAAAAACATGATCTGGGTAGTCTTTTTCTTTCTGCAGCGATCATAGTTTTGAAGAATAATTGCTACTGACAATACTGGCCTTGTGAATGCGTTCATCTATACTTATTTGTCTGTCTTTTCTGCTACTTATCATACATTACCGTACATGCCCAAATATTATTAAATCAACATGAACACGTAATTTTACTATACATAATTAATGATGATTTCAAAGGACAAGTTCAAAGTGAATTCAAAAAGCAAATAGCATGCTATCATCAAATGTTATAAAACTAGAATATATCGCGCTATAGTTCATTAAGTAACATTTTTTGGTTTCACATAAAATTATTAAACAAAAGCGTTAATAACCAGTTACGATCCAAAAGCATCAACCTAGAAAACCGACTATATTAATGAATTAAACTGAGTCATTCCAATATGAACGACATATAGAACATTATTTTGCCAGATCGAACTTATGCACCAATTATTTTTATTACAGGTTTTCGATTACATGAAACAAACCAGCAATGAACTGGAATTAGAAATGGCTGCTAACATTATACTTAAAATATCGGATATCATTATGAGCAGTATATTTTCTTTAAATAATCAGCAGGTAACATCAGTCAAAATATATTACATTAAAAAAATATTATAACCATGTAATCATGAAAGTACAGATTTTGTATAAGCAAAAAATAATATAAAATTTTTCAATTCGTTTGATGGAAATTACGATTAAACTTTAAATTTTCGTTTTACTTATTGTTTGTCTCAAATAAAACTTATTCATAAGAATAGTGAAAAATCAAATCTCATTTTCTTTTTAAGTTTTTCTCTTAAAAGAAGTAAATTTTTATAGTTTTGAAACCGGTTCCCGACTTTGCAGTAATCATAAAATAACGTTATACTGCTTTAACTTAAATCAATATTAATGGTTTTTGATGAAATAGCATTTTTATTATGACATGAGTCTATATAAGACATCCTGAAATTATAACATTATTTTGGTCCCTACTTTTTGCTTTAGTTTAAACAATTCAAATTATCACAATTTACATTTTATTTTTAAGTTTTATTCGATATTTTGTTTTTGCAGCAAATCAGAGAGTTACAAGACTTAATACAGACATCAATTATTTACCTTAATCCAACAATAGAAGCACACCAACCAATGGGAGTAACGAAAAGTTTAGCGTCCACACAAAGTAATCATTTACATTCGTTTCGGATATTTTCATCACAAATTAGATCACTTCCATTAAACCTACAAATTAATGGGTAAGAGAAATTAGATTTAATTTTGTATTTATCAAGACAAAATGGTATATCAACACGAATCTGTTTTGTGCTGTCATGTCAACTTTTTAAAATAATTTTGTTAAATGAATTAATAATCAAAATGAACAAGGTTGAAACATTTTTGTTAATTATTGTGTTATTCAATTAAATTAAAATTTAATTTTAAAATTACTAAACGTTGAGGACAGCAAACGAAACAGATTGAAGTTTATTAATTTGATTTTGTTTTATGCTATTTACTTATTGCGTTTTCGATAAATAATAATGAAATATTTTTCCACGACTTAAATGATCTATCGTATCCGATTTACTCACTTTTAGGAGATTTCTGAGCCAGGAAAACCTCTCTAGCCCTATCTCCCTTATGAATTTTAAGGTAAAAAAAGTTTCAATAAATGAAGTGTGAATGGATGAAGAACATACAGTAAGCATCAAGACGATCTGTTATTTTGTTGTTAAAAGCTGAACAAATTTTAAGAAACTTTTTTGCAGTTTCTTCCTCCAATTGACAGAATTTAACAATTTTTTAAAATATTGTTGTGTGTTACACCAACATAGATATCTTTGACCTAAGTTCTACAATCTACATCAACATGCGTTGTAAGATGTTGACGCATGTTTTTTTCTTTATTAATTAATTAGACATGTTTAGCACACTAAATATGAAATATTCATTACTTAGACTCTTTGAATATCCGAAGATACCATGTCAACTATAAAGGAAGGAGATGAGGAAAATGGAAGGAATGGTGATACTAATTGGGATACTAATGGGATACTAATTGTTTTAAGTGATGATGGACATTTTCTTTAAATGCCTGAGGGGAAAATTCATCGGGAAATACCTACAAAGGAAGGCATTGAGTTTCACAATTTGGCCACTCTATTAAAATAGTCGTTCTGGAAGGACACAGTTCTACAACGAGGTATTTGTACAACAAATGGAGGGGATAACTCGGCAGCTCTTGTTTTTCGATTATACTGCGCACACGATGGAAGAATATTTTGAATTTCCTTAGAGGAGAATTCGCTAAAGTTATATTTATAGTAGATTGACAATTCAGCCACATTTCTTCTGTGCTGGAGTAAATCAAGCTGGTCCTTTAGTTCGGTATTACCAATCAACCGTATTGCTTTTCTCTGTACAGAGTCTGCACGTTTTATTGTTGACTGACAAGACTGACCGTCCATACATGGACGAATAAAGGACTTGAGGATTAGCAAAATTTGCTCGGGATTGAAATACTTTTTACATCGACTCAAGAATACTAATTTTTGCATTGCAGATTTAGCGAGGTTGAACACATGTTTATTCCATTTCAGGTTATTTTGAATATCTACTCCAAGAAGTCTAACTGATTCAACCTCACGCAATTCCTCATAGTCTATTTTAATAGGGAAATTTTTATGTCGCTCTATTCGTGAGAGACGGCATAGTTTGGTTTTGGTTAGATTAAATGAAACAAGATTATGATCTCCCCATTCTATTATACGCTCCAGATCTTTGTTGAAAGACCCTATTAGCAGCTCTCTATCAGTGGTAACTACAGTATGAGATCGAAATTTAGGAGATGCATGTGATGCATGCAATGTGGAGTCATCAGCAAAACTATGGATTGGGTCGCACTGTGGAAATAAGTAAGTCAATAATGTATAGAAGAAACAAGGTTGGTGAGAGTGCAGAACCTTGGGGTTCTGGCATTGGTTGTGAAAATATTGGATGTGATACCATCTTAATTAACATGAAATTGGCGACCTGTAAGAAAACTATGAATCCATGAGACAGTAAGATGGTCTATGCCATAAGATTTTAATTTAGCTATGAGACTTTTATGCCACACTTTATCAAATGCTTTAGAAATGTCAATAAAATACGGAATGTTTCACCATGGTTTTCCAGCGATTTGTTCCGATCCGCAGCAAATATGAAAGTACAGCAAAACAAGTTAAATATATGGCAAGGAATGATCGCAGAAGATACACAGAAAGCATTCTCAAGACTGCAGAAACAGCAACATGCTAATAGAAATATGCGCACACTACACAAATGCGTGAGAAAGGTCACTAACAAATACACAAACACTCCACCAATAAAGAATGAATCTGGTCAAACCCTCACAACACATGAACAACAGCTAAATAGATGGAAAGAATAGTTCGAAGACAACTGCCACCAACATGAAGATAATTTGCAGTCTCTGGATGACAACTATAACGAAACTATCAGCACCCATCCACCAACGAAACGGGAAGTTAGAGATGCCATACAGAAACTCAAGAATAACAAATCTGCTGGTACCGATAATATATCAGCAGAATTACTCAAAGCAAATGTAAACACAACAGCAGCAGCTCTAACACCACTATTAGCTGATGTATGGAACAAAGGCAAAATACCAACCAAAAGGAAAGAGGGTTTAACCATAACAATTCCAAAGAAAGGTGATCTAAAAGAATGCAAAAATTGGATAGTTATATCTCTGCTCCATGCAACAATGAAAATACTAGGGATGATCATTCTCGAAAGAATATCTCCATCAATTAACATGAAACTATGAAATGAACAAGTCGGCTTTAGACCAGGAAGAATCTGTACCGATCATATCAACACAATCCGTATCATCATAGAGCAATCAAAAGAATGAAATCCACCATTGCATCTCCTCTTCGTGGACTTCGAACGCGCCTTCGACTCAATCAACAAATAAAAAAGTTGATATAATCAAAGAAATGTATGGGGATGCTGGAAACAGAATACAATACAAAGGACATCAAAGTTATAATTACTACAACCACTGAGGAGTGAGACAAGGCTGTGTACTATCCCCGCTACTACTCCTAATAGTACTAGATAGTATCATGAGAAAGCTCGATGATGCAAGTTCAAATGGAATCCAATGGAACACAACAAGACGGCTCAATGATCTAAATTACGCAGATGACATGTGTCTACTTACACACACACATACGGACATGCAGCAGAAAATACAGAAGCTATCAACCCTTGCATATGAAGTCAGTCTCAACATTAATACCAGAAAAACAAAGGCTATAAGATTGAACACCAAAACGATAACACCAATTACCATCAACAACACTACACAAGTGGATGAAGTTGACAAATTTGTGTACCTTGGTTGCACTGCAGCAAAAACAGACGGGACTGAAGAAGATATCAGTCAGCGTATTAACAAAGCCAGAAATACGTTCAATATGCTTTACTAGACTGGAATACATCCGTCCTGTCAAGAAAGACAAAGCTACGAATGTTCAATGTATGTGTCAAGTCAGTACTGCTGTATGGGTATGAAACGTGGAAACATACAAGAAAGATCACAAATCAACTACAGGTGTTTGTGAACAAATGCCTGAGAAGACTGATCAAATGCTTCTGGCCGAACACCATCAGTAACCAGGAACTTCTACGGCAGACAGAGCAGTTAGGCATTGAGACCGAGATAAAACAAAGGAAATGGAGATGGATAGGACATACACTGAGAAAATCAGCTGAAGATATAACAAGGATGTCCCTAGAGAAGAATCCACAAGGTAAAAGGAGAGTTGGAAGACAACCCATGATATGGAAGCAAACGGTGCTAGCTGAGGCAAAACAAATCGGCAAGACATGGGGTGAACTGAAAGTGATTGCCCCCAACAGAGTCAGATGGTCCAGTCTAGTAGACGCCCTATGCTCCTAAATGGAGGTAAAGGAAAAAAAAATATATGTAAAAATATGATTATTTAATATTATTAAAGACTTGTTTTTGCATTATACATTAATTTTTACGGTAATCGATGAAATTTGTATAAAAAAGTCAACACACAAAACATAAATCAAAATTGTGTTTTTGACATTGTTGGTTGTAATATTGTTCTTGTCAGATTTACAATATTGTGTTGAATTTTCACCAAATTGGTGTTACATAATACGAAATTCACAATATTGTGTGAATTTACAATATTATGATGACATTTATGTGTTCGGGAATAGGGCCCCTGAAATGGTTTACCGTTATAAATATCACATAAATATCAACTTTATTAAATCTACTTTTTCAGTGTGTTTTTCTCCTCAATGACGTTTGACGACCACATGCCTAGTGTTCGGTCGAGACAACGTGATAAAAAAAAATTATTATTTTTCGAAGTATTACCCGCAGCCATTTATCACGAAAAAAATCAGATTTTTTGTCGGTTTTAAATGTCAAAATGTTTTGAATTTAGGTGACAAATAAAAATATTTTTTATTCGCCTACATATTAAAGTTTTCCTTTATTACCGTGATTTGCGGGCCTTAAAGAGTCATTTTTTAACTATATATTTTGTTGTCATAGTTATGTCCAAAAAAGTAAAAAACATTTGTATATGTTTATATTCTATAAAAAATAGAAATTTTTATCAAAGCAACCTTTCGGTTCCATATTTCCTAATTCAATTAAAATATTTGTTATTCTTTGTAGTCATAGTTATACGATTTGTTTGAAAAGAAATAATTAATTCCTATATTGGTCAAAGACTACTTGTTGAACATATTTTAATTTCAAAATTTATAAAATTTTTAATTTTGATTTAGATTAAACAATTTTTTCGTCAAACGGCTATAAAGTTTAACTTTACTGGCGCTAGGGAGTTAGTTAAAGTCTTACTTTTTTGACTGCGGCTACAAAAGTAACGCCATTTTTTCTAATACTACGGCGGCTGTAAAGTAGCATTTGTTATTTGTTATTTTGTTATTTTTTCAAACAAATTGTATAACTATGACAACCAAAAATAAGCTGATTTTCATTGGATTATGATATTTTGAATTATTGTATGTTACTATGACAACAAAACTTAACAAACAGTTTCATTGGATAATGAAATTTTGAATTATTGTATAACTATGACAACAAAACAACAACTATTTCAATTGGATTATGAAATTTCGAAAAGGCTGCTTTGATAAAAAAATTTTATTCATACAAATTTAAATGTTTTTTTTCTTTTTTTCGGAAGTAATTATGACGATAAAAATTCATATTTATAAAAATTTTGATGTATTAACTTCATATTTATAAAAAATTTAAACGTTTGCCGAAAAATAGTGTATTTAATTCGGAGCTAAAGTGACTTTTTGTGTATTGCCTATATAATTGTCTATAACTCGTCTATAACTATAGACTAAACACAAAAAGTATTACTTTAGCTCCTAATTAAATAATGTACTATTTTAAATATTTTGCTTGCGGCGAATAAAAAATAGTATATGATGCACGGACGTAAGCCATTTTGGACTTAATGTGGGTGCAAATCTCGGCGCCTCGATTCGCAAGCTCCACATACGTCCAAAAACCTTAGCTTTGCGTCCTTGCGTCATAATCTACTATTATTTTGGTTGTTAACGTTTCTGCTTTTGTTTTGTTTATGCTTATATTTTTGTGATAACTATTCTTGATAAATTTGGTTTTGTGACTTTCGGACTAAATTTATCTTTTGTGATAAAATTAATTAAAATAAAAGTGACCTAATATAAAGGTTGACGAATAATTCTTTTTTTTTTGTCGTATTAAATCTTTAATATTTTGACTGTTCGGTCCGGTTTAACGTAATATTAAACGAAGTGAACTTAGAAGAAAACAGTTTGACGTAAAGTATCGTGATATTTATTATGATTTTGCACGACTGAACACTATAACATGAGCTACAAAATAATTTAACGCAAATAATACTACGAAGATCTTTTGGTAAAAATATCTCACACTTTATTAATTAATTTTCTAATTATTTTCTATATACTATATACTACTCATAATATTATGACGAAAGCTTTACATAACCAAATTTTTATTATTTAGGTACACAATATACAAACAAAACATGTATTACAGCTTGTGTGACGCATGCAGCAATTAACTGAGAAAATGTTAAAAATTGGTTAATTGACCTGTAGCAATAAATGTTTTTATGTTTGTTGACATGGATTATAAGATAATGAATTGTTTTTATGATGTTGTTTTGTAGATAATTTTAATATTTATTTTATGACAAGAATTGAACTAGGCCATCGTTCCAATATATAATAAATACGTATTTCATTCAAAATACGATATGGAATACGATACACATGTTAAAATTATATTGAGTACTGGCTAACACTCCTATTTAATGACTGTGCATTTGTTTATTACAATAGTAAATAGTGGTTGTGTCAATCCGATAACGTGCTTCGATCATATGGTACCTCTGTATGTTGAGCATGACATGATGCACTTTGTTCTTAAGCTTATGATCGTTTACTACTGTTAAAATGTATTGTTTTGTTAGGGTATGGGACGTACAACCACGGCTATCTTCTAAACACACAATGGGCGATATGTATAAAAACTAGTAAACACTAGTTAAACTTTACTACCTAGTTTAATACAAAATTGCTAGTATAGTAAAAAATTGGTTTAAGTATGAACTAAACTAGGAGGATAGTATTAAAAAACATCGCACTAGGTTGTTGCTATGACGTTTACTAGGAATTTAAATAACAAACTTTTTTGAGTTGTAAAATAAATAGCTTATTTGTTATATATCTCCGTATATATTTCCAGTTTATCTATTTATTTAGTAAATTTGGAGAATTTTATGTTAATAATTATAAGAAGAAGTTCAATATTAAAATATTCATTTTATTTTATATTTTTGTGTTTGTTTACATGGAAGTGAAATAAGTTGTTTTATTGAAGAAAATAAATCTTTATTCAGAACCCGTATTTAAGTAATAATTTCTTCTAAAACTTCGAAACCTTTTATGTTTGATCTTTCATTAGTCAGACATACAAGAATGAAGATGCAGCCCAATTTCTTTTCAGAACAATTGGCGATAGACTATTTGTCATAAGTGCTTTGAAGGTTTTCGTAGATTTGATACGTAATCTTTCGTAGATTGCTTTCAGCTATCAGATGGCAATTTGTGTATTGTTTTTGAGATTTTCCTATACGTTTTTCCAATGTTTTTGGGGTGTAAAATGAACTGGTTGAATTCGTTGGCGTACCTCTTATTATTAGTCGTGAGCATGCCGTGAATCGGTTTTATTACGTTTCTGATTTGGAACTGCGGCTTACACAGTCTTTTATTTTTGCAATGAATCATTGGTTCCACCGCTCAAGCAACACTCTGTTTTGTCTTATTTAATGAGCTTATTACAAATGTGTGATAATCGAAGGCGTTCCTCTTACTAGCGATGGTATGCCTTGGCGATGGGTATATCGAATTATGCTAGAAATATTTGTTTTGATAAATTGACGCCTCGTGGCTTGGTGCAACAGGTTTCCGGGGGTATAACCAAATGTGTGTTAACTAAATCGTTGAAATCACTAATAACTGTTGAATACAAGACTTGCTCCTGTGTTTTAGAACTACATATTATTCTTGCAAATAACATGTAGTTCTCAGCATTAATATTTATATCTGGATTAATTTGTCTTCATTACAATTAAGCTATAAGAAAATACTATTGTTAGTTTTTGTATTTTTACTGTTATAAGTTGGTATCCGGCTTTTATTTCTGTTGCTATAGATTATGTTAAAGACACAAGGGGATTTAAAGCTCTAAAATAAGCAAAAGACGTTTCTTTAGGCTGGTAAGGTTAGAATGACAGTCTTGAGAACGATAAACGGAAAGGACTTTTGCTGTTTAAGAGCTATGCTTTTGAAAAAAATCTAGAGCTTCTCAAGTGCGAAAACTTAAAAATTTGGATGCCAGACTAGGATTGAATAATTCTAGTCAAAGTACGTTAGACGAGCCAATACCACCTACCCTTTCAATAACATTGACATGGCCCAAAAATGTGGGTTAGAAAATAATCCTGCAAAAATAGAAGTGATTCTTTTTACCAGGAAACTGGTAAAATATTGGCTCCATTGCTCTGGAGGGAAGTGATCTTGCACTTTCTGCAGAACTAGCAAAAAATATTACAAAATTGCTTTCTCCAAACTATGAGAATTACTCCATCAGAAAACAATTACGGTAGGTTTTATGAATAATTCTTGCTGTTAAGTCTGTCACAAATTTGAAATTTTTTCTTAGATGACAAACGTCTTCATTTTGCATATTTTTTATGTGACAATTTTGACTTAAAATTTTTACGTAAATCACTTTTTATTGGCATGGGTCGCGTTAAACCTTGATCCGTCTCATTTGCTAATCATTTTGCACGTTCTGCATTCCGCCGACACTTGAACGATTATTTAAAAGCCAAAGTGTATAGGCACATAAAATTTGGAAAAAAAACGTGCAAAGTACATTGACCCAAAAGTAAGAAGCATCATGAACGAACAACAAGTCTGTAAGTGAAACCATTCGTTATAGGTATTGCATCTCATTGATTCCGAGTTGTTAATATTAATTACTTTACTCTGAAGATTGGGTTGATTCTGCTTCAGTTATTTCAAGAAGAGTAAATTACTATGTCTTAAAAGTTTACTATTTCTAAAGGTGTCTAAAATTTACTGTTCCTTCACCCGGTTTACGCAATTTGTAAACTTTACATGCACGAAAACATATTTCATCTTCCAAATCAGAATAAAAAAAACCAATAAATTCAATACATCTGTCTTGTTTTCGAATTCATATCACATCTCAAAAATAAAAAACTATAAATTAACAACCTAGTAATATTTTTAGTGTGGTAAATAAGACACTAGGTTTGATTATAGTATATACCAGCATAGATCCAGCAAACTTAGGTTTTTATGCATACCAAACATAGCAAACACTCAAAAACAAAACAATTCGATGTTTTTTTTTTAACAAGCTAGTAAAGTAAAGTTTAGAATACTTTTTTATGCATACGAAAGCTAGTAAACACTTAAAAAACCTAGTTACTAGGTTTTATACATATGGCCCAATAAATATAGTATAGTTTGTACATAACAATTTGAGATGAACAATTTCTTGTATCATATTATTCAGAATGTGCCTTTTCATTAGCCGGATTTTAGTTTTTGAGCTTACTCTTTATTGTTCCCTTTGTCCAAAGGACTATGACAAGTATACAATTGCTATTAAGCTTTATAGGAGTATTGTACAACTGCTTCCTTATTTTTTGCTGTATAATGAACCGGGTTGACTTTAATTTAGGACAAAATGTTTATAAGCGAAACATTAACAAAAACAAACACACTAGTTTCCTGATTAACCGATAGTCCAATATGGTTGGTTGGTCAAAATGACCAAAATGGTTGATGAATTAAATAAAACACTCTATGAACCAATTTATAACTAGTCGAGTACATGAAATCATTACGTGAAACTCGACCACTTAATTGACCAAAAATTGAGTGAAATGAAAACTAATCATTAATAAAGGACACCAGTTGACGCTCTATGCTCCTCTATGGAACATGAATGAATGGCACAAACAAAATTTTTTACTACATTTTTTTCTTTTACAGTAAGCCCGGCAGTAAAAATAGTGAATAAAATATAAATGTTATTATACATATTTGAATACGATTTGAAAAGCGTGACCACTACACAATAGAGAGTGATTATCCAAATCTTGTGTTCCAATTATTGGCTGTCTAATTTCTTAGAACAACGATAAACATTCTTACCTCTCAGCCTTTGTTTCTATACATTACCTAGCTCGGAGGTAGCTCGGGGTAGACGTCAAATTTCGGATTTCGCTACGCGTTTCGTTTCCAATTATATATTTGTCAAAAAATTGGGTAACATAATATATTTCTTTTGGCACACTCAACGATTTCTTGTGACACACTAATGATCAACCTCCTGGTTTTAACATAGCTTTAACATAGTTTTGACAACAAAAACTTTTGAAATCAGTCCAAAAGTTTTCCAGTTTTCTCAAACGAACGGCCGGTAGACAGACAGACTTGTTTGTTTGCTTATATAGATTAGGTAGGTAGAACGTCGAGCAATGCGGAGGTGAGATCACGTAATGATTCTTAAGAAGACAGTAATTTCCAGCCAACTCGATAGAAAACAACTAATTTCTGAAATTTTATATTCAACTATAGGTTTTCCTCGCTGTAATGTTTTACATATCCATCACATTGATATTAAAATTTAAAGTAAATTATTCAAACTCAATCATATAAAATAACACAAAATATAACATGTCAAATAAAATTTTTTATTATTATCTTATCATTAATAGTCCAGTAACTTTGTCGCCTAAGAGTATGGGGTAGTCAAATCCCGTAGTTCTGATTTTTTTCTGACTTGTTAATGATGTTGGCCCAATGAATAATCCAAGTTTGTGACCGCGAGCGCCGAACGCAACTTCGTCAAAAATGAAAAAAATCGTTATTTTTTCAAATTTTGTCGATTATAACCCTAAAGGACTAGTTTTTTCTTTAACCTTTTTTAGAAGGGTTTTAAAGGAGACTAAATTTGCTACAATATGATACTAAAACTGTCTCTGTTGACCCAATAGTTTTCGAGATTAAGCCTTTCAAAGTTTATCACTTTTTTCGAGCTTCGCAATTGTTTGCAATATACCTTTGTAGAGTTTTCTACATCCCTGTCCTAATAATTGTATTAATAAATATATGGTGGTGGCCGATGAGAAAGGAAGATTATGTAACTGTACCTGATCATTTTTGTGATTGCAGTAGCAGATATCCCAGAAGGTGACGATCTCTCCGATGTCGAAATGGAGGATGACTTGTGGGCACAAGACGTCGACGATTCATCACCATCCCCTGATGGGGATATGCCATCCAAATACGTCGATCCAGATAAAGACGAACCTCAAGCGGGACCTTCCAAGAGGGCTAAATTAATTTAATTTTTTGATGTTGAATGTTACTCAATTTCCTAACAAATAACTTTCTAACTTTTGTTGTACTTACCTTTTTTACTTCATTATTCGTAGTTTGGCTTAAACATCATCGTTCACACTTCTCATTTTCTTTTTTAACATCCCATCATAAAAGTATAGGGCTTCGATAGTATATTCAGGGTCAATATTCATTTGGAACGAAAAAATTGCAAAAAGTTGCGAGGTTCGAAAAAATGATAATCTTTGAAAGGCTTAATGGCGGAAACTATTGGGTCTACAGAGACAGTTCTCCTATCATGTTGTAGCAAATTTAGTCTACTTTAACGTTCTTAGAAAAGTTAAAGAAAAAACTAGTCCCTTAGGGTTATAATCGCCAAAATTTGAAAAAACAAAAAACAAAAAACCATTTTTTCGTGGTTTTTTCGATTTTTAACGAAGTTGCGTTCAGTACTCGAGGTCACAAACTTGGATTATTCATTAGGCCCACATCATAAACAAGTCTGCAAAAAGTCGGAACTACCGGATTTGACTTATACTTTGATGTATAAAGTTACTGTCACTAAAACGTTGAAAGGCTTAATCTCGGAATCTATTGGGTCTACAGAGACAGTTCTAGTATCATATTGTAGCAAATTTAGTCTCCTTTAAAACCCTTCTAAGAAAGGTCAAAGAAAAACTAGTCCTTTAGGGCTATAATCGCCAAAATTTGAAAAAATAACGATTTTTTCGCGGTTTTTTCGATTTTTGACGAAGTTGCGTACGGTGCTCGAGGTCACAAACTTGGATTATTCATTAGGCCATCATCATAAACAAGTCTGCAAAAAATCAGAACTTGACGCATACTGCTATGTACAAAGTTACTGGACTATAACACCAAAAAGAATAAATAGATCGGCGACCTAAAATGTATCTTATAAAGTTCTTTTAATCAAGCCCATAACGACAGAAGTATATTTTATTTATAAAACCTTTACCTTTGTTTCGAAAACCTGGAAGTACATAAATAAAAATAAAATTGAAAGCAATAATATGAAAAAGACTTTAGAAAGCTCTATAAGAAAACAATAGAACTTATTATTTTTTCCATAATCAGTATAAGAAAATACCCTTTTCGTATATTTTATTGAGCAATGAAAACATAATTTAAGTTCTCTGAAGAGAGAGAAACTTTATTTTATTTTTAGTTTTGAATGAAAAAGGAAACAAAAAGTTGGAAAGGCATAATCTCTTATGACCATTGCTTTTTGTAACATGTCAACGATAAGATGATATTTATATAACGTTGGGAAACAAAAATGCGGAAGTGGGTTTAAAAGTTTTAGAACATAACTTTTTGCTCGAAATAATTATTATAATGAAAGGAAATAAGCCTGAAATATAAGGTGTATGTATATGGGAATTGGAAGGACAAGTTGATCTTGATATAAATTCACAACACAATGAAGCAACCAAGGCTTATCTATGTAACAAAAACTATAGAACTGAGAGAGTAAAATGCTTGATAACAAAATCAAAAAATTTGAGCATTGTAGTTTTTAATTAAAAAGTTATTTATTTTATAAGGTTGATCAATAAAAACCAGAGAAAATGTTGTATACATATTGATATGCTGTTGTTTACGTCATGAATGTTTTTAAATACTACTAAATCAACTACTTTAATTCGTTATTCGCTACACATCAAATCTTTTTTCTCAACCTCTTATATGGCATTACACGTTTTACTTTCCAGTGATTTATTTCCAATTCTTCATAGTCTCATTCATTGTAGTTCACTTCTATCGATATAATTGAATATCGATATTGGGTAAACATGATTAAAGTTTGCAAACTATCGTTTTTTAGTATTCGGTAACTGCGGTCACCCTTTGCTTTTTAAATAATTTTTTAAATTTTTTTGATCTTTGTCCTGTTTTCTTGAACATTATAATCTCCCCTTTAATGTTTGAGTAAGATTTGTGTATATTTTACATGTTCTATCATTACTTTCTATGTGTAACTAATACGTTAATGTGGTTGGCGTTTGTGAATCGATGAGTCGAAATCAAGATCTTCTGGTAAGGATGATGGCGATAAATATGATTAACACATTTAATCATACATCAGAAGCCAATTGCAAAACAATTTTTTTGAACTAATAGAATTGTTTTGGAGCATTCAAGTTATCGGTAATTAAGGTGACCAGATTATTTCCAAACCAAAAGATGACAGTTTTTTGTCAATATACAACTACCCTCCCCCCCCCCCCCCCCCCCCTTCCTCATCAATCTAGTCAAATAAAAATTCCATTGAAAATTAAAATTAAATTTATCCAAAAATTATTAATTTTATTTATTAAAATATTGAAAATGATTTATTTCGCAAAAAGGACATATTGTCATATTCATACATAAATTTGGATGACTTATGGACTTCTTTCAAGAGGGTTTCATTGGGCTCTCTTATAAAATTTCTGCGCTTGATTTTTTTCGTTTATTAAAATAAAACAAATTTATCGAATTTGAGTCTTTTTAACTGTCCGTATATCATTACTTAATAAATAAAAATGCTCTTTCCACCGATGCGTTTGGTCCTGGTAGACCAAAAAGTAATTCTAATAAGTTTTGAAATTTAGGAATAAGCAATGCATTAATTATCAAAATGATTGAATATTTTGACCTATCATTGGTCATGCTCAAATTGTTTTTCATTCCCCATTGACAGCTTTTGATAATCATTAATCCATAAGTATGCGATATGATAAAAAGATGACAAAGATGCTCATTTTTTGTAAAAGATGACAAAAAGATGGCATTATTTTAAAAGATGGCAATCGTTCGTAAAAGATGACTGTCATCTTCAAAAGATGACGTCTGGTCACCTTACGGTAATAGAACTGTCATCTTCTTCTTTCATACATCAATCGATATAAAATTTTAATCCTGTACAGATTTTGTTTTTGCATTAGTTTCAAAAATCAACGTCCCTTTTGCTGTCAATAAATTGGAGTCACGTTGCAACTGTCATGTTAATGGTTTCGTTGCATTATTTATTTTGTAGTAAATACTTCTGAATAAAGCCAAGTTTTATAAAGCAAATCGCCATTTAATCTACAACTTCCTGATATTACCTATACGTTTCTGTTAGTTGAAGGTAGTCGAAGTTGGATTAACTCAGAGATCCTCTCCATTTAGCAAAAATGCTTCTTTAAATAATTATAGTTTTTGTAAAAACCTGCTATTTAATCTGCAACTATTAATTCAGTAAATTATTTGTGATATAACAACACTCCGATGGAAAACCTCCCATCAAGAATATAAGAACTGAATCTAAAAATTATGGTGCAAATTATGAAATTTTTTGCAATCCATACAATTTTCGACCGATCTAGTTTCGAACCAATGAGAATATTTTAAACTTTAAAAAAGTTTATCAATCTCATCAGGGCTAGCCGACTAGTTAAACTACCAAAAAATGTCAATGCTTATATAAACCAAAAATTAGTCTACATCTCTAGCGAAGTATAAAAAAACAAAAACAGGGGCTAGACCTGGTGAGGATGATAAACTTTTTTAAAGTTTAAAATATTCTCATTGGTTTGAAACTAGATCGGTCGAAAATTGTATCGATTGCAAAAAATTTCATAATTTGCACCATAATTTTTTAGATTCAGTTCTTATATTCTTGACGGGAGATTTTTCATCGGAGTGATATTATATCACAAATAATTTACTGAATTAATTGTTGATTATGTGTCAATAGACACAAGGGAAGAAAATTTACATAAAAATAAATTTAACAGATTCAGGTTTAGTCAATTAGTTTCTCTAGTGATCACTGTTTTGTTACACTCTAGGCATACTAGTATTGAATAACAAGCTCGTATCGGCGAGAAAAAGATGACTAGTCTTCCCTTGTGACTATTGACACATAATCAACAATTAATTCAGTAAAATATTTGGGATATAACATCACTCCGATGGAAAATCTCCCATCAAGAATATAAGAACTGAATCTAAAAAATTATGGTGCAAATTATGAAATTTTTTGCAATCCATACAATTTTCAAACAATCTAGTTTGGAACCAATGAGAAAATTTTAAACTTTAAAAAAGTTTATCAATCTCATCAGGGCAAGCCGACTAGATAAACTACCAAAAAATGTCAACGCTTATATAAACCAAAAATTAGTCTACATCTCTAGCGAAGTATAAAAAAACAAAAACAGGGGCTAGACCTGGTGAGAATGATAAACTTTTTTAAAGTTTAAAATATTCTCATTGGTTCGAAACTAGATCGGTCGAAAATTGTATGGATTGCAAAAAATTTCATAATTTGCACCATAATTTTTTAGATTCAGTTCTTATATTCTTGACGGGAGATTTTTCATCGGAGTGATGTTATATCACAAATAATTTACTGAATTAATTGTTGATTATGTGTCAATAGACACAAGGGAAGACTAGTCATCTTTTTCTCGCCGATACGAGCTTGTTATTCAACACTAGTATGTCTAGAGTATAACAAAACAGTGATCACTAGAGAAACTAATTGATTAAACCTGAATCTGTTAAATTTATTTTTATGTAAATTTTTTGTTTTTTATACTTCGCTAGAGATGTAGACTAATTTTTGGTTTATATAAACATTGACATTTTTTGGTAGTTTATCTAGTCGGCTAGCCCTGATGAGATTGATAAACTTTTTTAAAATTTAAAATATTCCCATTGGTTCGAAACTAGATCGGTCGAAAATTGTATGGATTGCAAAAAATTTCATAATTTGCACCATAATTTTTTAGATTCATTTATAATCTGCAACTATTTGATATTTTTGAAGTGAAACTTTTAATGTGACTTCCAACAAGGTTGCGTTAAACGTTTAACGCTCCTATTTTTCTATAAACTGTCTGTATGAGTTAGAAGTGGTTGAAGCTGGATTCCATAAGAAAATATTTCATTAAACTAGTCGGCAGTGGCTTACAACTAGCTGGTAGTGGCTTTTTCAGAAAAACAGATGGGACTTCATAAAAAAACTATTTACTATAAACTTCAATAACTTTTTTTTTTTTACATAATGATTATTTTATTAAATTAAATAATTTTACAAAGTATTTTAATTTAGCGGGCTCTAAAAAGTTCAAAAAACTTGTCTAAGAACCAATTAACAGTTAAGTTTATTTTGGATTTTTTGAGATCAATTAAACTCAAGTAAGTAAAGAAGTAATTGGAATATTTTCAATTCAAAGGTATGGTTTGAAGTTTCTCAGAAAAAAATACTACAATTCACATTTTACGTGTTTCGGATCGGATCGGAGTTAAGTTTATGTTATTTTAAATCATCCTTTAAAAATTTGTTTTTTAGTTCACGTTGCTTTAGTTTTTTTCAAGTGTTTATACCTACTGTAGCCTACAATTACCGATCGATTTTCATGAAACGTTGATAAAAGCTTTCAAGTATCATGAGAAACATTTTATCAGTTTTTGGAGTACATTGGATAAAGAATTGGAGGGTCCACCATACAACAGGTGGTTTTTACCCAATGTTTTTTATGTTTGTTGGGAGCATAAAACATTCGTTCGTGAATGAATTTTGATGACACTTTGGAAAAAGATGCAAATATGTATGACAAAGAACTGATCAGTTTTTGAGTGATAGTGACCAAAGTGGTGTGTGGTCCCCGGAGCACCTGTTTTTTCGAAAGCTCAATAACATCTGTACCTGATAATCGAATTGAATGAAACTTGGTACATCAGCATTTAGTATGGCTTACAACAGTTCTGCAAAGCAACTTCCGGTTTTTCACTTCCGGTAAATAAATTTTTTTTGTACTTTTTTAAAGTTTTTTCAGTGTCTTTATGCACACTACAGCCTACAATAATGAAGTGATTATGATGAAACTTATGGAAAAGGTTTCAATTAGTGTGAAAAAATAATTATCATCTTTTGGGAGACATTGATCAAAGTGGCGGGGGGTCTACCATACAAATGCTGACTTTTCACACTTTGTTTTTAAAGTTTGTTAGGACCATACAGACTTCATCCATTAATTTATTTTAATGACAATCACAAAAAAGATGGAGACTTAAATAACAAAGAACTGATTAGTTTTTGGACAATATTGAAGTAAGTGGCGGGGGGCCTCCCGAACACCTGTTTACTGTGTCACAATTTTTTTCAATGTTGGGAGCACACAGCATTCTTTTATGAATAAATTTTGATGACACTTTGGAAAAAGATGCAACTATGTATGGCAAGGAACTGATTAGTTTTTGAGCGATAGTGAACAAAGTAGTGGGGGCTGTCCCATATACCTGTTTTTTTTAAAGTTCAATAACATCTGTAGCTGATAATCGAATTAGGTGAAACTTTGTACATAACCATTTAGTACGGTTCACAACAGTTCTGCATCCCAACTTCCTGTTTGTCACTTCCGGTTAAATTTTTTTTTTACTTTTTCTCGTACAACAGAATTTATGTATGATGGGATACTACTGCTTTCTTTAATATTTTTATAATTAGAACTACGCGAAATCTATAACATTGGTTAGCTTTTAATTAAAGTATTTGATGGATATTAGCTCATTATATAACCAGAACACTATGTTTCAGAGCTGTGGTGAAGTCAGCCTATGCATAAGCGTCGCAATATTTTTTTTTCATATATCAAATTGAAAAAAGTAAGATCAAAGGTAGAAACACAACACGGACGATAACGTCGGACGATAAAAAAACGTCTACAATTTCGCTATTGTAGCCACAACAAAGGCGTCAGCGTGAAAAGCTGTCAAAAACAAAATTGCATAAACTAAAATACTTTGTTCTTTGTCAAAATGAATTTCACAAATTTCAACTAATTTTTACTAATAAATAAATAATAATAATTTTTCTACTAATAACTAATTTTAAAAATAAAATACAAAATACAAATTATGAAAATATAAAAATGAATAAAACCGAACTTTGAACATAAACTTCAGAAAATTCAGTTGACAACTCAAAACAACAATTACAACCTCAGAAACGCGAAAAACATCAGAAATCATATTTTTCAGCTGGCGGCACTGTCGCAATAACATTAAAAATTACCCTTGCAGCCAAATAAAAATAAAATTGATATCTGGCAATAATCATCGCCGACGATAAATTAGAAATAGAATCTAAATTTTCTCCGACGAAAAAAACTTTTTCGTTTATCGCTGTAGTTGTGTTTGAAATGTATGTATCCTGTGTATTCTAATGTTACTAACGTCGTCGTCGGACGATTTCGCCCGTGTTGTGTTTCTAGCTTAAGATAATGTTTTATGCTAAATTTAAATATTCAGCTTTAAATTCATTAAATAAAATACATTTCAAATTTTCTTTAAAATATGAATTTTGCGTTCCTGCTTTATTTCATTAGGTAAATTGTTAAAATATTCCAAACCAATATAAATAACTGATTTCTGACCAGCTACAGTTCTGCGAAAGTCAATATTAAAATCATTGATATTTCTTGTGTGATAGCTATGTCTATTGCTTACATTATTGAGAGAGAAGTTATGCTTAATGAGGTTGTTCTTTAGTTTATATATAAATAAAATAGTTTCATATCTTATTAGTTTTGAAACTGGTAATAAGTTCGAGGAATACAAATAAATGGTTGGTGTTCATGGGTGTTTTTTTGATAATTTTTATTGCTCTGTTTAATAGAATTTGCAATTCATTTATTAATTTTTAGATGCTGTACCCCAGATTATTGCAAAATACCGCAATTTGTTGATGACATGAGCATTCAGTATCATATACATAATTTTTTGACGAAAAAAACTTTTTATTTTACTTAAAACAAAACAAATAACATTGATATTATTTTTTAAATTTGAGCGATTCCACGTCACCGCAACATCGATGTTCCTGACCCCCTCTGATTTCGATAAAATTTCATATACAGATAGCCAATAAAAAAATAAAAATTCTACTTCTTTCAAAAAATTAAATTTCGCTCTAGGGATGACACAGGGTGGCGGCAAAGTTTTAGGGGTTTGCGAAACATAAGTATCTTTGAATATCGATTGCTAACGATTGACTAAACCGATTTAAGTCACTTATAGCTCATTGGAAAGGTAATTAATAGGACTTATTAAAAAATTACTTAAAATGTTTTAATAATTTTTTAAAAGTGTGTTAAACTTAAAAAAAATTTTCAAAGATGGCGCTGTTGGGAGTACCCTCACTTTTACCACTTTTTTTTTCCGGAAAAAAAAATGTTTAAGTAGTTTGTAATCTAAAACGAAAGTTTCACAAGTACATAATTTCTCGTTTTAAAAATAAAATTCTTACAAAATTTTAATTTCCGTATTTTCAATTTTTTGTTTTTTAAAAAATGCATTTTATTTAACTAAAACCGCCTGAATTCTTGTTTTATAGATATTTAATTATTTTGAGGATACAAGTTAAGTATTTGAGGGTGTGGATGCTTTTTACATAATTGACTTTCTCTCCCATTTCTACCTGTCCGAAATTAATTATAAATTAATGTACCTGAAATATATTAAAACTGATGCTGAGAAGTAAATAGTGAGAAAAATTATGTGAAATAAAATGCATGTTGTATAGAATTCATATAATAATTAGCTTTTTATTTTTATTCTAAGTTGTGTAATAAAAACAATATACATTTATTAATAATAAAAAATAATATAAAATAAATTAAAATATAAAATAAATTTGCATTGCATATTAACGGCTTATCTGAAAAATCCTAGTTTTAGCTGAATTAGAATATATTTTTGTGAGCAATGTTTTTTCATCTTTGGATATGAACGCATGAAATGATTGTGTACGTTTTATAGTTACAGCCTCTCTGTATCTTGCTTCTAGCCGTGACTTCATTTCTGTATAATAATTTTTACTTGGCATTGGCCGTGGGTGCGTATTTTGACAAAACTCTATCGTACTATAAAGTGCGCGGCATCACCGCTTTTAGAAGAACGATTGTGTTTTGTTTATAAGATATTCGTGTCTGAGCCAGAGGAAACAAAATATTTCATTAGTATAGCGTTCTTCGGGAGTTCATAGTGCAGTATTTAACAATCAAACTTTAATTGTTATTGGCCATTGGTAATTTAAATAAACTTAAAAGTAAGTACATGCAGGAGAACACAACCTAATTATACCCCACTTATTTGGAGAGCCCTGGCTGTTTGGTCTTGTTTTTTTATCTATATCATATTGTACAAACTTTACAAGACTTTTTTAAAAACAATATAAATTAAAAACAATTCTAAAATGTAAAATCCTATTACATATCAAAAGTTTTCTTGATAGTTGTGCTAATTTTTATAAAATGAATGAAAATAATTACGGGAGTAATTTAAATTTATTGGGTTATTTCCAGTGATTTTATAATAGTGAATGTTTTATAATGGACAAGCAATTTTTTCAGACGACACGAACAAATATTTAAGTTATGTAAATATTTTCAAAGTATGTTATGAAAACTTGCTGACAAATTCTTTTCGCTATATGGACTATAATTTTTAATTCATATTATAGCAAAAATTATATGTTTGGTTGGTTATAATAAAATCCAAAACGTATCCTAAACGTCAATCTTTGTTCATTTTTTTATACAGTCACAGGGAGGGAGAAACTATTATTTTTTGTGGTAGGTTTTTCTTATAGATTTAACAGAAGCTCGCTAGATTTAAAAGAAGCTCGAAGCTTGTACAATTTGGAATCAAATGAAAAATTTACGCACGTTTATGGGTAGTAAACTGACCAGACGTCCCACGCTGCGTGGAAATGTCACACAATTCATTGCGTTGTCCCACGGAGAAATCTGTCCTACGAAGCGTCCCACGAAACAAATATTTCCACCACATTTGCCCGCATTATCGAAATAATCAAAAAACCTTATATCTACCTACTTACAGTTTGCGCAATATCTTAGTCAAAGCAATGGCTTCACAGTTTTTTCTTGGAGTTTGTATAATGTTATGTATATGTTGATTTAACCATATTGAGAGAACAAACCAGTGCAATATTTTTTTTACTCAAATAGTGTTTTAACTATAATTTTCTTAGAAATACTAAACTCAGTTATTTCACTTCAATAATTTACATATCTTTTAATGTCTAACAGATCTACCTCAGCGAAAACGTTTCTTTGTTTATAGAAACATCTCCCCGGTGTATATACGAGAGATCGAATGTATATTATGAAAAATAAAATAGAAAATATTTTACTTAAAAAGACGCAGTTTTGCGTATAAATTCATAAAAATTTAAATTTTTAAACCAGAGTTTACAATTTTCCTTTATTCGAGCACTCATTTCAATCCTTTGAAATAATATTCAAAAATTAAAATGTTCATAATTTGAATATCGTTCTTACTCGTAAGAGTAAAATTTTTGTTTTTTCGATTTTCCTCCTTTGGAGCAGATTACATTTTCCTGTTCTTTAGTTCGATTCGCAAAAGAAGAAAATTAGTCACTCTACGTGATCCTTTATATTCATATTTGAAGCCCTTAGTACGGCCTTACTTCAACATAAGCCCTTAGTACGGTTCCCAACAGTTCTGCTTTCGGAAAAACCGGAAAAACTTTCGGTAAAAAATTTTTTGGCAATGTTTTCATTTTTTTAGTGTTTTTATTCACTCATTGTAGGCTGAATATTGAAAAGATTATGATGAAACTTATGAAAAAGATTTCAATTATTGTGAGAAGATAATGATCAATCAATAATGACTGTACACTCGTGACTTAGGATGTTGATTAGAATGTTAACTTAGATGTTGACGAAATATTCTCTCATCCTATGAATTCATACACCGTAATATCTAGAAATTTAATACAAAAAATTCCAAAAAAATAATGATCAACTTTTAGGAGGGTCCACCATGCAACTGCTGACTTTTCACATTTTGTTTCTAAAGTTTATTGGGAGCATACATACTTTGTCCATTAATCAATTTTGATGACACTTTGACAAAAGATGAAGATTTGAATGTCAAAGAACTGATTATTTTATTGACGATATTGGGATAAGTGATAGGGGGTCTCCCGAACACCTGTTTATTTGAAACTGCAATAACATCATTTCCTGATAATCGATTTTGATTAAACTTAACATATACGCTTAGAGTATGATTTGTAGCAGTTCTACATTCTAACTTCCAGTTTGTCACTTCTGGTAAAATTTTTTTTACTTTTTCTATTCGTAAACAGAATTCTTCTCTGTTGGGATACCACAGCTTTCTATTAATTGAAGTATTTTATGGTTTAAGCTCACTATATATCCAGAACATTTTGTTTCCAAAGCTGAGGTGAAGTTAGCTTATACATCAACGTCACAAATATTTTTGTGGTCAATTAAACTCAAACATGTAGATGTATGAGAGTTGTTTTCAATTCGAAAGTATGTTGTTGGTTTTCTCTGAATAAACTTCAGTTCATTTATTAAACTCGTGTTCATTCTGTAATCGTGTTTCGTAGTTTTGTGTTCAAGGCTGCACTCCACTCGAATTCATTTAGTGATAGACTATGATATTAATTCCGTCACCAAGGCGATGCTGTTTCGAAGTTGAAATTCCTCAGCCTTCATTCGCTTGTAAACCATTTTACGTCCGATTACGATTGGTATATATTCTTCAACCAAAAACAGGCTTTTTTTTCATAAGATATTCCATCACTGAGCTTTCGCGTTTGTTTTTAACTTCTCTCGTTTCGGCTAGCCAATTAAATAATGATGCGTTGTATATTTAAAGGTCGATAGACAGTAAGTTTAACAGTGGATTCTTATTTTTTGCATTCCATCCAAAAGAATACAAATTTCGATAATTTGGTGTTGGAACTTGTTCGGTACAGTTGAAAAGAATTCACTATAAGCTTTGAATACATTGTTGTGTACAACATCGGTATTTGGCGTATCATTTTCAAGAATTCTTTTATGATTAGAGTTTTGTTTAAATTAGACATTGGTTTATTTTGCAAATATTATTATAAAGAAAATTTATTATACATGAAGATGATATATTTAAAACAATTTATTTATATTTTAGTATCAAAGCATTTCCGAAATTCATTATAAAATATAAACAAATTAATTTAAATTTTAACTTGTTAACTTTCAACATTAGCTTGTTTCTTGTTTGTTTTATTTAGTTTTTTTAACAATATTTATCAAACTACTTTAACAAATTGTTGAATTTACATTTTATTATACTAATGTTATTTTGAACGATTATACTTAACTTAACTTAAACGTTTCTTCTTAATCTCCACTTGGACCTTAATCTCGAAAGTAGATGCTGTCTTTTATTTTAGTGAACCATCATCGTACTGCTGTTTCTGGAATATTGCGTTTTCATGTAAAAGTAATATTTTTAATCTAGTCTGTTTTCCTGATAGTTTTACATGTTACTGTGGTCATAAACCTATCTTACTCTAACTTTTGAAAACTTAAAATGGTTGCGTAAAATATTAGCACCATAGCCTATAGATAAATTCAAAAGCAAACCTAATTTTAAAAAGCTGTTCGTGCATCTGTCGATAAAAGATACTTGGATTAAAATAACAATTCAATGTAAACTCCACATCCGAAATATCATGACCAACTTTCTCTCCATCTCAATTATTTTTGGTTACAAACTCAAACAACAAATCAAACCTGAACAACGAAATTAAAACAATAGAAATTAGGTATATAAAAAAAAGTTTATAAATATTTAAATCATTTCAAAAATTTAAATCAAATAAATAAAAAGCGGAAAAATCGCTTTACAATATATATAATGTTCTACAATCGCACACATGTATTCATTACTCCCTTCGAATTTACGAACAGTACTTTCTAATTTCCATGCTTTTTCATTCCGCAAAAAAACTTTTACATTGAGTAACAAATTTTGGTTATATGGAAACAAAAGCAAAGTTATATGAATAATAAAACGTTCGGCGAATTCTGTTTATGCTTTTTTTATTTGTAATTTTTGGGAAGACAACAAAGCCATCCTTCCTTCTGTTTATTTGTGTTAAAGGAAAAATTTCACTTTTATTTGTTTCCTTTGTTTTGTGTTTAATTTAATTCCATTTAATTTATATTTAAATTTGTTCGAGTTTCAAGAGATTCGATTGTGGTTTTTTTGTTGTTTGAGTTTCGGTTGAAGCAAAACATATGTGAAACATTAATAATAAAATTACAACAATGAGTTGAATTATGAAAAGATGAACTGAGTTGCGGTTATAATTAAAATTGAATTTGTTAATAAAAAAAAGAGTTTATTGATACTAAATAAAAAACCCTGTTAAAATTTACATTTTAATGTTTTGATTAAAATATTTTAATAAAAAAGATTGAATTACTTGATACCAAAAGTTCTTAAAATCAAAGACTAACAGATTAACCATTTGACTATTAAATAGTTCAATAGGTTTTCCTACCTCGTAATAGCTTTACTTTAATACTGCTATTATTTATTAATATTCTAAATTTTTATTGCAGGAATTACATGTTTTTCGATCAACTGCATATGGAAATAACATTCACGAAAACTCTTACAGAATCTATACAAAATGGTACAACTTTTCTAACGGCAATCTCTTATAAAAATTTAACAGATTTTTTACCACGAAT
This sequence comes from Diogma glabrata, assembly GCA_963693315.1. Lineage (NCBI taxonomy): Eukaryota > Metazoa > Arthropoda > Insecta > Diptera > Cylindrotomidae > Diogma > Diogma glabrata. The sequence goes on along the minus strand of OY856186.1, from coordinate 121,292,899 downwards.
TTATTTTTCACGAAATAGGTAAGTTTTTAACCAATTTACATTTTATTTAATAATTTTTTATTCGCAAACTTATAGCAGTACCATAAAGTGCCGACCATAAGACCCCTGCCAATAAAGGATCCGGGTGTAATATTTGGCCCCTTTGTTCCAAATAATGTTTCCGGGTTGGGTAAAATTTGTTTTCCTTTTGATTCGAAATATCATGATCACACATCAGATGTCTTTGTTACAACTAATAATAACGATTGTTGATACGGCTACACTTTAAAATGTGTTTGAGGTGGAAATATTTATCACTTTATTTGTGATCTGCGGTGCTTAATAGGGAATCAAGTTATACCAACTGGACCTTTTTATTTTATTTTAATGACAAAATCATCAATCGTCATAATAGTTACATGTTACAAGAATTGAATTCATATTTATTTGTATCGTAATCTTCTATATATAAATACGTAAGCAATATTTTTGCGGTACAATTTTAAAATATTTGCTCCATCAAAAGTGTGGCAATATGTATATCGTAGGTAAGGTGTTGAGTAGTAGATGTGCCGAAAAATACTTTTCTACTTCAAGCTACGAAAATGTCATTTTAATATGTAGCAAAACCTATGTGAAAGGGAAACTTTTTCTAAGTAGTGACTGAAAGTGTTTTCAGTCACTAGGACTGAAAGTAAATAAATTTCGGTGGTCGCCTACAGGTGGTGGTTATTTAAAGGATTGAATATTTGATTGAATATTTGAGATTGAATTTCGAATCGAATCGAAACTAATCATTATATCAATTGTGTGTAATTAATTAATTAAACTAATAATGAGTGTGTTTTTTTTCTATATCGGGGAAATCGGAGCGATAAAATAAAATTTGTATCAGATATATCGTATAATTTTTTCCTCCGATAATTAACTGTCAGATATAAAATATATTCTCTGAGTTCTTTCCGAAAAAAAAATAAAAAAAATTTATTAAATAAACAAATAAATTTTATTAAAAAATTTATTTTTATTTGTTTTTAATCGAAACTTTACCTACAATTTTTTAAATTTATACTTTAAACGATGACTTCCAGTCGGTAAAAAAAATATCTGTAATATCTGTAAAAGTTTTTAGAGAAAATATATGAACTATTTTAATTATTCATACTCAGTAGCGGATTTAGGCCTAGGCCCGTGAGGCCCGGGCCTAGGGCGGCAAATTTTGAGGGGCGCCAATGTTAAAAAAATAAATGTTTATACCTGAATTAGATTTATTATTATTATTGTTATTATTTTTATTATTTTATACACACACACATATATGTATATATATGTTTATATATATATATATATATATATATATATATATATATATATATATATATATATATATATATATATATATATATATATATTATATATATATATATATATATATATATATATATATATATATATATATATATATATATATATATATACAGAGCCGGGACGAGGGGTAGGCAAACTAGGCACTCGCCTAGGGCGTTTTATTTGAAGGGCGCAGAAATTGAGAACATTTTTTTGTATTTAATGTATTTTATACTACGGAGATTCGTTTTTTTTTTGTTTTAAATTAAAATATCTAATTGGAGTGGAAAATCACAAAGAAAATAGGTATAAGGTATCCTAAATAATGGTAAGATTATTTAAAGGTTCTCTAAAGATTTCTAAGGTTCTTTTCATATTTACAAGATTCTCATGATTCCCTAGATTATCTGAAGAAACTCTGTATGTCCAATGTACTCAAGATTTTTTGAAATTATCAAGAGATTCGGTAAGATTCTCAAGATTTTTCGACGGTTGTTAAGAATCTTTTTTAACCTTCTCTAGATTTCTTGAATATTCTCAATTATTTGTCCCATACAAGATGCCTCAATCTAATGACATTTTTGTTTTTATTGGCTAACATAAACTTCAGAAATTTTAATTATGATAACAAATCTGTGACCTATGTTTAACCTGAGTCCCGAATGACCTGATGCATGTAAACAATTTGATTAAATAAAGAAATAGAGTTTTTGACGATTATAAATTACGGATTACAATAAGCATATCATCCTCATAAGAATATTGTTTGGGTTAAACAGTATAATCTTTAACAAAAGATTGAAAACAACAAGATTTTGAATATGAAAGCAATATATGTTTATTTTAATTTTAAATAATAAATATATATTTGCATTTAAAAAAACTCAAAACCGTCGGTTTCTTGGATACATATTTCAAACGGTTGATTAATAAAAAGCAGTAGTCCGTATAAAATTGGATTAGGAGTTTCCTATGTACCAAGCCAAATTTATAAAAGACGCGCTCAATTCCTACTGACGTTGAGATTGATTTCAAAATACAAATTACTTTATTTCACTTTTTAGTCCAAATAAATTGAAATCTAAACAAGGGGCAGTGGTCGTGATTCGCTTAGCGTCAGATAATTTTTCACAAAAATCATTTATAGAAAATGTTGCACAGAACAGAGTTAATTTGGTACATAATTTATAAAATGTGGAAAATTTTAGGGGCAAATTTCTTCGACGAAAGTGATGCCGATTCATTTTCTTTGTTTTCTAAAACAATGAAATTTTCATTAAAAAGGGATATAGTTACACAGCAACGTAATGTAACGGTGTCATAAAAGCTGACTAAACGCGTGGAAATGGGTTTTTGCATCACAAGCAGTGTTGCAAAACGTTACTCGTAACGTAAAAATAAAATAACGAACTTAAGTAGCGTTGTTAATAATAATTACTTTCGTATCGTTTTAAAAATTCATCTGGTGACAATAACGTAAAACGTAACGATAACGAAAATATTTTATTTCGTTTTTTGAACGATTTTGCAAATATCGAAAGTATTAAATCCGACATATCTGCTCTTTTTAAATGTATGTTCACGCTTTAACTAAAGATTTTGGTAGTTCTAAAATTTTTTTGATATTTGTGGCAAAATATTAAGCATTTTGTAAATTTTTGATTTGATCTCACTCTGATGAGGTTACGAGTTCGAACCCTAACCAAAACACGTAAAAAGAAAAACAGAGTTTTTTTACGAGATATTTCCAACCATACATTTGAATTGAAAAATTCAAATTACTTCCCTTGAGTTTAATTGCTCACAAAAATCCCGAATAATTAAAATTCCCCAAAATGTTGTCTAATATGCAAGCCAATATATGAAATAATTGACCAAGTGTCGCTTATTGATTTCACATTGATTGGAAGCAATCAATAATGACTATACACGTGACTTAAAATGTGGCCTATAATATAGAAATATTGCACCTCATATGAATTCACACAATAGTGGTCTAGAGATTTAATCCCAAAAATAATGTTAAAATATTTCCGGAAAATAGGAGTATTAGACTCCTGACAATTGAGAATTCAACTTAAGTAAATAGAGTGATGATGAAGTCTCAACTTCAAAATATCATCCCATTGGTAGCGAAATGAATAGATTTGAGCTCACTCTGACACTGATGAGGTTACGAGTTCGAATCCCAACCGAAACACTTAAAAAAGAAAAAATATTTGTCTGTTCCATAACGAAATAACGTACCGCAAAAATAAATATAATGCATAAAAACAAAACGCATATAACGTTACGATTTTTTTTTCTTTTTGTAAAACTGATCACAAGTCCAAATAAAACCAAATCATGGTGTAACTGTTTCCAAATTCGTACTTATTCACAGGGCTGCCAAAATGACCAAAACAATCCAAATCGTGTCGATACTGTTTCCAAATTACTTATTGGCTAAGACTGCATTCATTTGCTTCCCAAGCGTTTGCGACTGGTTTTAAAATTTTTAAGCCTTTTTTATCAAGTACATGTTAAGTATCTGGTAATAATTTTAATATTTGAAATCGAATCCATCATGTTCTTCCTCAATCATATTCTTTTTTCTGTTATACACGTCAATCGGTTTGTGCAAACAGTCAAACTATTGAAGTCACTCTCTGTCATAGTGACAATTCAGAGGGATTCCTTTGTCCGTATATCGTACAAACGGAATGCTTTGCCGGACTTCGGGGGCGTCCAATCCCCAAAAGTTTAAAGAAAGCGTTCATCAACATCTTAGAATGCATGTCGTTGTGGAACTTACCTCTTAAAAAGCATCTATGTATGGTTGTGACACATATTGTAAATTCTTGAACACAACATTGTTACTGAAAAATTAATGTAATGGAAAACATTACGTCAAGTCAATCAACAATGAGATGAAATATGTAACCTAATTTTACAAATCTCGCACCGAATCTATAATTTTCTTTTCAGAACTAGGATGTTCCTTTTGATTCACAGTAATGACTGTCACTTTTTATTTAGAAATTAAACGAATTGCGTTTGTCAGCAATCGAGTACCAGATCCGCCAGCACTTTTGTAAAATGTTTTGACATGTCCTTTTAAAAACTTTCAAAATTTTAATGGAGTATTAGGTGTAAATGTATTAAAAACGATAAAATACCACATTATGCAACAGTTCAATTAAAAAACAAATAAGTAACATTGCTATATTTAAAAAAAACAATTTTTTGTTTAAAACATTGTTTTTTTGGAATAAAAACCAATTTGTTTTGAACATTGTTTTAAACAGTGTTTAAAACAAACCAACTCTGTAGAGGGGAGAGGAGGGTAGGGCCGTCAAATCTTATTCTTGCCTAGGGCGTAATTAAGCCTCGTCCCGACTCTGTATATATATATATATATATATATATATATATATATATATATATATATATATATATATATATATATATATATATATATATATATATATATATATATATATATATATATATATATATATATATAAATATATATATATATATATATATATTTATATATATATATATATATATATATTCGTCCCTGTATGGAGTACTGCTGTCAAGTTTGGGGTGCTGCCTCTGTTTCCATCTTGGCCCTCTTGGACTCTGTTCAAAAGCGAGCTATACGAATTGTAGGTGATCGAACTTTGACATCAAAACTTGATTCCCTACAACATCGTCGCACTGTTGCTGACCTCATTGTTTTTTACAAATATTGTCATCAGCAGTGCTCAGATGAAATCAGCGGCATCATGCCTCAAACTTATTCTTACCCCCGTTCCACTCGGCAATCGGCTGCCGCAACCAGTGAAACGGTAAAAATCCCGCGCTGTCATACTGGCAGATCGCAGAGAGACTTCTTTGTCCGAACTGCGTACAAATGGAATAGTTTGCCGGAACACTTAGTCTCAGGCGGCTTCAACCCACAGATGTTTAAAAAAAGCGTTAATCTACACCTCAGAACGCCAGTTGTTGTGGGACCTAGGTCTAGACCTAGGTCTTAAAAGGTATTTATGTGTTGTTGTGACACATATTCTAAACCCTATTACACAACACATTTTATTAAAAAAAAAAAAAAAAATATATTTTTATTATTTAAAAAAAATTAAATTTTTATTTGGTTTTTAGCCTATTTTTTAGTATAATTTCTTAACAAAAAATTACAATAAACGACGTTTCGATACTTTCCGTATTATCTTCAGGAAAAAAAAATAACAAAATTCTTAATTATTAAAAGAAAAAAGTAAAACAACAATTTGACAACTAATTCAAATGAAAAATTATTAACTTTGACAAGAAAAAAAACTTTAAAATAAAAACATTGACAAAATAATCAAAAATCAAAAAAAAATTCTAAATATCAATTATCAATATTCAAAATTGAGTTGTAATAATTTTGAATATAAAATTTTGTTTATTAATAGAATTTTTGCTCTGTTTGATATGCAGCATTTCGAGAACATTCAGTTTTCCAAAATTTAATTCCTTCTCTAATATTTTTACATCATCCAAAGAAATAGAATGGTTAGCAGCTTTAAGATGAATTGATAAAGCACTACTATCTTCTTTACTTCTTTTCGAATCTTTAACATGTTGGTAAATTCTTTTTTCTAAACATTGAGTAGTGCGACCAGTATACGTTGCCGGACAATTACAATTTGTTTGATAAATAACATTATTTAAGAAGATTTTGGAATTTTGTCTTGAAGTTTTGAAAAAATTTGTTTGTTTAAACTTGATGATGGCTTACCAACAGTATTTATATCGTAATGTTTTAATAAATTTCTAATTTGTTCAAATACATCCTTAACATATGGAATACATACAACATTCTTCATAATTACTTCTTCATTATTAGAAACATTAGTTGAAACTTGTTTATTTTGTGCTAGAGATGTGTGTTTAAATATTGCATTTTTTATACCATGCTTTATCATATTTAATGGATAACCATTAAAAAATAATGTTTCAGTTAATAATTTAAAATTTTTTTGATGAAATTTCTTATCTGACAAACGTATAATTTTTTCAGCCAAAAGAAAAACAGTATTTTTTTATAGTTTTGTGGTAACCATGAAAAAAAATTTAAGTATCTCCCCGACCAAGTTTCTTTATGATACCAATCCGTACTAAGTGAGCCATCTTCGTTATGAATAACAATCAAATCTAAAAACGGTAACTTATTTTCAAATTCAACGTCCATTGTGAACTTAATATGCTGATCATATTCATTAAAACTCTTAAGGAAATCACTCATTTTATCAGTAGGAACTGTCGTAAAAATGTCATCAACATAGCGAAAAAAGAAAGGAGGTTTAATATCACACTTGCTTAGGATGTCAAATTCCACAGATTCCATTACTAAATTAGCAGCAGCAGGACTAATCGGCGATCCCATAGGACATCCAAAAATTTGTTTATAACATTTTCCATCATACAAAAATTCACAATTATTCAAGACCATAAATAAAGCTTGAAAAAAGTGAACTTTATTTAACTTTAAATTATTTTCTTTTTTGATAGTCATCCACTTTTTACTCACAATAGCAATCACAGCTTCCTTACTAATATTAGTAAACAAAGAAACCACATCCAAAGAAATTAGTGAATATCCTGGCGGTAAAATGATGTTTTGAATTTTTTCTTTAAAATCTTCTGCATTTTTTATAAAACGGAATAACATCAACTTCCGACTATTTTATTTAACGTATCAGATAAACATTTTGATAATGAATAAGTAACAGTACCCAAGCAATTAACAATAGGCCGAAGTGGACGATTAATTTTATGCACTTTAATTAACCCATACATTCTTGCATTCACACTATTGTAACATCTTAATTTTTTACCTAGGTTCTTAGTTATCCTATTTTCTTTTTTCCCAAACCATAATCATATCATTCATATCCTTTTCTAACTTTGGCTTAGCAAAACAGTAACATTACCCTTATCAGCTCTCGTCACTAAAATATTTGGATGATCTTTTAAAAATTTCTTTGTTTCGTTAATATCTCTCAAAATTTGAGTATCATCTACACTAAGGAGTTTTTTGTGGTTGCACTTATTTTTAAAGTTTGTTAAAATATTGACTAAACGGTTACGAATTTGAGCTTGGGATTCATTATCACTTTCATTCATTTGGTATAACACACTTTCCACACCACAATAATATGAATATATGGTATACTTCTAATTTCAATAGGTGGACAAAATTTTTCTCCATAACTTAAAATATTTTTAACATTATTCGGAATATCTGTATCAGTAAAATTTAGTAACCATTTTTCTCTTATATCATCTAACTCGGTTAAATTATTATCTTGGTTAATATTGTTGTCATCACTAAAAACAGGTATAAGAGAAGAATCCATAGTAGCATTAATTTGATTATTTATAGGCATATGAACCATAAAAGAAGACCGATTTGATAATTTCATTATTTTCTGAATATGAGTAAGTTTTATTTTATTAAACATTATAGTAAACGACATTTCACATCTTTGAAAAAAATTATTGATGTTCCATTCAGGTAAAGGTAAATTGCATATCCGTTGAGATAAATTGGAAATTTCAATTTCTAAATATCTAAAAAATTGAAAATTTTCAATAATTTCTTGGCTTATCAAAGCTTTCATAAATCGTTGTTCAAGCTTCATAAAAACTTGTAAACTAATATTGTATTTGTTTTTAATACGACAATGTTCAGGGAAAATACGTTCTTTCCTACAACGGAGGAGAAAATATTTCTTATATAAAGCCTTTGCCAAAGTTAATTTGTTTTTAAGTAGCATTTTAAAATCATACTGAATATCTAAACCATAATTGCTTCCAATTTTTTTTAAAAAAGAATCTGTGTTTATTTACATATTGTATATCCTCCATATTTCAACCGAAGAGAAATTAAATGTGTAGTAGGGTATAGGGTAGGGTATATATATATATATATATATATATATATATATATATATATATATATATATATATATATATATATATATATATATATATATATATATATATATATATATATATATATATATATATATATATATATATATATATATATATATATATATATATATATATATATATATATATATATATATATATATATATACTGTTACAAAAGAAAAAGGGCGCCATATTGTCCTCGGGCCTAGGGCGTCCTCAAACCTAAATCCGCTACTGTTCATACTGTCAAATTCATCTACTAAAAACTTACGTCGTTTTGTAAGTCTAAATTTGACTGTGTAAAAAATAAACAATTATACATCGCATTTTTACCAGTGTAAAATAATGTTATTATTGTGTTCGCCTGTTATTATTCCATCTGTAGGCGAACACAATATTAACATTATTTTACACTGGTAAAAATGCGATATATAATTGATTATTTTTAACACAGTCAAATTTAGATATGTCGTTTTGTAAGTTTTTAGTAGATGAATTTGTAAATATTATCATTTATATTTGCAAGCGTAGAAAAATAGCGTTTTCTACGCGTGGTAAAAACGTTTTTGCGTTCCTGAAGTTATTCCACTCGACGTATCGCGTCTCGTGGACAAACCGTCACGCAAAAAGAGACGTTTTCACCACTTGTATAAAAATCTACTATTTTTTTTAATTTTGACGATTTTTTCAGAATAAATGGAAAAAATGTGATAGTAGTGTTTTTTGTTCGGTTATTTTGTTATTTTCTTCTAAAAGCTATTTGATTCATAATTCAAAATCAATTATATCAAATAATCAAACTCTGAAATAATGTGTTGTAGCTATTTTGTTGGAGGTCTTTTTACTATTTCTATTTACAATGGCCGAGTTTCGGCCACTGGGCGATTCCTAGTAATAATAAAAGTTTAACGTTTAACAAAAACTAATAACCAACCGGCAAATAACCAACCGGCTTGAAATCAAACTTTAAGAGAAAACAATATAGCAAAGTTATTTAGGACTACGCCGGCAACGCCGCGATTGTGGACGTAAAACTAGCCTTTGGTTTTGGTTTAAATTTTGGTTTACATGAAGCTGGATATCATGACATCATTTTATCGAACAATTTTTATTAACAAAAAATTTTAGCCACTGAAGTTCAACTAGTACACTTGTTTCTTTAGTTTTAATTTTCTATGTTATTACAGTCTCAAAAGACCAAATAAAAATATTTAAAATATTTAACTATTTCTGTTTGATCTTTACGGCAGCTAAAAAGTCCTTCAACACTTAATCCTTTTTTTAAAAACTGGTTTTTGAAAATATTAATGGATTAAATAAATATAAGCTGCATACGTGGTGTCGGCTAGGTAGTCAAATCAGAGTGTGCTTGCTTGTCAATTATGCCATGCGCCGGTTGTTGGTATGGCGTTTGGTTTGTATTACCTAAGCTATTCGTAGGTGATCTTTTTAGTTTTCCAATACCTGACAAAAAGTTCTACAACTTAAATTTTTTTTTCCAGATTTAGAGTATGGCAAAGCAAAGAATACTCGGAGTGCGAATGGTTATTACTTTTAAAAATTCCGAATCTTAATCCATCTTCTTATCCAATCAGTTATCAATTGTCACTCGTTTATAATTGCCAGAGCCTTGGCCAAACAAATTTAATTATGTGTAGCTATGATTTTATTTATTTTAATTACATATTATGACAGACATAAACAAAACAAGTTCTTTAAAATTTAAATGTTTACTTTAAATATTTTGAGATTTTGTTTTCTTTATCTGAACTAATTTTAAAGTAAACACAAAGTAATTAAACATTTATAAAATATTTGTTTTCCCATTTTTGTATTTCAAAAGATATAATTATTTTCTAATTTTTCGAGAAACAAAACCGACAAAAAAGTAGTTAATTTAAATTTAATCGATTTTCTTTTAATGCGAACATACATATGTACATATTGTGAAAAGAGCTACACCGTATATCGAAAATCTGTTTTTTATCAAAGTTTCAATGTACATCTGCAGTAAGGTAAGTTACATCTTCTGGTACGACCAGATTTGAGCTATAGTTGCGTTTTGCAAAATATATATTAAATTTCTCTAAAAGCTGTTGAGTTAAGTAGTGAGAACCAATGCTAAATGTTGATTCCAAAAAAACATTCGATTTAGAATTAAAACGTACACACTACACATGGAACATGGTATAAATTTCACTTATCTTGTAGAAATAAATTACTATATTGAATGGGTTATGCAAACATATTTACACTAAATATCCTCTCTTTAAGAACTTGTTTATATACTTTAAATTGATATTAGTTTTTTTCAATTCATTTATTGCTCAAAAGTTACATTTATACACTACAGTAATTGTAAAATATACATGGAATATATTATCGTTTAGTGTTCAGAAATTTTTACTTTTCTTTTCAGCTATATCAGAAATTTTTGATTTACTTTTAATTGTTTTTATGATATGTCCAGGAAGATATTATAATTTGAGGTAAAATTGATATTAAATATAACGTTTTAATTACTATTTTTGAATAAATAATCAAGATGTTATCATTTGAGGGTAGAATCTTAATCAAATAATTTAACACTTTTCTCGGAACCTTATTAAATAAAAGGTTCATACACACAAATTTCGTGTACGATGACACTAAGTTTTCGGTCTCTATTCGAACAAATTGTGTCGTTCGAACAAATCGAACAAATTGTGTAGTTGCAATTAGGGCTTGCAATACACGTATGCTGAATACAAAAAGCCCAAAATACCGGATTATTTTTTAATACCGAAATATTTTAGCTGTCCCAAGTACCGGGCTTACGGTATTGTCGATATATTACAATTTAGTATTTTTTTTAATTTAGTGTAAAACATATTTACACTTAACAGTCATATATTTACTTGTTTACAATATTAAACATGCATGAGATATATGAAATACAAAACTATGTAATATAAGGCCCCATCTAATGGACTTGGCACTTTAACGCAGTGATGGGGCTCAGTAGACTCAGTGATCTTAGGAGCTACAACGGTAGGGTCACCCATGCCGTTAGGTCCTCGATGAGAATCGAAGCCAAGATCAAGTCCAAAACCCAAAGCTAAGGTGAGACACGTACGCAGAAAGCTTAGCATGGTCAAGGGGGTGCTTGATTATTAGTACGGAACTCTGGATACCGGGCGTCCTCCAGTTTCAATAGCCTTACCACAGCTCAGGGCTCTGTTGTGGTTGACCAATGTACCTCCCTACTTTCTCCATAAATATTGTATTTAAAACTATAAAGTTTTAGATGAGAGCGATGCTTCTCCAAACGCATCACATAAACTAACAACAAAACTGTGCACCATGTCCTACTCTAGGATCATGCCTGATTTATCAGCTTATTCTAAATCAGACAGCACACATGCCATGTCTGACTCTAGGATCATTCCTGATTTATCAGCTTATCCTAATTCGGATAGTACACACACCATGTCTGACTCTATGGTAATGTCTGATTCACCAGCTTACTCTAAGTTGGACAGAAGACCTGTACGATATAGACAGGAGTCTCTAGTACCTAAATTAAGTTGCGTTCAGATTAATCTGCACAAATCAGAAATGGCCTCAGTTAATTTGAACCGGTTAATTGAACAGGATGCTCACGATCTTGCGTTTATACAGATACAGGAGCCGTGGGCAGACAGTAAAAGAATAAAAGGTCTATCGTCAAACAAAAATACAAAACTGGTCTACTTCTCAGATGTGGAAAGACCGCGAACCGCGATTCTCTTCAACAAACATCTGAAAATATTTCTATTAAATGAATTTATCTGTAGAGATCTTACAACGGTCCAGATAGAAATTCATCTTCCTCAAGGTGGATTTCGTAAATTCATTTTAGCTTCTGCATACTTCCCGGGGGATGAGGACGAGACACCACCAGAAGTGATAGAGAAACTCATCAAGTATTGCAACAATAACCACTATGACCTCATAATAGCGTGTGATGCTAACGCTCATCACACCGTGTGGGGAAGTAGCAACATTAACACAAAAGGCGAGCGTCTGCTTCAATTTTTGTATACAAACAATATGTTTATTGCAAACAAAGGTAGTGAGCCTACCTTTAGAAACGCAATCAGAGACGAGGTCCTTGACCTTACTTTAACTAACATAAACGCTACTAACCATATTAAGAACTGGCATGTTTCGAAGGAAGCTTCTATGTCTGATCATGCTAATATATGTTTCAACATAGAACACTACCCAAAGAGCATCCAGTACTTTAGAAACCCAAGAAAAACCAACTGGGAACTTTACACAACATATCTTCATGATAATGTAAATAGTTGCGGCAGTATCAACTCTACATTTGAGCTTGACTTTGCAGCAAATAATTTACAAGAAATTATCACTGAAGCATATACAACCTTAATACTAATAACTCAATCCAAAAGATGCAGAGATATACCTTGGTGGAATGGTAACTTTGAGAGGAAAAGGAATAAAGTTCGCAAGCTCTTTAACAGAGCAAAAACAACAAATAATTGGACAGAGTACCGAGTAGCTCTAACCAATTATAATAAAAAGCTCAGACAATCAAAAAGAAATAGCTGAAAAGAGCTCTGCAATACGATAGATAATCTCGACTCCAAAAATTGATGTCGTCTGATCACACAAACCCTCTAGGCTCAATCTGCAAACCAAGTGGTACGTATACCACCAGCTGTATTGAGATACTAGATGCTTTACTTCAAACCCACTTTCCGGGCTCAATAGAATGGAGCACGGAAGATAATGCCAACGAAGACGTACGTCTTCTAGATCCTGCAACTAAAAGTAATGCAGATCATTTAACCATCACAATTTTCACCCCCAACAAAGCGAGATGGGCTATAGAATCCTTCGGTCCGTATAAATCTCCAGGAGGTGATGGAATTTTTCCGGTATTTCTGCAAAAGGGTCTAACAATCATTCTTCCATATCTCATGCGTTTGTTCAAAGCAAGCTTTCGCCTCGCTTACATTCCTCAGATATGGCGAGAAACCAGAGTTGTTTTTATACCTAAGCCAGGAAAAAAACCATATGAAGCCATATCATACAGACCCATAAGTCTTACATCTTTTCTATTAAAAACAATGGAAAAGATGTTGGATTATCACATCCGTCATGTATGTCTGAAACAACACCCTCTCAACTCTAGCCAGCACGCCTATCAGACTGAAAAATCTACTGAAACGGCGTTGCACAAAATGGTGAAAGAAACTGAGAGCACCCTAAACTATAAGGAGGCACTTGTTTGTACATTTATGGACATACAAGGAGCCTTTGACAATGTCCACTTCAATACGATCATTGAAATGGCCACAAAGAAAAATATAAACCCGCTTATCATTGCGTGGATTATCAAGATGCTACTGAGTCGGAAGATAACGGCTACACTAGGTGATTATTCAGTGACTGTTACTGCATCTAGAAGCTGCCCGCAAGGGGGCGTGCTCTCTTCGCTGCTTTAGCTAATGGTGGCTGATGATCTCCTCACTAAGCTAAATGATTCCGGCTTCAACACTGTAGGCTATGCCGACGACTTGGCAGTCATGGTTAGAAGGAAACATGACTCCATTGTCGCTGGTCGAACTCAGACAGCTCTGAATATTGTATCAAAGTGGTGCAACAGATTGGGACTGTCGATCAACCCACAAAAAACAAGCATTGTCGTTTTCACAAACAGGAGAAACTTTAATTTCATTTCTCCTGTTCTAAACGGCGATCCAATACAAACATCAAAAGAGGTTAGATATTTGGGTGTGATTCTGGATAGCAAACTAACCTGGAACTCACACCTGAAATATATCTCCGATAAGGCAAACAAAGTTTTCTTCACATGCAGAAACCTGTTTGGGAAAACATGGGGTCTTAGCCCAAAAATGATGCTTTGGTTGCACCAAAGTCTTATTAAACCAGTTCTAACATATGCAGCTTTAGTTTGGTGGCCTAAAACGCGCCAAATAACAGCTCAAAATATGTTTACAAAAATACAAAGGCTTGTGTGTCTTAGTGCCACAGGTGACAATCAAAAAGAAATAGCTGGAAAGAGCTCTGCAATACGATAGATAATCTCGACTCCAAAAATTGATGTCGTCTGATCACACAAACCCTCTAGGCTCAATCTGCAAACCAAGTGGTACGTGTACCACCAGCTGTATTGAGATACAAGATGCTTTACTGCAAACCCACTTTCCGGGCTCAATAGAATGGAGCACGGAAGATAATGCCAACGAAGACGTACGTCTTCTAGATCCTGCAACTTAAAGTAATGCAGATCATTTAACCATCACAATTTTCACCCCCAACAAAGCGAGATGGGCTATAGAATCCTTCGGTCCGTATAAATCTCCAGGAGGTGATGGAATTTTTCCGGTATTTCTGCAAAAGGGTCTAACAATCATTCTTCCATATCTCATGCGTTTGTTCAAAGCAAGCTTTCGCCTCGCTTACATTCCTCAGATATGGCGAGAAACCAGAGTTGTTTTTATACCTAAGCCAGGAAAAAAACCATATGAAGCCATATCATACAGACCCATAAGTCTTACATCTTTTCTATTAAAAACAATGGAAAAGATGTTGGATTATCACATCCGTCATGTATGTCTGAAACAACACCCTCTCAACTCTAGCCAGCACGCCTATCAGACTGAAAAATCTACTGAAACGGCGTTGCACAAAATGGTGAAAGAAACTGAGAGCACCCTAAACTATAAGGAGGCACTTGTTTGTACATTTATGGACATACAAGGAGCCTTTGACAATGTCCACTTCAATGCGATCATTGAAATGGCCACAAAGAAAAATATAAACCCGCTTATCATTGCGTGGATTATCAAGATGCTACTGAGTCGGAAGATAACGGCTACACTAGGTGATTATTCAGTGACTGTTACTGCATCTAGAGGCTGCCCGCAAGGGGGCGTGCTCTCTTCGCTGCTTTAGCTAATGGTGGCTGATGATCTCCTCACTAAGCTAAATGATTCCGGCTTCAACACTGTAGGCTATGCCGACGACTTGGCAGTCATGGTTAGAGGGAAACATGACTCCATTGTCGCTGGTCGAACCCAGACAGCTGTGAATATTGTATCAAAGTGGTGCAACAGATTGGGACTGTCGATCAACCCACAAAAAACAAGCATTGTCGTTTTCACAAACAGGAGAAACTTTAATTTCATTTCTCCTGTTCTAAACGGCGATCCAATACAAACATCAAAAGAGGTTAGATATTTGGGTGTGATTCTGGATAGCAAACTAACCTGGAACTCACACCTAAAATATATCTCCGATAAGGCAAACAAAGTTTTCTTCACATGCAGAAACCTGTTTGGGAAAACATGGGGTCTTAGCCCAAAAATGATGCTTTGGTTGCACCAAAGTCTTTTTAAACCAATTCTAACATATGCAGCTTTAGTTTGGTGACCTAAAACGCGCCAAATAACAGCTCAAAATATGTTTACAAAAATACAAAGGCTTGTGTGTCTTAGTGCCACAGGTGCTTTCAAAACCACGCCAACGTCAGCAATGGAAATTCTTCTAAAGCTTTCTCCATTGCACCTACATGTTAAATCTGTAGCGGTGTTGAGCGTTCATAGACTGCAGCTCACAGAAGGGTTTAAGCCGGGTAATCTAACCGGACCCCTTAAAATTCTTTCTGAACTACAAGCTGAAATGCATGCATACCATATTTCGGATTGTATGCCAAAAACAATAGATTTAGACAGGCACTTTGATGTCAAGATATTGGCCAGAGATCGTATTAAAACTACATACAGTCACTGCCACATAACGCCAGCATCTGGAACACAGATGGCTCTCGAACCAATATGGGCACGGGAGCAGGAGTGTTTGGTCCTAGAACAAAGCAAACGGTTGCCCTAGGCACCACAACAACCATATTTCAAGCCAAAATTTTTGCCATTAGCAGTTGCGCTTTGCTATGTGCTGAAAGAAAATATCAAAATATTGAAATATATGTATTATCTCTGACAGCCAAGCAGCACTCTTGGCACTAAAATCTACGCGCTTTGATTCCAAACTGGTATGGGAATGCTATCAAAATCTACTAAAACTCTCCTGCAATAATAAAGTAACACTTGTGTGGGCACCTAGCCACACAGGAATACAAGGAAATGATATCGCTGACGCTTTAGCAAAGCAAGGGGCCGATAAAAAGTTTGTTGGACCGGAACCATGCTTCGGAATGGCCAAGAGTTCTCTCAAAAGCACAATTCAAACATGGGAACAGGAACAAAATGCTAAATTATGGAGAAGCAGAGAGGGACTAGTACACTCCAAAAAGTTTCTAGGTAACCTCTCTGTTTCACCCTTAAAAACAATCGACTTAAACAGAGATTCTAAGAATTTTAACGTGGTGCGTTACTGGACATGGTCCTTTAAACCACCATCTTAACAAAATGGGCCTTGTTGTTTCCGACAGATGTAGATTCTGCTACTCGGACGTGGAAACGATGGAACACGTCATATGCAGCTGTCCTGAACTCTCTCAGATACAACCAACTTGGTCATAGAACACTAACATTTCCATTACCACAAAACGTCACTCCAATTGAGCTAATTAATTTTATTAAAAGTCTCAACTTGGATGACAGAATACAACCAGTAACGGCTCAGACGACGACTGACTAATAAAACAATCAGGGTAAGCACAATAGACCTTCAGGTCGCAGTGCTACTTGAACTCCAAGTCTCAAGGCCCTCCAATAAAAAAAAAAAAAAATGTAATATAAAATCTTTGTGTCTATACATATACAGTAGAGGCAGAAAGTATGAGGCACCCTTTAATTTTTACTGAAAAAGCAAAAATTAAATATGCACTTCATTTTATTGTGTTATAATAATATTGAAATATAAAACTTTAACTTTTTAACACCGAATTAAAAATAATTTAGCCCACATTTACGTTTATTTAGCCCAATATTGGACTTATCGAAATAACCACCCATTTTTTTAATAATTGCTGCATAAATTCTTGGCATTTTACCGACTAATTTGTCAAGACATTCTGCATCCAAATTATCCCACACTGACTGGTGTATCGCCCAGAGATTAATAATAGATGCAATATTTGTTTGTCGAGCCTACCGATCCATTTCTTCCCATAATAATTCGATGTGGTAGCAATCAGGAGTTTGTGGTGGCCACTCCAATACTGTGAGCACTCTTTTCTTTTCCAAATTCTTTAAAAATTGCGCGCATATCTTTCTTTTATGTTTAGGGTAATTATCCTGTATAAAGAATTATTGATTCCGAAATAGTTTCTTAGCAGATGGCAAGTTGTGCCATGAATGGGTTTCTAGAATGTTTCTATACATTTCCTTATTCATAATCACCACAATTCTGTGCAAGGTACTTGCCGCCTAAGCATCTCCATACCATAACGGATCCTCCACCATGTTTCACAGTCAATCAAGTCATCTTGTGCAGTCATCTAAATCATTCTCCATCTCTGCGTACGGAAATTCTTCGCTTGGTTCCAAACATTAGAAACTGCGATTCATCGGTTCACATGGCTTTCCATCACTGTCGAGGTAACCAATCTTTGTGTGCCAGTGCCTATTTTAACCGTTTTTCCTTATTTCCTGGTTGCAGTAATGATTTCCGTGCGGCAACTCGTTCATTAAGAACTTTTTTTCGAATACTACTTTTTATTGTAGACACACTATCTTTCGGGTCATGGAATTGATTGTACTTCATAGTAAGTTCGCTGTACAGACGTGTATTTAATAGAGAGATACTCGCTATTTCAATTTCTTGACGTTTTGATGTATTTTTTGAGCAGCGAGAACGTTTTTTTGAGTCGTGAGTGTCTGGAGCACGATAGCGCGCAAACGTACGTTGGATTGCTCAACGCGAAATATTCATTATTAAGCAATTTAAACTTGAGAATATTCTTCTTCGTGATAAACAAATATTCTCTCACGTTGAATTATTGATAATTCTTATCTTTTAATCATTTTAACGCTGAACATTGTAAAAAAAAGTCCTTTAAAGACTAAGATTAAAAAAATATATAGATTTACCGTTATTTCTTAATATAAATATGTGTGTACGCTAAGGAGCCTCAGTTTTATTAGAAAAAAATACAATAATTTTAAATGCAGGTACATTAATCACTTTATCAAGATTTTTACTTTAGGGAATTTTTTGCCTATTTTCCTATTTATTTAAAAATTTCTGTATATATTTTTTTAATTTTTTTAAATCACTCCTGAAATATAGTTATATGTTCAACAAATTGTGGTTGTTAAGACAAATTTAAATATATAAAATAGTTGCGATATGTATACAACTTCAAAAGTTATTTTGATTTATTTAACATGCCTCACACTTTCTGCCCCTACTGTACATTTAAATTTTATGTCGTGCGTAACTGTTAGATGTGCATCTTGTGCGTTGTATTTAATTGCATATTTTATATTTTACTTTATTCAAAAACAATAAAAGATTTTATCCACGACTACTAAAGAATATATATTTTCCATGCGTATATCTTTCATTGTAATTATATTCATTCCTTTTCTATATATCAAATTCTCTTTTATTTCTTTTATTACGCTTTATTTATTCAAAATTCTCCTAACAAATTAAAAACTTGATTTGTTGGTATAGTAATATAAACCAGTTAAAACAAAAACAATGCATATATAAAATCTAAAATAAATAAACATGTTTGGTTTTGTTTTTCATTTCATTCAATATGGCGATACAAACTTGTACAGGAAAACATGAATGAAATTATTTGAATTATTTGTAGTCGTGGATAAAATAGTATCTTGTATTCACTTAGGATGAAGGCAATTCTTCACTCGGATGATTCCCTCCACTCGCTACGCTCGTTCCGGGAAACTTCATCCTCGTGAAGAATTGCCTTCATTCTAGCTCATACAAGAATATACTATTCTGAAACTCAACGAACATTTCCGCTTGTCAAAAATGATGTCAGTTGTGATGTTAGATGTGATGTTGATGTTGATGTTGATGTTGATGTTGATGTTGATGTTGATGTTGATGTTGATGTTGATGTTGATGTTGATGTTGATGTTGATGTTGATGTTGATGTTGATGTTGATGTTGATGTTGATGTTGATGTTGATGTTGATGTTGATGTTGATGTTGATGTTGATGTTGATGTTGATGTTGATGTTGATGTTGATGTTGATGTTGATGTTAATCATTTATCATTTATCTCACATTTTTATCTCATTTTTGGTCTTTCTTTCTGAAGACTCCATTTTTGCATTTATGATAAACATGTTAAGTTCAGGCAGCTGACAACTCTGTAACGAGATTAAAATTGCATTATCTAAAAAGTTAGTATACTGCAGACAAATTGTTCGATTTTACAAGATTTGTATAAAAGGCAACAGAAATTTGAGAATAATCCACATGACTTAAAGTTTGAGCAACTATCGAAATCCATTCTCAATTAGTAGTAAGTATTTTGTCGTTTATCTAGCGTCTCGCCCTCTCAAAACAGAATAAATCATTGTAACGCACATCAAATTTTATCAAGTACATCATATGAATCGCTGGTAGAACTGAACACAAATGATAATTTAAACTTACAACAGCAACTGGATATGACCGTTAATAACAGACCACATAATGCTTACTAAAAACCTATAGATCTGGGGTGAACCACTAGAAAAAATTGGCTGAATTTGAAGAGGAATTTTGTCAGGATGAAAATTTTAAAAAAATATAAGAATATCTACATACTATACCACTAATGTAGACGAACCAACCAAAGAGGAATTCGAAGCGGCGCTGTCGCAATCAAGCAGCTGGTATATCAACAATATAACATCCCAAATGATTGTACATGGTGGTGAATCTAGAGGACTGAAACCATGGCACAAGACTGAAACTCAGCTATGCTGTGCTGATACCAATCCATAAAAAAGGTAATCGCCTACAATGTGCAAACAACTATAGGATGATCGCTCTACTCTGTACAGCATATAAGATCTTTTCATATGATGCATGGTACGTTGAATGTATTTAATAACACACAATTTTGACACACTTGACGATTTTTTTGACACACTTCCGGTACAGCTCTCGAACACATCGTCCTTTCGGCTCTTCCCATTGAGTAAACCTATTTTTAGAAAAAAAAATTTTTAAATCCGTCCAGCGGTTTTCTAGATTTCGTAGGTTGTGACGGCCGGCCGACAGACAGACATACTTTTTTTTTTTTGCTTGTTTAGAATCAGTAGGTCCTAAAACGTCGAGAAATGCCAAAAAAATTGAGGGTAACAATTTCACTTTTAGCTCATAAATGTAATACTTAGGTCTTTCAGACCGAAGTAATATCATTTTTTTCATAAGAATATATTTAAAATTGGAGGTACTAAATTGAACTATACATTCTTATTTGGAAAACAAATGAGCTTTTATCACACTTAAAGTCTTCTTTACTTGTAAGCCAGTGCGCCTCCATGATCAGTAAGGCCAGTGATTGTGATGACCTACCGACCAGTGATTTTTAATCAAAATTTACTATGTTTATTTTCGAATCAGTAAACATGAAAAACCGCCTGATAGCGCAAAAAACAATACACACCTGCCCTATTTGCTAATAATTATTTGACGTGAGTACTATCATTTATTTACTACAAAGTGTAAAAGCGTATACCAAACGCATGCAATAACACGTGGTACGAAACGAGCAAAAAACACGCAGGCATACGGAAGTTCGGAAACTATTAGCATTCGA
The DNA here is from genome assembly GCA_963693315.1 of Diogma glabrata. Classification (NCBI taxonomy): domain Eukaryota; kingdom Metazoa; phylum Arthropoda; class Insecta; order Diptera; family Cylindrotomidae; genus Diogma; species Diogma glabrata. The sequence goes on along the minus strand of OY856186.1, from coordinate 121,271,835 downwards.
AACAATTAAAACATAACTTATCTGCAGCAAATGTTCATTAGCTTGATCCTACTCTGATTCTAGAAAAGAGCTAGTTTGGATTGTCAGTACGAACCAACTATGCTTATTAACAATGGCTTTTGTGTCCTAAAAGGCCCACATTTTGGTTTGCAACAAATTTCATCAAAATCGATTATCAGAACTTTTAAATTAGGGATTGCAATCCCATAGCGTCTTATGAATCCCGAAACTAAGGGATTCATACATCCCGGCCTTCCGGTATGCATGGAAAACCATGAATATGTACAAAATATAAGTAAATTAAGCTTCAAAGAAAAAAAAAGAAAAAAAGAAGAAACTAACGTTTACACTCTTCTTAACTTTAACCCATAGTATTTGTTATGTATTGAAAATGTCCTAATTTATTATTTATTTACTGATTGTATTGTATAAGTTAATTAAGAGAAAATGTACTAATCTATTACATATCAATCTACATATCGATTTCCAATTGCATGATAATAAAATAAGAAGATCCAATCAGATATAATTGAGCAGTCGTACAAGTCATACAAAATGAAAATTCTAGTTTTGGTTGTAAATAAATTATAAATTATTACATAAAAAGATTGTGTTTAACTAATTCGTTAGTGATTATAAAAAGTTCAACTAGTTTAGCAGATAGTTTACAGTATTACGCTGAACCGATTTCCACTATGCTTCTGACTTCGATGGCGATTTGCATTTATAACTTGGTTGTTAGTTGTTACGACGGTGCATTTCGTTCTGTCTTGATTGTTACTTAACAATCCCTCTTACAAGATCCTGATAATCACTCATAAAATCAAATAATTTTTGTGTAATTGTGTAAACCCACGGTTTCCTAAAATAAAACAAGTTCAGCTTGAACAAAAACATTTAAAGAAATTTATGATTTTACAAAAGTTATATAATTTTTGCCCCACAATTTCATATTTTGTTAGGGGTTTTTTTTTTTTTTTTTAATAAAATGTGTTGTGTAATAGGGTTTAGAATATGTGTCACAACAACACATAAATACCTTTTAAGACCTAGGTCTAGACCTGGGTCCCACAAAAACTGGCGTTCTAAGGTGTAGATTAACGCTTTTTTTAAACATCTGTGGGTTGAAGCCACCTGAGACTAAGTGTTCCGGCAAACTATTCCATTTGTACGCAGTTCGGACAAAGAAGTCTCTCTGCGATCTGCCAGTATGACAGCGCGGGATCTTTACCGTTTCACTGGTTGCGGCAGCCGATTGCCGAGTGGAACGGGGGTAAGAATAAGTTTGAGGCATGATGCCGCTGATTTCATCTGAGCACTGGTGATGACGATATTTGTAAAAAACAACGAGGTCAGCAACAGTGCGACGATGTTGTAGGGAATCAAGTTTTGATGTCAAATTTCGATCACCCACAATTCGTATAGCTCGCTTTTGAACAGAGTCCAAGAGGGCCAAGATGGAAACAGAGGCAGCACCCCAAACTTGACAGCAGTACTCCATACAGGGACGAATATAGGACTTATAAACATGGAGCAATTGGTATGGAGTGAAAAATTTTTTGCATCTATTCAGGAGGCCTAGTTTTTTAGACGCGCTTTTTGCCATCGCCATTACATGATCGTTCCAGAGTAGGTCATTTGAAACTGTGACACCCAATAAACGAATGTTTTTACATTTACCTATTGGTTCATCACACATACTAAATAAAATATCTTTGGGGAACTCGGTCTTTAATCTGAAAACAATCAACAGCTGTGTTTTGGTGGAGTTGAAATTGACAAGGTTTTGGTCACCCCAGTCGGCGACTTTATTCAGGTCTTTGTTCACGTTTATGGCAGCGTCTCTCCGGGCAGGATTAATTCGTTCGTGCATTTAACCTTTTGAAGGAAGGCGCTCGAACGACTTCTGCAGAATACTATCATCTGCAAAGCTATTTATTGGGTTGCTGATGATTTTCAATAATTCGTTGATATACATCAAAAATAGGGTTGGGGACAATACTGAGCCTTGGGGTACACCAGCGTTAATTAGTTTAGACTCAGAAGAAAATCCGTCTAAGGTTACCGAAATGTATCGGTTGGATAGAAAATTTTGAATCAGCTTCACAACATTGGAATGAAAACCGTACGCAACGAGCTTGTTGATTAAGTTGGCATGCCAGACTCGATCGCATGCCTTGCAGATGTCTAAAGCGATAACGTATGTTTCAACACCTTTATCAAGTATGCTGTTCCAACAATGTGCTACATAGTTTAATAGATCGGTAGTTGATCTTTTGTTTCGAAAACCGTATTGGCTGTCGGATATCAAATGATTTTCTTCCAGAAATTTTGAAATATGTGTATTAATATAATGCTCATAGACTTTGGATAGGACCGATAGTAAAGCTATTAGCCTATAATTTGAGATATCGGATTTTGGTCCCTTTTTGGGGACGGGCTGGACATTTGCCAACTTCCAGCACGAGGGAAATATACCAGATTTGTAGGATTGGTAGAATATTTTAGTTAAAGTTGGTGCAAGTTCTTTGGAAAAGGTTTTTAAAATAATGGGTGGAATATTGTCCATTCCTGATGCTTTGTTGATGTTTAACCCCTTTAAAAGTTTAGCGACTATTTTGGGTTTGAAGTGAAGTTCATTCATATTAACTCCTGAAGACTGGATGGACTGGGGTATTTCTTTAGGAGTTTCCAAAACAGTGGAGTTCAGAGCAAAGCGTTCAGCGAACAAGTTAGCTTTTCTTGCGGAATCATTGACGATTAAATCACCATCAATAATAGGGGGAATAAAAAATTTTGTACCAGAATTTAAAGAATTAATGGCACTGTAGAAACTCTTGTCAGAAACAGACATAGACGTAAGTTTTGAGGCTTTCACTCTGTCAATTTCGGACTTTTCGTTTGAGATAATCTGATTAGATATTTTGTTGGCCTTTAGATATTGGGATCGATTAGTGGGAGTTTTGTTATGAATCCAAATATTAAATGATCTACGTTTGTTTCTAAGTGCCGTTTTGGCAGCTTTCGAATACAAGTATTTTTGTTTGGGTTTTACTATGGAGAAAGGGACAAATTTATTGATAGCAATTTGGATGGTTTCTGTAAAGTTTTGAGCAGAAACATTTACATTGTCAGTGTAAAAACAATGACGGTCGAAAGGGAAACCATGGAAAAAATTTTGAAGACCACTCTTATCCATTTTTGAGTAGTGAAATATTTTACGGGGTTTGGGAGCTGTAGTTTTAAGTAAATCAGTTTTGATAACTGATGAGATTAAATAACGATCAGAATTTCCAATACTACCTTTCGCGACATCGACATTCGTAATATCTGGCATTGTGGTAAGATAGAGATCTAAAAGAAAACTATTATCACCGCCATTACGGGGAGTGAAAGTCGGGCTTTTAACAATTTGGAATAGGAATATTGATAAATAAACGGCATATGAACCCACTCAAAAATTATCACAAACAACTTAAAATGCTCAATTCCTTTCAATGTACAAATAAAATTATTCGATAAACATGACCAGACAAACAATTATTGTTAATAACATCCTTTACAACTTTAACTTGCAATCATGAACTTTAAAGATGGAAAGAAAAGAAAAACTTTTTTATGATATAATTTTAATTAAAAACTTTTTGAACGGAAATTATTAAATTCTTGAGCAAATTCAAAATGTTTTTCTATTTTAAAAGTTTTTGTTTTTATGCACTTAATCTACCTTATTTATACTCTCTGCTTTAAAATACTCTTGGAACAGACGTTAAAGGAATTTTAAACTATTCATTTATTCAAGACAGGTAGTTGTTGGTTTTGTTTTAATTAAGTTCAATAATTTTTTTTCATAATTAATATTTATTGTTGGGCTTGGCCTGTTTAAACTTACAAAATTTACGTTTTTTGTGTTATTAGTAATTTCAGTGTGAAAGTTATTAAAAAGGATAGAATGGTTTTTGGTTATTTATTTCTGAAGTTTGAAGGAAACAAATCCCTTTAAATAAATAAGTAAAACGGGAAATAAAATATATTACAATGCTACCGTAATGGTATATGCGTAAGTAATGCTACGTAATGGTATAAGTTTTCATATTATTTGTGTTTTTAAAAGATAGTCGAAATATTAATTTGGTGATTAGAGAAACGTTTTTACGATTATTTAATTCTACACTTTTGGAAATCTTTTGGTTTTTTAACTCCCCGATATGGGAAGTTATTGTTTTTGGGTCGATTTTCGAAATCGGAATTTTTATGATATCTTTATGTTTCATGACCTCCTGAAGCTGTTTAGACTATTTTTAGCTGGCAGTCTGTATGTGTGTGTGTGTATGTGTGTATGTATCGCAGTATGTGGATTAATTTTTGCCCATTGCTTTCTCAACAACGTATAGCTCGATTTTAACGAAAATGGTCGCAATCGATGTATGTTGGCGTAACTTAGAGTCCAGTTCTTTTCTAGCGGAAATAAATCTTTGGTTTTTTAGTAGTTTCCAAAAAACTGAAAATTGTCTCTTGCAAATATAATGAGATTAAACAATGCTATCAAGGTCATGATGTTTCCATGTTGTTTTTCATCATGTCAGCCATTTATAATGAGATTTGTATAAACAATTGCTATCTCAGTTTCTGAGTTTTTTGAGAAAATGTGAAAAAACTACGTGTTATTTTCGTTACGCAAACGCATGATATCTGGATGAAATTTTGGTATGTAAATGAGCGACAAACGCATCCGGATTTACTTGAATATCGAAGATCTGAGTTATTTCCTAAATTTGACAAGAAGAAGAGTAGGTCAACTGTTTATTAACTTCCCGATATGGGAATTTATTGTTTTTGGGTCGATTTTCGAAATCGGAATTTTTATGATATCTCTACGTTTCAAGACCTCCTGAAGCTGTTTAGGTTATTTTTAGCTGGCAGTATGTATGTGTTTGTGGGTATGTGCGTGTGTATTGTCGTATGTGAAGAAATATTTGTCCAACGTTTTCTCATCAACGGATGATCCGATTTCAACAGCAATGGTCACAATCGATGTATTATGGCGTAGCTTACAACCCAGTCCTTTTCTAACGAAATCAGTTCATTTGTTTTTTAGTGGTTTCCAAAAAATAAATATTATCTCTTGCAGCTATTACGAGAATAAATAACGTTATCAAGACCATTTCTCCATTTTGTGTGTTATTTTCGTTACGGTAATCCATGAGATCTTAATGAAACTTTTGAATTAATATGAGCCGCAAACGCATTTGGGTTTATTTGAATATGGAAAATATGAGCTATTTTCAAAATTTGGCAAAGGGGTCGGAAAGGATGTCTATGGATAAGCAAACAACCATTTTTTTTTAAAGTTCAATAACACTCAGTCAAGGTTTTTGTAATGTTCATAGTAATTTTGCAACTTCCGGTTTTTCACTTTCGGCTAAATAGCTTTATCCTATTCTTTTAAATATATTACAACAGCCACAGCTACGAAGTGTGTTTGACGAATCTTTGGTTGAATCTTTGGATTGCTTTTGAGGTGTCTTGTATATTGTGGTCGGTGTTCATCAAACAAATGCTGACATTTTATCTTACCGATAGGTTAGGTTATTGTGTTGGACTGTTGGAGATCATTTTTGATATTGACATTTTAATGATATCTTCACCTTTCAATACCTTCTGAATCGGTCTAAACATCTTATTTTAGTTTGCAGTCTGAGTGTTAGTATGTTATTAAATTTAAATATGAGTACACACACACACATTCAAATTCTATTTAAATTATTGCAATTGATGTGTCGTGTAATAAAAAAATCTAGATTTCGCGTATTTTAGGCTTTAAAACCCCTAATTGAGCTAATATTCACTTTTTGTTGACTTTTTGTTTTGTAACTTTTCGTTTTTTATTTGTATTTATTGCAGTTTAATTATATTGTATATTTTTTTTATGTTTGGTATTTTAGTATACCTTATCCAGTAACTGGTTAGTTTTTAATCTTACGGGAAGTTCTTGGCGTGGTCCCTATGGTCACACCCCCATCCCACTAGTTTATTTTTATTTCATATGAAATTTTTTGACACCGTAAAACACACTTTTATTTTACTATTCATATATCCAAGAAATAGAAAAGATAAAAGATACTAATCTCCATTAGGCCTGATATATACAATTTATAACCGGGGTCCTATTCCCAAACAAATAAATGTGAATTTGAACAATATTGTGAAGTTCTTATTGCATAACATTAAACGGTAACGGTAACAATTTAACGGAAAACTAATTTCACAATATTGTATAAATTCAATTTAGACAATATTGTGAGATTCGTTTGCCGTAAAATCGTTACCGTTACCGTTTAATGTTGTACAAAACGTACTTCACAATATTGTCCAAATTGATATTTATGTATTTGGGCCGCTGTAGAAAATTTCAAATGATAGGACTAATATGTTTTGAAAAACCTGATTTTACAGAATTTAATGCGGACAGCAAAAGCTTTTCGTTCTATACCTTTTAAAATAATGAAACTCTAAGAGCCTTAATAAATTCATTCTTAATTTTTAGTCAACAATTATATATTTATTTATTTGAACCTAAACTTTCCACCTAAATATATTTGGGTTACAAAAAAAACGTGACAAAATTAAAATTTTTCGCACACAACTACATCAAATATTATTATACACAAAATTGTTGATAAAAGCTCTTTTTTAGGAAATCAAACTGAAAAATATTTTGATTAATTTTCGTTGTTTTAGTTTAAAGTTTGTACAATTTTTCAAATTTTCTATTCATAAATATGTAGTAAAACAATATTTATTTAACTGAGAATAAAAAATATATTTGAAAATTTATACTTCATAAAAAGTTATTGCATTTTGTAGTATTTAGTTTATGTAATTCGGTTGAATTGAATTTAAAGTATTTTTGCAAAGTAAAAAAAGTCAGAAAAGTGCGAATGGTGAGTGAATTTTAAAAGAACACAATATCAAAAATTATTGACAAAAAGTTGTGTTGTAATATCCTTATATTTTTCAGACCAAAGACGCATAACAAAATAAATGTTAAGTTGTAAATGTCAATAGTAAATTACAATCAAATCTACATTGATCAAAAATGTTAATTCAGGTTAAATATTATCCATAGATGTTTTTGGTAACTTAAGAAAGATTCAATTACACCGGCTTGTAAATGGATTAAATATGAATATTTTTTCGGTCAATCAAGAGTTAAAAATAGGGGGGTAGGGGCTACATACTAAAAATATTTTGTTTCCAATAACACAAAAACTATGCATTGCAAAATTATAAAAAATATTGTAATGTTTCTTAAATTATGTACTCCTTCATATGACACTCCCCACTCATTTTTGTCAAAAATGTTTTTTTTACTTTCTCCACACCCATCCCCTAAGCACACAGAAATATAATTATTTAAGCCTTCGCTATGATTTTCATTCAAAATTTACCAATCTTCCTGTCTCTGTGAATTTTTTCAAATTTTTCTGTCAATCATCGTCGAAACGTAGGGGGCGAAACGATCTAAGTTTTGCACTTTCTTTTCCATAACTCAAAAACTGTGCACCCAAAATTTCTAAAAAAAAATTGCAATAATTTTTAAATTAAGTGTTCTTGCAAATGACACTCGCTTGGGTCAAAAAATGTTTTTTTGCCCTCTCTACCCTCCGTCCCCTAAACACATAGAAATATAATTATTTGAGACTTCGTTATAATTTTCATACAGAATTTACCAAATATCCTAACTCTGATTTTTTACAAATTTTTCTGTCAATGAGTGTCGAAACGTATATAACCGGGAACGGTCTGAATTTTACACTTTTTTGACAATAACTCAAAAACTGGGTACCGTAAAATTCTAAAAAAAAGTTGCAATGAATTCTATATTAGGTGCTCTTTCAAATGCTCTTCCACACTCGCTTGGGTCAAAAATGTTTTTTTTACCCTCTCTAACCCGGTCACATACACAAAAATATAATTATTGGAGACTTCGCTATAGTTTTCATACAAAATTTACCAAATTTCCTAACTCTGTGAATTTTTTCAAATTTTTCTGTCAATCAGTGTCGAAACGTATGGGGGGGAACGGTCTGAATTTTGTACTTTTTTGACAATAACTCAAAAACTGTTCACCGAAAAATTCTAAAAAAAATTGCAACGAATTTTAAATAAGTTTCTCTTTCATATGACCCCCCCGTCGCTTGAGTCCAAAAATGTTTTTTACCCTCTCTACCCTGGTCCCCTAAACACACAGAAATATAATTATTTGAGACTTCGCTATAGTTTTCATACAAAATTTACCAAATTTCCTAACTCTGTGAATTTTTACAAATTTTTCTGTCAATCAGTGTCGAAACGTAGGGGGACCGTCCCCTCCGGTCTGAAAGTCGCACTTTTTTGACAATAACTCAAAAACTGTGCATCGCAAAATAAAAAAATGTATTTTCTCAAAGGTGTCACATCGTACCCCTGTAAACACAACGAAAACCGTTTTATTTTTATTTGTATCCGTCATTTCATGTGGACAGATTAGTTTTATACGCAGCTCAAATTTCAAGTTCATAGCATTTATAGTTTACGTCCTACGAGATAGATAATCGATATAATGTGAAAAACTCGTTTTACTCTCACTAATAGTGTTCCGTATAAAAAACGGAACTCTAAAAACAAGATAGGACCATAAGCTTTTAAGCCGTACTCGCACATGTGGATATGTCCTAATTTAAATATTGAAAAAATTATGCTAACTACCTAGTTTAAATTTTAGATCAATTAAAGATCCCCCTCTTAAATTAGGGCTGCTACCGTCGGCTAAATAGGGTTCATCCACCAGCACTGCGTCTTAAGTTGAAATATTTCACTACAATTGCCAGTTGTATGGGATATCTCATGTTAAATTGGTTATCAATAGTAGGGACTATCACACCTGTTAATTGAAAAATAAAATTGAATTAACATCTCTTCATGCGGAAAATTGTGTTTGAATAAACATAGCAAAACTAAAGTTCTATATGAAGTAACGAATATGAAAAAAGTGTTTTGATTTCTAGTTATTAATGTATTGTTTTGAATAAGACTTCTAACTTGTATATCCAGTTAGTGATTATAACGGACCATTACTGGACCAGCTGTACATTCTTGTATGGAACGTATGAAAGCAATAGTTTTCTTTACCAAAAAAACACAAATAATTCGAAAAACTGGGTTTATATCTAAGACGAGTGGCGGTTTCTTAAAAAGGACGTTTCTAAGATTTAATTCTCTTAATTTTGTATCTGTCATATGAAAAAATGTACAAAAATCCTGTAAGATTAAGAAGTAATTTAATCTTAACAAACCCCAAATCTCTAATAACACAGCGACATTTTACTTTTATTTCAAATCTCATCCATTTGTATATAAACTCGGTTTATCAAGATTTCTTGCTGTAAATTTTAAAAATAAATAAATGAAAGATATAAAATATGAAAAAACTTGATGATGTCAAATCAATTAAAAATTTTTGAAAAGCAAACAACAAATTTTTCCTTAATTAAATTAAAAAGTTTACATGAATAACTTTGAAATTCCTTTGTTTAGCTAAATTCTAAAATTTTAAATAAGTTTGACAGATATTTTATTAAACCAAAATTTGAATAAAATTTTCTTAGATACTTTTTCTTTAGCAGTTCTAAGAAGTGAACTATTACGTTTTTTCTGTGACGGGAAAAAAAGTTTAACATTTTACTTCTGCTGACAGGTGCAAAAATGTTACTTTTCATAAAATACTTTTTTCCCGGGAAAAAAATATGTACTTTTTTCCCGGATAGATAAAAATATATATATTTTTTCAATAATTATATTAATATTTGTCCAGTCACAGAAAAAAATAGTGTATTATACACGGGAAAAATTGTAGATTTTAGCTCTCGGTTTTTTGTACACAACCTCGAGCTAAAATCTACTACTTTTTTCGCCTTGTATAATAAATAACTATTTTTCATACAAACTTCAATTTATAATCAAATTATACTCTCAGGGAATAATACAAGAAAGGAAGTAAAATCACACATAACTAATTGACAATAGTCTCAGATCAACCTAAAGCTTTTTTTAATTCGTCAAGAAAGGTGTGCAGAAGTACTTTAAACAACTTCTAGCTTGCGGACTTGGCACGAAAGTGGCCAATTTTTTGATTTTTGGCCAAAAATAAAAAATATTCAATATCTCGGGAGAAAGTTAATGAATTTGCATAAAAATAGGGAGGGGGGATTTTTTGGGTCGCTGATTATGATTTTAATGTCGGATTTTTCCAGAACACCCTCAAAACTGCAAAAACTACCCCTTTTTAGGGTATTTTTTGCTATTTTGTGGACGTAAAGCTAAGATTATAAATAAATGTAATTTTCAAGAATATTTAAGAAAAATTTAAATTTATTTAATTATATGCCAATATTGGGTCAAGTGGGCTAATAAAAGGGGGTTGAAACTACCCCCAAAATAAGCAAAAATTTAAAAAAAAAATGTATTGAAGTATTTTTCTTAGTTTTTATATAAAGTTTTTTTATTAGTTTTTAAATAAAGTATTAAAAAATGTTTTCACTATAATTTTATTTAGGGGGTGAAAACTACCCCTAAAACGAAAAAATTATAAAAACGATTATTAAATTTTTTTTAAGACTTATGTTTTATAGTCGATAAACTAGAATTATTTTTAGTTACAAAAATTGTTTCCTTTCCCCTCCACCCCCAGGGAGTGGAAAATACTCTGAAATTGATAAAAAATATACAAAAAAACGTCTTAAAACTGTCTAGAAAAAATAAAAGCTGATAACTTTTAAAAATGTTTTTGAATTACATATATTAGTAAGTTTTGGATAATTTGGTTTTAAATAGTGTCATTATTTAAAACCGAATTATTTAAAATCAAATTACGTTTTTTATGAAATTCTTATTTTTATTGTACAAATTTTATTCATCTGAGTTATTAAGTGCATTATTTATAGGTTGTGAATCAATTCCCAAAAAGAAATCATTGACTTCATTACCAATTTCCTCGACACTTTACACTAACTCACTTTACACTTTCCACTACCTCGTCACTTTACACTTTCCTCGTCAATTACACTAACAATTTCATGTATCAAAATCCAAATCCAAATCTGACAAAATAGTTGAATTAGAAAAGTCAGAATTGTATTTTAGTTCGCGTACTCAACACGTAATTCGCTATCCTTCATTTTATTTCTAAAAGCTGTCAGAATTTCAAAATTTTGGAGTTTTGACAATTTGACTTTAGTATTTATTAATAAAAATGTAAGTATAATAAGTATAAGTAATGAAAGTATATTAAAATGCAGAACTATCAGATTATAACAATAATAAAAATTAAATAATGAAGTTTGCTGATTTTTATATATGTAATTTACTTTCTGAACAAGCATTACCAACCTCCAGAAAACACTTGATATCCAAATCCAATTCTATGGTGCATTTTATTTGAAAATTGCGTATTGACAGTTCAATGCGAATTTCGATAGGGCAAATAAAATACTACTAATATGTTGGGTGAAAAATATATATAAACGATAAGTTTGAAAAAATTTTATTACTTCTTTTCATTTTTTTTAAGGGTAGTTTTAAAGGTAAGAGTAAATCAAAAGATGGGCCACTTTCGGGCCAAGTCTGGAAACTAGAAGTTGTTTAAAGTACTTTTGCACACCTTTCTTGATGAATTAAAAAAAGTTTTAAGTTGATCTGAGACTATTGTCAATTAGTTAATGATTTTACAAAACAAATTACTTCCATTCTTGTATTAGAAGCATTATACTCTTTAAAACAGACCATTTTTTTCTTCAACCTAAATATTGGAGCAAACGTTAAGTACGAGGTCTGGTAGACCGCTAATGTGGGTACGAGGTCTGGTAGACCGCTAAACACCTTCACCCAATTCTAGCTCGAATGGTGGGCGGTTTCATTCGACCGATATACCTGATCTGCTAGCACCCAAAAGATATCACATTGACTAGTGCAAGCTCACTGCTATTGCCAGTAGTACTTGATATCTCATGCTAACTCGTACAGCAGGGACAAGGAAATTGAAATAGTAGAAATAGATATATTTCCGGTTGCGTATTCTTTTGTTTTTGTTATCTTCATTTCGGTGTTTTTATATTCTTTTAGTGGAACCATTTTCTCTGAAGAGTATTTTGTAGAACGATGTTCTGTTGTATTGTATTTCATCTTTCTCTCTTATGGTCACAATACCAAAAACAAACATTCATATTAATAGAGTTTTTCGATTGAATTCTCAAGACACTACTATTTTATTAACTATTGAAAAATTCTTATTATTCATCCAGTTATTTAAGTTTAACTACTCACAAGTTTTCATATAAAAAATCACCCGATTAGTTGAAAATAACTAATTGTAATGATTCTACTGCATTAAGGATGTGTATGTAAAATAATGAATATCATTAACTTACCATACTTAATAAAATAGTAGTGTATTGAGAATTCAATTCAAAAACTCTAAAAACTAGATAGAAAAATTAATTTGAAATAATTAATTCAATGTATCAAGCCGCTTAAAGGCAATTTCCTTGTGAAATAGTTGATTTCATTGTAATTGTTGATGACGTTTCAATTCACCATCAAAAATTTCTATAAGCTTGTCAACTGAATGACTCAATTGATAATAACGTGTGTAACACAAGGTATCGAATTTGTGTTAAGTCGGGCATTCACATACAACAGAAACAGAAACAGAATTTCATACAAATTTGACAGATAAAAATTCGGTTTCTGTAAAATTTGTATGGAATTCTGTTTCTGTTTCTGTTGTATGTGGTTTCAAGCCTTTACTGACGACTGGGGTTCAATACCGCCACGAAACAGTAAAAACATTTTTTTGATTAAATTCTTAATGCTTAATTAGAAAAATGCAAAACTGGTTTCAGAATTGAAAAATTCTTATTATTCATGCAGTTATTTGAGTTTAACTACTCACAACTTTTCATATTCATATTAATGTTTTAGGTTTTCCTAAGAAAACAAAATCTAATAATTTTGATTTAGAAATTTAGAGAATTACTGTCGTTTATGTTTGGCGCATAAAATTCTCTAGTCCCTGCTATTGACATACGATTTAACGTGCTGCGTCTCTCATAGAAAATTGGTATATCAAATTACATATTTCAGAATTTTTTTCGCTGAATTTTTTTAGAATATTTTTCTTAAAAAAAATTTTCTTTTGGTTTTTATTTGTCAGATTTTTTATCAACCCATTTATTTGTAATATTATTGAAGATAGATTTCCAATTCCTGAAATAACGCTTGTTGTAAGCGCTGGAGAACTGGAGTTATTAGAGATGAAAAAGGATAAGGATTTGCAAAGGCAACACAAAGTTACTTCTATAATTGAATTTTTGAAACCCGTGCAAGAATCAAAATATCCACACTTACAATTGTCTGCTTGTCGTCTAATTTCAATATTTGATACAACATATTGCTGTGAATATTTGTACTCCACAATGAAGTTTGTGAAGCCGAGATATCGTTCACAGTTGACCAATCAGCATCTTACAGAATTGTTGCGAACGGATTTAACAAATAATACACCATATTACAAAGATTTAACCAGAAGTATTTGTGTTAATTAATGAATTCCTTTTTATTAATGAATTTTAATTACATTTTATTTTTATTGCTTATATTTGGAAACAGCAATTTTGTTGAATTGTGTGAAAACAATCATAGCCCTTAAGTCTTAGGTACGTCATCATATTAACAAAAATAAAATATGTGCTTATATAACATTATATACTATGGTGGCTATTTAAAAAATTAAAAAAAGGAAAATGGCTCTCATTGACTTCGCGTCCCCACCCTTGATATACCAAGTTTAATTCAAATCAGTTATCAGGAACTGATGTTATTGAAGTTTCAAATAAACAGATGCTCCGTAGGCCTCTTACCACTTATCTCAATACCATTCAAAAACTAATCAGTTCTTTTTCCATCTTTAATTTCCATTTCTATGATAGTTTCATCAAAATTGGTCAATGAACGAAGTCTGTATGCTTCCAAACAAGCTTACTCCCAACAAAACAAAGTATGAAAAATCGGCAGTTGGCATGGTGGACCTCCGTCACTTTTAACAATGTGTCCCAAAAGATGATCATTATCTTCTCACACTAATCATTATCTTCTCACATAATCAGTTCATTATTGTAGGCTGTAGTGTGCATAAAGCCAATGAAACAAATTGCACAAAACAAATTTTTACCGGAAGTGGAAAACCGAAAATTGGGCTGCAGATCTGTTATAAACCTACGTGCTTAAGTACCAAGTTTCATTCTATCCGATTATCAGGTACAGATGCTATGAAGCTTTCAAGATGCTCCGGGGATTCCCTCCTATTTGTTCAATATCGCTCAAAATCTAATCAGCTCCTTGCCTTACATATTTGCATCTTTTTTAAAGTATCATCAAAATTCATCCACGAACGAATGTTGTATGCTCCCAACAAACATAAAAAACAAGTGAAAAAAACCCTGTTGTATGGTGGACCCCAACCCTTTATCCAATGAAGCTCAAAAACTGATCAAATCTTTCTCATATTGCTTGTTAAACCTTTTATCAACGTTTCATGAAAATCGATCTGTAATTTTAGACTACAGTAGGGATAGACACTTGAGAAAAAACTTTTTAACCGGATGTGACAAACCGAAAGTTGGCATGCGGAAATAAGGGAAGCTAAACTACTAAACCCTTGTTAACCAAATCTCAATCAAATCGAAAGTCGGGATTAGGAGTTTTTGAAGATTTAAACCTAGAGGTGCTTGGAAGCCCTCCCGCCATTTTGTCCAATTTTGAAATGAATCCTCAATTTCAAAGAGAACCTGGACCATTTGCCAAAGCTTCATCAAGATCCTATGCAGGAATGACACGAAAACTGCTGCTTTCAAATATTCAAACACATTATATTATATATACATTCACAGATTACAAACAAACGAAAATTAATTTTAATCACGTTCTGCTCAAATATATTTACAATCTGACGATTCTTTTGATATCAAAATCAATTAAATTGAATTAGTTTTCTTATTTTTTTTACAATTTCTATTTACAGTTTAAACGAAGACGTAGATTACAGATTAGCATCACGAATAATCTCAACATGGTTATTCAATAAAAATCGTACACTTTTGAATGAAACAATTAAACCGCTTCATTTACCATTAGAGATAGCACATATAGAAATTATATTTCAGCATGAAAAACGTCCAAACAATGAATGGAAACCATTGTGTGGGTAAGTTCAAAGTATTGAAAATAAAAATTTATTTTTTAATTTAGGAATTAGGAAAATTGGAAAATGAATACATATTTGTTTGGTGGTTCGAAGAGTTTTTTTTGTGGAAAATAATTAAATATATTCCGTATGCATGGAATGATACGGTATATACCATCTCCAAAATTGAAGTTTATTGTCAAAAACAACACAAGAAAGGAACAAAATTACGAATTTAGCTAAACATATTTCAGTTTTAATTAAAAATCAACAAGCTAGTGAATAACGTAAAGAAACACACTTATTGGTACACATATAAAATATATTAAATATGTTGTGGCTTGATGTCCATTTCGTTTTCTTAAGACATCATCACGAGTTATACTATGCAGTATAACTCTGCAGTCCGGACGATGGGATAATCTGAAACCAAATTCATATATTATAGTTTTAAATTTGACTCACAGCATGTTAAGACTTGGTAGATCAATTTCTATTATTATTCTATTTTTGCTTGTCACAGGTTATATGTCAAACACTCTAAATTTTCTAATGCGTACATCTACACTGGAAAAACAGTTTAACATCCTTTGTTGGGTTTAAAACGTTTTTATTCACCCGGGATTTTTGTGAGCAATTAAACTCAAGTAACTAAGGAAATAATTTGAATTTTTTTCAATTCAAAGAAATTGTTGGAAATAAATCAGAAAAAAAACTCAGTTTTTCTCTTTTACGTGTTTCGGTTGGGATTCGAACTCGAACCTCATCAGTGCCAGACTGAGTTCAAACCCTTTAATAGACACGCTATCTACTTCGCCACCAGTGCGATGATATTTTGAAGTTGAAACTTCATCATCACTCAATTTACTTAAGTTGAATTCTCAACTGTCATTAGACTCCTATTTATCGGAAAAGTTTTAACATTATTTTATTCACATTTACGTGAGCATATATGCTCCCACGGCCATAAATAAGAAATTTTGTATGCCATAAAATAAAACAAGTAATGTATTTATTTCTTTGAGGCTATTATTAACCAATTTCAAAAAAGAAGGAGGTTCTGTATTTCATTGTGGGTTTTTTTTATGTATGTTCACCGATTACTCAAAAACGGCTCATTCGATTTGGATGATTTAAATTTTATTTTATTTAGGTTGATTGCGAGAGGGTCCCATAATTTTTCAATCTCGTGAAAAATACCGTTATTCAGAAAATTGGAAAAAACCATATATTTTATGTATTTTTGCTGATTTCGTCAAAACATATTATTTATTTTGTTTGGATGGTTTGGGCTGTATTATATTGCTAAACATGGTCGTAAAAAATTTTTTATGACTGGAAATATGCCGTTTTTGCAAGAAATCGCAAAACCATAATTAATAGATAGGATAGTCACTGATAAAAGTTTTCCGGTATTTGAAGTTATTACCTTACAAACGCTTACTAGTCGACATTTGCTTTATGACTACACTAAAAATGAAAAAATAAATAAACTTTAAAATAAAAAACGTTTTAAAAAAAAAATAAAACCGACTTCAGAAAAAACAAAAGAGGCCCAAAAAAGTGAAAAATAACTCAATTGTTGCTTTTAGAGACAAAAATACGTTACATTTTGATTAATTTAATTTAATTATAACTTACTATTGACAAAAAAATTACGTTTTTAAACAAAGTTATTATATTAAAATAGCTACTTTTTATTATAACTCTTATTGTTATTATAGTTGTCCTCGTCAAGTATAGCAATATAATACCGCCCACAACACCCACACAGAATAATATGTTTTGACGAAATCAACGAAAATGCATAAAAATACGGTTTTTTCCAATTTTCTGAATAACGGTATTTTTCACATCATAAAAAAAATTAGCTCGGAATAAACCCAAATAGAATACAATTTAAATAATCCGAATCGAAAGAGCCGTTTTTAAGCAATAGGTGAACATACATAAAAAAACCCACATTGAAACACAAAACCTCCTTCTTTTTGTAAGTCGGTTACAAAAATAGAAATGACTTCAGAAAAAACAAAAGAGGTACAAAAAGTGAAAATAGCTCAATTGTGGCTTTTAGAGACAAAAATACGTTACATTTTGATTAATTTAATTTAATTATAACTTATTATAAATATATGAAAAATTTTCCTTTTTCAAAAACAGCTTATTATAGACAAGTTGAAAAATCAAACTACAAAAATTACATAAAAACTGTTTAGTTTTATTTTACAATTTTTTAATTTTTGTTAGTTATAGTTACTCCAATATTTCGACTTGTTAGTCATTATCAAGGAAAGTCTAAACTATAACTTCATGGTTTTTAAAAAAATGCTTTATATAAAACAATGATAATTAAGGATCAGTTAATTTTTAAATTTTGATGACACGATCATATGTTGATCTAAAAGTTTTTTTTATATATGTGTTAATGCCAGTTTATATAGTTTTTTCCTTAATTATCATTGTTTTATATAAAGCATTTTTTTAAAAACCATGAAGTTATAGTTTAGACTTTCCTTGATAATGACTAACAAGTCGAAATATTGGAGTAACTATAACTAACAAAAATTAAAAAATTGTAAAATAAAACTAAACAGTTTTTATGTAATTTTTGTAGTTTGATTTTTCAACTTGTCTATAATAAGCTGTTTTTGAAAAAGGAAAATTTTTCATATATTTATAATTTGAATAAAAAGACAAGTAACCATTGAAGATTTTGATAAATAATTATAACTTACTATTGACAAAAAAATTACGTTCTTAAAAAAAGTTATTATATTAAAATAGCTACTTTTTATTATAATTATTATTGTTATTATAGTTGTTATAATAGTTTCTATATTTTAGAAGTTATTTGTAGTAGAAAACTGTTCGAAGTCGGTGCCACATTGACGAAAAACCGACTAATATATCTCGGGCTTGGCACCGATTTTCAACAGTTTTGTACTACAAATAACTTTTAAAATATAATAACTATTGTAACAACTATAATGACTATAATGATTATAATAAAAAGTAAATGTTTTAACATAACAACTTTGTTTAAAAACGTAATTTTTTTGTCTATAGTAAGTTGTAATTAAATTAATTTAATCAAAATGTAACGTATTTTTGTCTCTAAAAGCCACAATAGAGTTATTTTTCACTTTTTGTGGCTCTTTTGCATTTCTGAAGTCGGTTCTATTTTTTTTTAAGTTTATTTTCATTTATATGTTAAATATCTTTACTTCCATAGTAATGTGTATATATGTCTGAATGATTGAATTTTCTGAATTTTCACATTAAATTAAGAGCATGAATTAAGTATCAATTATACGACTTATAGGACTAGGAGCAAATGCACAAAATTTTTAATCAGTAAATTTTCTTACTTTAACGGATGAGTTCCAATTTAAATAAAATATCAAGACTTTGGATTAGGATGACATTGTTTTTAGTTTTGAGCATAAATGATATTAAACATAAACATAAAAATCTTTAGAAAAGTACAAGTATTTTATTTCTGTTTAGAAATGTATTACTAAACTAACTCAAAACATCAATGCGTTGTCGGAAAAATATAACTGATCATAAATTAATATAATAACATGAAATGAAATAAAACTAAACGAGGATGCATCTGGTTACACAAGAGGTCATATTGGACGATATTTTATATCGTAAATCTATAAATCCAGTTAAACTAAATAATTTTCAAAAGAGTTTTATTCTTACAAATACACGAATACCAAGGATAGTATGTACTATCGAAAAATAAATGAATTTGATATAATTAAATGTAAATAGGGTAAGTTAAATCTGCAGTAGAAAATTAATTAGATAATTTTGTTGCTCTTTAGTCGTTGAACAATTACTTCGGTCTGAAAGACCTAAGTATTACATTCATGAGCTCAAAGTGAAATTCTTACCCTCACTTTTTTTGGCATTTCTCGACGTTTTAGGACCTACTGATTCTAAAAAAGCAAAAAAGAAAAAAATATGTGTCTGTCTGTCGGGCGGTTGGCCGGCCGTCCGTCACAACCGGCGAAATCTAGAAAGCCGCTGAACGGATTTCAAAAATTTTTTTTTCTAAAAATAGGTTTATTCATGGAAAGAGCCGAAAGGACGATATGTTCGATAACTGTACCGGAAGTGTGTCAAAAAAATCGTCACGTGTGTCAAAACAAGGAAATTTGCAAATTTTTTGCTTAAAAAACGTTCATTTTAAGTGATAACGAATAGGAACATTGAATTTGGAAAAATCTTGATGGTCGGGATTGGTATGTGAGACCAAAATCTAGATTATTGCATTATAAGTTTGTCAAAAAAATGTTGTCAAGTGTGTCAAAAGATAGATTTTTATTTATTTTTGTACCCAATTTTTTGGAAAAAAAAAATTGATTATTTGTTTGAAATGAAATTTTATTATTATTATTGAGAATTATGGCATTATAAGTTTGGCAAAAAAATGTTGTCAAGTGTGTTAAAAGAAAGATTTTTATTTATTTTTTTACCCAATTTTTTGGAAAATAATAAAATTAATTATTTGTTTGAAATGAAATTTTATTATTATTATTGAGAATTATGACATTATAATTAATTCAGTAAATTATTTGTGATATAACATCACCCCGATGGAAAATCTCCCATCAAGAATAATATAAGAATTGAATCTAAAAAATTATGACATAATCATGACATAATTTTTTAGATTCAGTTCTTATATTATTCTTGATGGGAGATTTTCCATCGGGGTGATGTTATATCACAAATAATTTACTGAATTAATGTAGTAATTGTAATTTACTGTAGAATAGTAATCGAAGGGTCAGTTTCTGACTCTTTTGATATAACATCAGGTGTTCGACAAGGTGATGCACTCGCGCCCGTACTATTTAATTTGGCGCTGGAGTACGCGATAAGAAAAAGCCGCACTGAGACACAAAACTGTATATTTAACAAATCTAGTCAAATTCTTGGCTATGCAGATGATATTGTGCTTCTCGGACGTAGAACAAGCGAAATCAAGGATAGTCTCTCTCAGCTTGAAAGAAATGCTAAACGACTTGGATTATGCATTAACACCGGCAAGACTAAACTTTTAACAACATTCTGGAATATACCTCCCGGCAATCTGAATACTGGCGACTATGAAGTGGAACGTGTAGAAAACTTCAAATACCTCGGATCTGTAATAACATCGTCAAATGACATGCAGGCAGATATCAAAGCCCGTGTCTCAGCGGCATACAGAGTTTTCTACGCATACTCAAAACTTTTGCGATCCAAACATCTTTCGCAGTCGTGCAAACTCACACTTTACAAAGCATTAATTTGACCTGTGCTTACCTTTGGAAGCGAAAGCTGGACACTGACTTCCTCCGATTGTAGAATTCTATCAACATTCAAGAGGAAAGTCATACGAACAATTTATGGTCCATGTAAAGTTGCTGAAAATCAGTATAGAATCCGAATGAATCATGAAATCAGACAACTTCTTGGAGGCTGCGATGTAATCGGATTCATTAAATCTAACCAGATTAGATGGTTTGGTCATGTAGAAAGGGCACCATTAGATAGAATGATTAAAAAAACGTCCCAACAACAACCAGCTGGTGTCCGTCGAAGAGGAAGACCTAGACAACGCTGGCGTGATGACATCATCCAAGACCTTCGTGATATAGGATGTCGAAACTGGGTTCAACTGGTCATGGAACGAGACGATTGGAAGCTGATTGCACAGACGGCAAAATCCCTCCATGGGATGTAAACGCCAGAGAGAGAGAGAATTGTTGATCATGTGTCAATCGACACAAGTGAAGACTAGTCATCTTCTTCTCACCGATACAAGTTTGTTATTCAATACTAGAATGTCTAGAGCATAACAAAACAGTGATCACCAGAGAAATTAATTGACTAAACCTGAATCTATTAAATTTATGTTTATGTAAATTTTTTGTTTTTACACTTCGCTAGAGTTATAACCTAATTTTTGGTTTATATTCATTAGCGTTGACATTTTTTGGTAGTGTTTATCTAGTCGGCTAGCCCTGATGAGAATGATAAACTTTTTTAAAGTTTAAAATTTTCTCATTGGTTCGAAACTAGATCGCTCTAAAATTGTATGGATTGCAAAAAGTTTCATAATTTGCACCATAATCTTTTTAGATTCAGTTCTTATATGACATTATAAGTTTGTCAAAAGTTTGTTATAAGTGTGACAAAAAATGATTTCATTTATTTTTTTAGCCAACATTTTGGAAAAAAATGTAGCTGTTTTTATGGCGTATATGTAATTGAAAAGAAATTGGACATGGAAATTTTTGAATTTGTTATAGTTTTTGAAATATTTTTGGAATTTTGAAAAAAGTTTGTATTTTTGATTTTGTAATAATTTTTGCAATATTTTTAGAATTTTGGAAAAGGTTTGAATTTTTAAGAATTTTCGGAATTTTATTATTTAGAAAAAGTTTAAATATTTGATTTTATTCTAATTTTTGGAACATTTTTGGAATTTTGAAAAAAGTTTCAATTTTTGATTTTGTTATAATTTTTGTAATATTTTTAGAAGTTTTGAAAAAAATTTTAATCTTTGGTTTTATAATAATTTTTGGAATATTTTTAGAATTTTGAAAAAAGTTTGAATTTTATTTAATTTTTACAATATTTTTGGAGTTTTGAAAGAAATGTGAATTTGTGATTTTGTAATATTTTCTCGAAACGCTAAATGAAGATGTTTTTGAGTAGTTTGCTGAGTGTATCATCTTTTCACTAAATTATGTTAATTTACGATATGTTATAATTTTCCGGCAACGTTTTGATGGTTTATGTTAGTTTTGTAATAAATTTCTAAACAGAGATAAAAAAATACTTATACTTTAACAAAGAGTTATCTTTGATATACACCGCTGCCCAAAACTAAAATCCATGTCCTCATAAACGTTTTTTGCCGAAAACTATATCAAAATCCTTAACCCAGACCGAAGCCTTGATATCTCAGAGCTTGAGATTTCAGCCCCTCCATATTTTTACCTTTACGTTTGTTTACTGTTTTTTGTTGTTCTTTTCGTGGTTTTATTTTTAGATTTTCTTTTAAAAGTTTTTTTTAATTTTCACAAAATCATTGTAACGCTGCTAAAAATATTTTATCGGTGGCATGAGGAAAAGGTCAAATGTTTTGTTTTGAAAATTAAACATTTTTTTATTTTATAGGAAAGTTTTCCGTTTTTAATTGAAAAATTTATAAGTTAAATAAATTTCCAAAAAACAAGGGTGGAAATTATGAGAATATAAAATTAACGTAATAAGAACGGTGAATGAAAACATTATTTTCATAGTAGTTAATTTAAATTTTTCGAAAAATGGGGCTTTGTTGTCTGATTTGTTCCAACACGAACAGGTTTCAGATTTTTTTTTAATTCAAAAATTGTGTTGGGAAATAATTTTGTAAATATTTGTTAAATGTAAAAGAAGTTTATAGGAAACTGGATTGACTTAATTGTTATGCAAGGAGCTACGGAATTATGGTGTGTTCTTCCTTGATCATGTGACCCACTGTTTTCCGCAATGATAGGGTTATGTGAAAGCTCATTTCTTCGAGTGAGCAAGCAATAGCTGGTCATCATCTAGAAATAACCCATAACTAAGATTAGCACTACTAAGATATCACGTTGGCTAGTGATATCTCACTGATTTTCCCAGTTATATGTAATTTCTAATGTTAACTCGTATGTCAATAGCAGGGACTGGAGTTCATGGACTCGTCACATCCGTTGATCAAAAATAAAAAAAATTACATATCAACCAAAACTGATCCCTTCATTTCGAATATTACAAAAATATCAGTTTTCAACAAAGTGCATTTATAGTGCATTCATAATGAATTATAATTCCGTGCCTGTTCTTATTTCTTCTGATCAATTGCAACTTCTTATCACTCAGAAATTACCCTTGTAGGTATAGCTAAATTAACGTATTAATTGCTATTTACTCATTTAAAAAAAAACAAATTAAATTATTAAATTGAAATTTTTACGTTCATTAAAATATTGCATTTTACTATCGAAATTCTATACTTCATTGCAATATAGCATCATTATCAAACTCCTCCTCTTGACCTGACCTTAATAAGTTTTTTCGGTGCCGACTTATTTAACATTTTCATAAAATGTAACGATTCCTCATTTTTATATCAACTCTATTAGTTGAATAAATTTTGTTCCCAAGTCACATTTGGATTTATTTGTAAATAAACCTTCTTAATATGCTCTTTCAGAACATCAATTGTTGCAACAAGCAATGCTAGTTTAGAAGTCTTGTTTTTAAGGTATCCTTAATACATTCCCCACACCGCATCTGATCGAAAAGATAAGTCGTTGATGCGACATAATTTCTGAATCTGTGTATAGTACAGTACCTACTTTGTTATAAAAGACATCGTTGTGGAAAATACTCTTTTGAGAAAAGAGTTCCACTAAAACAATATGTAAGACCTGGGACCTTATTCCCGAACACATAAATGTGAATTTCGATAATATGTGAAGTTTGTATTGCATAACATGAAACGGTGACGGTAACGATTTTCCAAAAAATGAGTTTTACAATATTGTCTAAATTCAATTTTGATTTCCCTGTATAAATATTTGAAGACAAAAAAAAACAAAACATCACGCAACGGGAAATTGTAGTTTATCTAATAAGCTAATAAGAGAAAATAATAAACAAGAAAAGAAAATAATAAACAAATTAAAAGAATTGATTTCACACCTATGTGTGAACATTTGATGATCGTGTTATTATGTTTTTATTATTAAGAATCGGTCGGTGTTTTAGAATTGTTTAGATTGTTTCATGATACATGATACATGATACAAAAAAAAAAAAAACTATTTGTGATGGAAAATCTCCTATCAAGAATAATATAAGAACTAAATCTAAAAAATTATGAATCTATTAAATATATGTTTATGTAAATTTTTTGTTTTTTTATACTTCGCTAGAGTTGTAACTAGGGCTTGTAAATTGGATAAAACCGAAACCGGTTACCCGGGTTTTTGTTATTTTTTACAAAACCGTCTAAAAACCGGGTTTTGTCGTGAAAACCGGGTGCTTCTGTAAACATCGAAAGTTCATTTTATTGTTTCTTCTAGAAAGTAAATTTAGTTTTTCGTATTCTGGATGCAATAGAATATAGAATCATTAATTAAAAATCATATAGAAATGGATCGAATTTCTGCATAAAAATATTCGTAGTCTACAGTACAGTGGTTAACATCGTATACGTTGCCCAAATACAATGTGGAAGTCTTTAATATCTTACTGATACACTATACACTTTTCAATAAAGTATTCGAACATAGCATTTTTATCAACGATCTGAACTTTTCTTTGCAGTCTTTTATCGGAAGAAATTTTCAAAACATTTGTTCAATTTATGTTTTGATTTTTGGGGTAGTATATTTTTTTTAGTTTCCATTGCATGTTTTCATTATACTTAAAATATTATTTCGTTTTCCATGACTTAATTAACTTATTTCAATAGAATTAGGCTGATTTAAGCGTTTGTTTTTTTCAATGAAGGTATAAATATTTCTTCTCTCAAGTCAAAAGATGAATAATTTATTTATTTATTTATTTAATTTTATAATTCATATACAATTAAGGTATAACCTTTTTTCAATTTTCTTGACTGTCAAGAAAATCTTCTTATGTACATTTTTTTTTTTAGATTTACAATTAATAAGAAATACAGCGTTTCAAAATGATTATACAAATAGATAGTTTCTTTCTTAAAGTTTAAGTATACAAGTGAGTATACAGATAAATAGTTTAATAATAGATAATTTAAGTGTGAGATTAATTCAAAATATAATTATTATTTTTTTTTTTTTTTTTAATTTATTTACTTTTTTTTTTTTTTTTTTTCTTTTCATATATTTTTTGTTTTATTTTTTTTATTTTTTTTTTTTTTTTTTTTTTATTTTTTAATTATTTTTCTTTATGAGGGAAGGAAAAATTTCCCATACCAATATAACAGATTTAATTTAGCTAGTATTTATTTTGAAGAGAAATATTCAAACGCCAATTTTCTAAACATAGGCAAAGATGAAATAGTTTTCAAACTGAATTCCAACGAGTTCCAACTTTTAACTACATTTATAAAAAACGACGACTGTCTTGATTTCGTCCCACAATTCATGGGCAAGTTTATGTTTAATGTTCGCACTGATCGACTAAAATTTATTTTTTCGAATAAATAATTCGGTTTTTTGAATTTAATTAATTTAAATAGGAAAAGTACGGACATATACTCAATGTAATCACGAAGATTACAGTTAAGAATTTGTTTAGTATATATTGATATCGAATCGAATTTACGCTTGTTAAAAATATAGCGTGCACATGAGTTTAGAGCAGTGTTGAGTTTTTTCCAAGCTGCTTCAGAACATCCTGAGAATAACGGAGTACAGTAAATAATATGTGGAACAATGAGCGATCTTATTAATTTTAATTTAGCTTCACGAGGAGTAAAAGCAGCCGTTGTCCACAACCGACTTAGAGTTGCATAAATATTACTACAGATATGATCAACGTGATCATCCCAACTTAAGAAGTTATTCACTATGACTCCAAGATTTCTCACTTTATTCACAAATTGTATTAGTTGATTATTTATTGAGAGATTAATTGTACTGACATCGATATTAGAAAGTGAGGAGTTGGAACTTGTGACAATCATTGCTTTCGACTTATCAGGGTTTATCTTTATATGATTGATATCTGCCCAATCCGATATGGCTTTCAAAGCACTTTTTATTCGATTTGTACATCCGTTTAAGTTACTAAAAGTGTCCGAGTCATATATTTGAAGGTCATCCGCAAATAGATGGAAATAACAGTTTAAAAGAGACAGGTGGATATCATTGATAAACATTGAAAAAAGAATTGGCCCCAAAATTGAACCTTGTGGTACGCCGGAAGCAATGAGACGGGAATCAGATGTTTTTTCCCCAATACGAACTTTTTGGTTTCTGTCAGTTAGATAGGATTGAATAAAAGATACAGCACTTTTTGAGAATTTGATCTGTTTGGATATTTTGTTTAAGAGAATATTATGAACAACTGAGTCAAAAGCTTTTGAAAAATCGAGCAGTATTAAGAAGGAAATTTTTTTATTAGAGATATTATTGCTAAGATCATCCATGATTTTGATAAGCGCAGATGTTGTGCTATGTTTTTCACGAAAACCACTCTGAAATTCGTGTAGTAATTCATTTCGAATAATAAATGCTAACATTTGTTGTTTCATTATTTTCTCAAGAACCTTGGACAAGCATGGCAGAATACTTATTGGCCTAAAATCTTGAACTGTGTTTGCATTTGTTTTTTTTTTAATAGGTTTAACATATGCTGTTTTCCAGGTGTCTGGAAAAACAGATTTAGTTATGGCATTATTAATAATGTCTGTCAAATAGTACAATATAATGGGCAGAAACATCCGAATTAATCTGATTGGGATATCATCCGGTCCAACCGCTTCCGAGTCTATCTCTCTAATGGCTGTAAGTACATCATTTTCCGTCACATTATTAAAATAGAAACTGTTTTCATTGCTAGCTGTTGTTGAATGGTTAAATTCAATGGAAGAATCAACATGGATAGAGGCGAAATAATCAACAAATTCGGATGGGGAAATATCAGTATCTGATGGAAGGTTAGAATTGCTCAGGCCATATTTTTTGAAATTTTTCCAAATCACATTGGGTGGCAAATTAATATTAAACTTTTTTTGAAATGTTCGAATTTGGCTTTTTTAATCATATTATTGACTTTATTTCTGTAGATTGTAAAGAATTTCCAGTTCGCCTCACTTTTATTAGTCTTCCAAGAGGAGTGCAAGAAATCTCTTAAATTACAATATATTTGGATTTCTTGAGTAAACCAGGTTGTTTCATCTACTTTTTTTATTTTATGTTTTTGTACTGGGGCAAATCTATCTAATAAGTCAATGGTTAAGGAATTAAAAATATTTAATTTCTCATTGACATCGTTGGAGTATAGAATTCGGTTCCAATCTAGTTTGATTGCTTCTTGTATCAAAATTTCAGTGTCTATATTTTTAAATGCTCTGCGATAAATAAATTGGTCCTTTTCTACATGTAATAAACTGAAATCGTATGATCCATATATAAAGTCATGAGAGGTGTGCAAGCCAGGTACTGATATTTGCGTAAAGAAGCCAATTTTAGATGCACATTTTACTAGCAATAAGTCAATACATGTCGGCCGGCAATCTTTCATAAAATTGGTAGGTTCATAGGATCCTGGTGATAAGCCAATAGAGTCATACAAGCTTTTAAATTGACGAACATAGCGATCATTAGATAATAGGTTTAGGTTAAAGTCACCCAGAATTAAAACATCGTTATATTTATTAACAATGGATTTTAAAGAGTTTTTTATTTTGCTAATGAATTTTACGTGAGGTGGACAGTAGAAAACTCCAACTAAAAGTTTACCACTATCCGCTCCAGTTAATTCGACAAAAATATAATCGAATTCAGATGTTTTTATGTTCCTTTGTAAGATTTTATATTTGATTGTTTTGTTAATAAATAGAGCCACACCACCTGCTCGTCGATCAGTGCGGTCTTTACGTACTAGGTTGAATTCAGGTAAGAAGACTAGTTGATCGCTATGTTTTTCCTTTAACCATGATTCTGAAATTGCAATCAGATCGAGAGGAACATCATTTACTATAGCTTTAAATTCATCAAAGTTTGAGACAATGCTACCCGGATTTATATGTGCGAAATTCAAACCACCACTCATTGAGCCGTAGGACGATTTTAGAACAATATTATCAATCTTAAGATTGGAATTCATTTTGAAAAATATAGCGAAAAGAATGAACTGGTTTAAAATTTTCCTTCCTCTCAAAAATCTCGATTCAAATGAAATTGCAATTAAATCCGTACACCAATTCACGTAATATCAAATTACAACAAAAGAGGACAATATTTTACGTATTACAATAGCACGTAACTGTTATAACTACAAGAATAGTAATAAACAAATATTTGATTATAATTTACAATATATGAAAAGAAAGAAAAATCACTTACAATTAGATAATCTATATCACTAATAATTTCGATTGTTTTTACTTTATAAAATTTTAAAACGTTTTATTTAACCCTATTACTACTTATCTCTTTCTGTCGAGTTAATTTTTTCACTTCTGTTTATTTTCACTGGATAATCAAAATTCATAAAAAAATCGCTGCAGGTTGAATTATTTCTATATGTGACGAGTTACTCTGTTGCCTCCTGTAGCTGCCTTTCATTACGATATACATTAAAGTTTGGTTCATTTAGCAGCTTTATAAATATTTTGCCATTCAATATTTTCACTTGTTGAATTTTGTTCGCTTTCTTTAACTTCAAGGCCAATTTGTTAACTTTATAATATTCTGGTGTTAGGTTTTGTTGAATATAGACCCTGCTTCTGCTATTTACTCCTAATACACGATTTAATATCAGAGTTTTTGCAACTTTAAGGTACTGATGAAGATAATTATTTTTCTCTATGTGGGTTGCAAATCTTATTATTATTGGTAGATTTATATTTGTTTTAGTATTAGATGAGCGAATGTTTCCCCGATCTTCATTATTAATATCTGCAATCCCTCTTCTTCGAATACGGAAAATTTCTACTACCGGTAAAATTTGAGCTACTGATTCAGAATTGTTATTTGTAATTTCATAACCAAGAGCACTAGATAAGCAATTATAAATGTTTTGAATATCTTCCGATGGTACATAAGGAATTCCAGTGACGACTAGTTCTGATTCTCTACGTAACGAATCAATTTCATTATTAATTTTGTTTTCGAGTAACTGGATATCTGCTTTTACTATAGAAATTTGATGATCACAATCCGATTTCGATTTTTTGATTTCATTTTTGAGTTCTTCTTTGATCTCCAATAGATTGCTTGAAAGTGTTGAACATATTCTATCTAATTTAGCATCAATTGATTCCAGCGTAGGTGCAGCTGATGTCCGAGTTACAGGTGGTGACATTTTCGAGGTTTTATGATATGTGTAATCACTTAATTATCAGGCCAATAACTTGACAATAACAACAAATGTATAAGTAATCAAGAAAAAACAAAACAAAAATGGTTATTCCAATTGATATTACATTTACAGCTGTTTTAACAAAGGCAAGTTTGCGAAACCGTTTTATACTTTGTTATATTGTTTTGTATCTTTATAAAAATGCAATGCACTAAATCATGGTTTTTATGGTATGCACTTGGAATAACTTTTTATTTTAATATTTGCAATTATGACCACTTTATTTTATTGTTATTATTTATGAGATTATAGAGCACGAGAACATTACACAAATACCGTATACGCATACACCGTTTTCTAGAATAATCAATGAAATACGTTAAATGTTTGTAAGCAAGTTTGCGAAACCGTTTATATTTTGTTATATTATTTTTATCTTTATAAAAATGCAATGCACTAACTAAATCATGGTTTTTATGGTATGGCAAATATTTGATTTTAAACTTTTAGTAACATTCAAGGTAAATCAAATTTCACTTAAGAAACTATTTCAATAAATTCCAATGAAGTATGCAAACAAATATTGTGTGCAACTCGTTAGAAAACAGATATTTCCGTACTCGGTGCATATCAAATCATCACACCCAATCCAGAAAAATCTTTCTTTTCTAAGCGCAATAATAACTTTCTACTGTTTTTCATGCAGAATTAAATATTATCAATATTGTCTTATGATAATTTATTGTATTTTTTATCGACAACAATTTTTAGTTATTAATTTTTTTTATAAAAATATTTCTTACTCCTAAATCAAAATAATTATTTTAGAGAGCATTCACGAAGGTGAAGTCGAACAATGACATACGCCTCATGGTTCTTAATTACAACAACTACAACATTAAATTTCTGTTGTATTGCATGGTTCTAACGAATGTGTAAACCATAGCAATTTTTAGTAGTCCTTCCAAAAAGAAATGAAAATGTTTTGTGTTACTAAGGAAAAATCGATAAACATCAATAACGTATTCAATGCTCTGGCATCAATTCAACCCACTTCAACAAAAATAGTGAGAGCGTCTTTTCAATCGCAGGTAATTTCTGTACTAGATTACGTTCATCTGTGAAATTTGACCTGTTGGACGCATTAATTTTTCTTAAATATTATTTTACTAGGGGGTATCCCGCGGGCTCCGCCCCCCCCCCCCCCCCCCCCCCCCGCCCGCTCCTTTCCCCATTCCTACGCACACCAATACACTCTTGCTCTTTTCATCCGGCTTTGATACAACTACTAAGTACTATCCATCGTAATCCAACCTCTTCTAATCTATTCTGTGTGTACCTTCTGCTTAACTATAATTCTACAAAAACAATCGTGAGGTTAACGATAAATTTTTATACGATCAATGACAAATGGTTGAAAATAATAATAATAAGAAAATACTGAAATAGCAGCTTTTGTTCTTCTATATTTTATTTACAGAAAATGAAGCTATTCAAAAATAATGATGGAAAAAACATATTCTATGATTTTTAGCACTATCTGTCATATAAATAATTAATTTTCTTATTAATATCGCAACGATATAAATTTGAACGAAACGGCTAAAAGACAATTAGAGCAATAATTTTGAAAAACTACATTATCGAAAAATTTAAATGCCGTAAATGGAATTTTTATGAATAAAAAGGAATAATTTTTATGTTCTATAAAAAAAATAAACCAAAACAATAAAAATTAAATATTAAATATTAATTAAAATTAAATGTTCGCGTTTAGCTCCGAACCTTTCTCACAACCCCCTACATCGGCAATGACAACGAAATTTCGTACTGAGTTTCTTAAAGTTCATTTTATTAAATCGGTTTATATTATTAAATGTTTGAAAATGTATATTATAACACAAACTGTTTTTTGTCCCAAAAATATCAAATGTTTTCAACCTACATTGTTTTAAAAATTGTTAAAAATCTATATTTTCTATGCTGTTATGTTCGCTGTACTATAGAACAATTTTCTGGTTCTGGTCCTGCCATAATAGCGCTATTATTTTACGAAATGTTGTGTCAAAAAGTGAGGAAATAGACCTTTAATTATGTACTTTCATCAATTTGTTTCCTCTTTTCTTTTTTAATAAACTTATTATAAAAACCATCTACCAACTTTACTATTTAATGTAAAAATTATTCCTTTAAAAAAAGGTTATTATTCCTTTAAAAAAATTCGATCTATTTTTCATAATAAATATTACATATCTTGTGACTAATTCAAAATAAAAAGGTTTTATTAATAAAACATCAACAAAAATTATAAATATATGTATTATGTAACTTAATTAAAATAAAAAAATAAAAACCCCTGAATGCATTCTATAATAAATAGTAGTTTTTGTTTTTCCTTAATTTAGTTCACAGGAATGAAATTATGGCAAATAATTATCGGAAACCACTATTATATGATTTTTAGCACTGCCTGTCAAAAAACTAATTAATTTTCTTGTTAATATCGAAATCATATAATAATTTGAACGAAACTGGAAATGACAGTGCAATAAAATGCTATGAAAACTGCATTATCGATCAAATACACAAACTGCACTATCGTAAAACGAAATGTATGTATGAATAAAATAAAAGTGTGTAAAAAAACAATAATTTTAATGTTATTTATAGTAGTTGTTGTTATTCTTAATATCGAAATGTAAATATCGAAATGATTTTAACTTGAACAAATTTTGGCAAAAGACAACTTAACTTTTTAACTAACTTTAAAGAACTACTTTATCGATAATTCTAAGTATCCAAAAACAAAATTTTATATAAGTTTTATTTATATATGAATTATTTATTTATATGAATTCATTCATGAATAATAAAATAAAAAAGCACAATAATTTTAAAGTTATTTAAAGAAAATAATGAATTTATGAATAAAAAAAAACAATTTTAATGTTATTTAAAATAAAAATTTAAAAACTGCATAATCGTAAAACGAAATGTATGTATGAATATGAATAAAATAAAAGTGTGTAAAAAAACAATAATTTTAATGTTATTTAAAAAAAAAAATAAAAAAAAACTCGGAACAATCAGGTTTCGAACTTTCAATCTACCAATATACCAATTTGAACTATATTCGAACTATAGACTAAAGGATAGATAAGGTATCCGTTACGCTTGTATAGAAGGATAGACTTACGGCTATTATATTATAGATTAAAAAAAATAAATTATAAGTTAAGTTTCGTTTCTATTTATGGTTTACATTTACATACTGTATAATGAATTTTAAAATGTTATTTTCAATTTTTTTTATAATATATTTATAGGCCAATAGAATAACGGATTGTACGTGTTGTTGTCAGTAGCAGTTCAGAAATTTTTTTAATCTCTGGGGTAGGGTACTCACATAATGGACATGCCGAGTCCACTCGCACGGCACCTGGGGACTGGAGTTATTCAACAAAGTGTGCTGGAAATTTTTTTTTGCTTCCTTGTGATAGCGATATAACTCGTAACTGGTGCACTTTAGGATACTGGTGCATGGAACTTTTTTATTCCTTAAATGTTTTTCTATAACTTAAAATAACACAAAAAACAAAAATAATTTGTTTTGTTGTAAGTTTTTGCGAAAAAATGTCTAAAAATCGATATTTTTCAATTGAATTTAGTTATTTGCAAATAATTGTGTATAACATAATTAACCCCACTTTCTTGTAGCTGAAACCACAAAAAAAATAAGCTTCAGAACGTTTCATTCGGCCTGATAGTTTTTGCACAATTCCATTTTGCACTTAATGCCTTAAAAAAAGTTGTTAACTTTGGGCAGGCCGCAAGGTCTGAGTTTTCATCCGATCGCAATCTGCTTGACGGGAATTGAAAGGGTGTAGTGTCAGCTTTAAATAGCATTTGTGTTGCCTTTACCCATATTCAATATTAACAACAATTACAGTGGTTCAAAAAAACTGCGAAAATTCCTTAGTTGCAAAATTAAATTTCTCAACAAATTTTCAACTTAACGAGATGCGTTTTTAAAATTTGCAAAGTGCTTAGAAAACCTCATATCTTAGAAAATAGATCTCTCTAACATGATTTGGGACATGATTACACATAAGTAGTTCATTACTTTTTCATTAAATTTATTTGTCATTACAATAATACTCAGAGTACGTTACTAGCAGGAGTCAGAGTAATCAATCGCGTGTTGGGTAGGCACAGACCCAGCATCTTGTGCGCACAACAGTATCATTTTTGAAATTCTCAGTTCCTGTCGATATATGGCATACAAAATCAATGTCACAATCGCGGTTTCAAAAACGAAATGGGCCATAACTCGGTCCAAATCATGTTAGAAAGGTTTTTTTTAAATCTTCCGTTTTCTAAGGAATTTGCAAATTTTAAAACCGCATCTCGTTAAGTGGAAAATTCGTGGAGAAATTTAATTTTGCAACTAAAGAATTTTCGCGGTTTTTTCTAACCACTGTAATTGTTGTTAATATTGAATACGGGTATAGGCAACATAATTGTTACTTAAAGCTAACACTACACCCTTTCGATTCCTGTCAAGCAGATTGCGATCGGATGAAAACTCAGACCTTGCGGCCCGCCCAAAGTTAACAACTTTTTTTAAGGCATTAAGTGCAAAATGGAATTGTGCAAAAACTATCAGGCCGAATGAAACGTTCTGAAGCTTATTTTTTTCGTTGGGGTTTCAGCTACAAGATAGAGCGGTCAATTATGTTGTAAACAATTATTTGCAAATAACTAAATTCAATTGAAAAAAGTCGGGTCAAGTGCGAATATAACTCGTTCGCTGAGGGTTCCGTGTATATAATAATATGAAAAAACAGTATTTGCTAATGTAGTTATACGTTGGGTTGAATTTTACCCACAACTGTGGCATAATGGTGGCAACATTTTTGAATTTAATTCGTTTATTAGTCAAACATAAATACAGTTTTTCTCGAAATCATTGAGAATTAATGGAATGCGTATACCGATAACAAACGGTTACAATTCTTGGACCATGAAGATTACTAGATTGCAATGGTCAGCCCAAATAATGTTTTTAATGCCGAGTTCATCTGACTAAGCATAATCTATTCAATATTATTTTAGAACCCTAATATTATAAAATATTTTCTGAATTGATCCTCAAAAAATTGATAAAGAATTCAACGTGAAATTCTTCACAAAAACACGATTTTAAACCGAAAATGGTGACTTTGAAAATTTCGGAAAACGGTTTTAGACTGGAAACAAAATAACCTTTCATATAACACCCCACTTGTCAAGGTCAAAAATAACATTTTTCGAAATTTCTTCTCTCAACCCCCCTCTAAGGAGCATTTGAAATAATGAGATAACCGCTATAGTTTTCGTTCAATCTTTACAAAATTACCTATGACTGTGAATTTTTTCAATTTTTCGCTTTTGTAATGTTCGATGATAAAGGGTGGGACAGAATCAAATTTTCACATTTTTATAAATAAGTCCAAAACCGTGTTCTCGAAAATTACAAAAAAATATTTTGAACTACAAAAAAATCACCTTTCATATGACACCCCACTTGTCCAGGTCCAAAATATTTTTTTTTCAAAATTTCTACTGACAACCCCCTCCAAAGAACAATTGAAATTATAACGACCAAAAAAAATTTTTCATTTTTTTTTTGCCAAGTTCCTACAACCGTGAATTTTTTTAAATTTTTTTTTTTTGTAATGTTCGAAGATGAGTGGGGGGGACAAAACTAAAATTTCACTTTTTCCAAAATAAGTCAAAAGCTGTGCTTTCGAAAATTACAAAAAAAATTGTTTTAGACTAGAAAAAAAATAACCTTTCATATGATACCCCATTTGACATGACCAAAAATATTTTGTTTTCGTAATTTTCACTCTCAACCCCCTCCAATGAACATTTGAAATTATAACAACCAAAACAAAAAAACGGATTTTTGTATGCAAAATTCCTACAACCTTGAATTTTTTCAATTTTTTGCTTTTGTAATGTTCGAGGTTAAGGTAGGGGACAAAAAAATAAACACACGTTTTTGGAAATAACTTAAAAACTAAGCAATCGATAATTCATTGAAAGGACTTTTTGAAATATTTGAATTTTTTTTGATTTTCTTAAACCAAACTCGATTCCTTAAAACAAACTTTTGTTTTACTATCTCCTTATCAATGTTCATAAAATATTGATAAAAACAAATATAAATAATTTTCTTGTTGTCAGTAGGCGTGGACAAATACATTGTATAACTGTAAAAAATTTCAAGTTGATAGCACTTATAATTTTTGAGAAAATCAATTATGTAGAAATTCGGACGGACACCGAAGTCTCACCAATAGGGTACCGTTTTTACTTTTTCAAAGTACGGAACCCTAATATCGTTTTTTAGACATTTTTGCGCATTTTTTTCGCAAAAATTCGCAACAAAACAAATTTTTTTTGTTGTTTGTTTTATTTTAAGTTATAGAAAAACATTTAAGGAACAAAATAGTTCCATGCACCAGTATCCTAAAGTGCACCATTTACGAGTTATATCGCTTACAAGGAAGCAAAAAAAAAATTTCCACCACACTTTGTTGAATAACTCTAGTCCCCAGGTGCTGGGCGAGTGGACTCGGCATGTCCATTATGTGAGTACCCTACCCCAGAGATTGAAAAAATTTCTGACCTGTTACGAACAACAACACGTATGTCATATCGTTTTCCGTTATTCTATTGGCATATTAAAGTTTTACTAACGATAGCTTTTTAAATAACAAAAAACTGGTTAAAACCCGGTTACCCGGTTTTTTATTTTATTAAAAACCGAAACCCGGTTTTTAAAATTAACCGGGTTTTTACATGCCCTAGTTGTAACCTAATTTTTGGTTTATTACCTGCGACCGAAAAGACTGTCTCACATGTCTGTTGAAGTGGATTGAGTTAATACCAGAGCATTGAATAATTTGTTGATTTTAATTTATTAATCATTAGTAGCCTTGTTCGACAAGGTGATGCACTCGCGCCTGTACTGTTTAATTTGGCGCTGGAGTACGCGATAAGAAAAAGCCGAATTGAGACGCAAAACTGCATATATAATAAATCTAG
This sequence comes from Diogma glabrata, assembly GCA_963693315.1. Classification (NCBI taxonomy): domain Eukaryota; kingdom Metazoa; phylum Arthropoda; class Insecta; order Diptera; family Cylindrotomidae; genus Diogma; species Diogma glabrata. The sequence continues at coordinate 121,235,402 of OY856186.1, read as the reverse complement.
TCAAGTTCTTGTCTACGCAGATGGTATTGTGCTTCTCGGACGTAGAACGAGCGATATTAAAAATAGTCTCTCGCTAAACGACTTGGATTATGCATCAACACCGGCAAAACTAAAGTGTTAACAACATCTAAGAACATACCTCCCGGAAATCTGGATACTGGCGACTACGAAGTGGAACGCGTGGAAAACTTCAAATACCTCGGGTCTGTAATAACATCGTCAAATGACATGCAGGCAGATATCCAAGCCCGTGTCTCTGCCGCATACAGAGTTTTCTACGCATACTCAAAACTTCTGCGATCAAAACATCTTTCGCGGTCGTGTAAACTCACACTTTACAAAGCATTAATTCGACCTGTGCTTACATTTGGAAGTGAAAGCTGGACACTGACTTCCTCCGATTGTAGAATTTTATCAACATTCGAGAGGAAGGTCATACGAACAATTTATGGTCCATGTAAAGTTGCTGAAAATCAGTATAGAATCCGAATGAATCACGAAATCAGACAGCTCCTTGGAGGCTGCGATGTAATCGGATTCATTAAATCTAACCGGATTAGATGGTTTGGTCATGTAGAAAGGGCACCATTAGATAGAATGATTAAAAAAGCGTCCCAACAACAACCAGCTGGTGTTCGTCGAAGAGGAAGACCTAGACAACGCTGGCGTGATGACATCATCCAAGACCTTCGTGATATAGGATGTCGAAACTGGGGTCAACTGGTCATGGAACGAGATGATTGGAAGCTTATTGCACAGACGGCAAAATCCCTTCATGGGATGTAAACGCCAGAGAGAGAGAAAAAAATCATTAGTAGCGCAAAACATTTTCTTTTTTTTTCGGAGGACGACTTAAAATTGCTATGGTTTGCACATTCATTAGAACTATGCAAGACTGCGGAAATTGAATGTTGTAATTGTTGTAATAATGAATCCAATGCGGATGTCATTAGTTCGACTCCACCTTCGAGAATTCTCTCTTCTCTAACTAACTTATGAATCACTAAATAGCCTTACAGTTTCAGATCCACTTTGTAAAAACATATATAATGTTATATTATTGTTTTATTTTGTCTTTCGGAAGTTCTTATTTTCAAACTGCATAATTTTTTTCATAAAGCAGCATTGTTTTGTTACATTTGATTTCACTTCTTTGAAATCGATTTTATTGTTATTTACAGGCTGATTTTGAGTTAAGAGGCCTTAGCTATGATTATTTTTGTTACGACAATTTTTGTAAGAGGAATATCTTAATTGCGATTCTGTGAACGTTGTCATAAAAAACCTCATAATAACTCAACAAATATATTTTGGAGATCTTTCAAACGGCTATTTTTATAAACAAATTAAATAGTTTAAATAATTTAAATACAATTTAAAATACCATATAAATTATTATTAAGAATTATGGTATATTATATAATAATTTTTTTATAAAAATCAAGCTACTTTTATAAAATTTTTTAAGGTATTAATAATTTTTGTTCGTGAAAATCATTGAATAAATATATAAGGAAGAGTGATTAGACTTTTTGAGTGAAGCATCTAAATTATAGTATTGGTGCGTTTGAGGGTGTTTGTGTTTAATCGAAGGGTGGTACTGTGTCAAATAAAATGTATAAACATCGTAGTTAAATTGAAAATCCTTATGGTTATATATGTTTGAGCAATATATTTTACTATAAAAAATAATAAATCAAATCCGTTTAAAATTTAAATCATATTCAAATTCATATTTTTTACACACACTTTTCATAAAAAACAATAACTTTATACAATCCCTGTGAATCGGCGTGTCTAACACAATTGTTTATACGTGTGGTAACCTTACATTTGAGAAATTAAATGTAAAATTAAATTAGAAAATAATTAATTTTGTGACACAAACTTATTGTAAATATATTAAAAATATATGCTAAATTGTTTTTTAACATTTTTTATCAAAATATCCTTACCTGATATATGTAATTTTAGCAGCAAAATGCTATGTAGTTTTGATATTTTTTTAAATGTTTTGATGAAGTACGCCATTTTTATGAATAAATAGCTATATAAACACAGTTAATTGTTGTGAAAAAAACAATTTAAATACTAATTTATATAAAATTTAATTACAATTCTGTATTTTAAAAACAAAATACAGAAAAAACTCTTTAGTTTGTTTTAAAATACGACGTAAACAAATGAAAAGACATTGACAGAAAGTGGTAACCTAACGAACACTTAAAAAAAACTGATTACACTAGTTTACAAATTTTGAACTTTTTTTGTCTCCCTGAATAAAACCCAACTTTTATTATGGATTTGGACCTCCTGAACACGAATATCATATTCATTTTTTTTGGTTAACTCTTGTTTTGAGGATATTCACGAAAAACCAATTTTTTCGGTGATCAAAAATGTTGTTTCGGTTTTTGGGTCTCATATTTTACAAAATAAACAAGTTAAATATATTAATGAATTAAATGCATAGTAAATATGCCAACAAACATTTTGAGCTATATTTTGTAAAAATTCATTAAGGATTCTGGAAGTTACAGTCGGAAAAAGTTGTAAAAATACGAAAATTTCACGTTTTTTTCAAATTTTTCATTTTCAACGCCATAAATTTTGAACAAATAAAGACACCAATTTTTTTAAATTTCTTGGAGCCTATAGAAGCTTTAATTTTCTTTTTTTTAAGCTGAAAGATACGAATATTGGTGCAGTTTGCACCAAGTTATTCCAGTTTTTCCAAAGTTTTTCCACTATAAGAATAATTTAAATTCTGCAACATAATTGATTTATATATAAGTTGTTTTGTGGTAGATTTAGCTCCTCCCACCTCGGAATTATTTTAATAGTTCGAAAATATCAGTTAGTTGATTATGAAATGTCTTTTTTTGAGAAAAGTTGTATTTTATTTGTATATGATTTTTCTCGAAATTCAGATTTTTTTTGTGAAGTTTTTTGACATGATCTAGCTCCTCCCACCTTTAACTTATTTTAAGAGTTGGAAAATATCAGTTACTTGATTATGAAATGTCTTTTTTTGACAAAAGTTGTGTTTTATTTGTATATGATTTTTCTCGATATTGAGATTTTTTTGTGAAGTTTTTTGACATGAGTTAGCTCCTCCCACCTCGGATTTATTTTAGGAGTTGGAAAATATCAAATAGTAATGAAGATAGGCAGTTCTTATAAATGGGGTGATTCTTTTAGCAGTATGTATTATGTAACTTCCACAAAAAACAAAACAAAATGAATTTGGGCTATTTTTACATTTGAAACTTCTTGACGATGCCATTTAAATAAACTTGATTTTACACTTTACTTACAATTTATGTTGCTTTACAAGGCAGCTATCACTATTGATTTATTGGTTTTTAAAAACAATACACTATTTACAATTTATATGTGTAATATTTTTTCTTTTTTAATTAATATTTTCACTTGAATGTTTGGAATTAAATTTATCCTCAGAGAGATTATATTTGCAACTAATCATACGACAATTATATCTACTCAAAAAGAAACCTCATTAAACTAATTAAACAAAAGTTGGGAAAACCTAAAAACTATTAAAAAGGAGAAGTAATTGCTTTCTTAAATTAAACTTAAAATGATCATAAACGTAAGAAATAACACAAGGTGGGTGGTGATAGAAAAAAATTTACATTATCAAAAAACAAAAAAAAAGAGAAAAAAGAAAAGAAACAAACCTTATAGGTATTAATAGACATAAATAGGGGCTTAACTTTGCACTAACTTAAATAGTTCTGATGTTATGATGTTTTGCCTCTCCTCACAATTCATTATCTTTTCTTTTTATTTTTCTATATTCGGCTCATATCGATCCAATTCCCAACTTCGAAAACAAAAATGGAAATTATACTCTACTATCTTAAAATAATTCTTTACTAATGTTTGAGAACGACTGAACTTTTAAAATTATTATTTATGGCACAATAAATTAAGTAAAAAACTATTTTTTCCAAATTTTGAGTTTTGACTTTCTTAGGGAAAACTTGAATAACTTGGTGCAAACTGCACCAATATTCGTATTTTTTAGCTTAAGAGAAAGAAAATTAAAGCTACTATAGGATGCAAGAAATTAAAAAAAATTGCTGTCTTTATTTGTTCAAAATTTATGGCGTTGAAAATGAAAAAATTTAAAAAAAACGTGAATTTTTCGTATTTTTTCAACTTTTTTCGACTGTAACTTCCAGAATCCTTAATGAATTTTTACAAAATATAGCTCAAAATGTTTGTTGGCATATTTACTATGCATTTAATTCATTAATATGTTTAATTTATTTGTTTTGTAAAATATGAGACCCAAAAACCGAAATAACATTTTTGATCACCAAAAAAATTGGTTTTTCATGAATATCTCAAAAATAAGAGCTAACCTAAAAAAATGAATATAATATTCGTGTTTAGGAGGTCCAAATCTATAAGAAAAGTTGGGTTTTATTTCGGGAGATTTTTCTTGTAAACTAGTGTTATTTGTGTACTTACACGTAGCGATACTTCCTTATATATTTATTCAATGGTGAAAATATTCAACCGCCATTTTATTGAATATCAATCTTAAAATCAAAAATGCATTTTATTTTATAATAATTTATATACAATTAATATAAATCAAAATTGTATTTTGGTTCGGAGTGCGGTGAAATCTTCGTATAATAACGCGCATTTTACTTGCAAACGGCCTTTTCGATTTCACACTGTGTGAAATCGAAAGGGCCGTTTGCAAGTAAAATACAAGTTATTAATTAATATAAAATTAATATAAAATTATACCATATATTAATTATTTTGCAATAAATTTGTGAGAAAAGAAAGATTGTTTTTCCTTAGTTTCTATATAAAATTTGCAAAATTTTCATAAAACAACATGGGACGTCAAGGTTTGATATTGAAAGTATGAAATTTTCAACCGCCATTTTATTTAAAATCAATATCAATATATATTTTGTTTTATAATTTTGATTTAAACTAAAATAAAATATAGATTATTATTATAAATTTTATGATAATTACATAAATAATTCATAATTAATATTTTATCCTTTATTGATATGATTTTTCATACAAGAATTCAAATAAAAAAATATGAAACTTTAAATTATGATGCTTAAGATGACCATGTTTGATGGTCTTACGTTAAGCTGTTATTTTTTGACATCTCACAGTTGTGACCACATACAGAATCGCATTTAAGAGGTTTTAGTCTTAGCTAAGAGAAAAGTCTTTGCTATGACTATTTTTACATCTGTGAGGGTATGTCAGAATCAGCCTGTTAGTGATTCCATATGCAAAAAGAGAAAACTAGTACTTTTACGTCGTCCTTTTCATTTATTTTTATAACAGTTCTTGCATAATTGAACAAAAAATTCATACGGATAATTTGTTTTTATTTTTAAAACGAAGGAAAGAATCAAATTTAAAACAAAAATTAAGTGATAAGCATTTTAAACAAAATATTTATTTCAACTTAGGAGTAAGACTATATTTTCCTAAAAATTTTAATAATTTTTAAAAATTGTTGTTGATAAACAATAAATTACTATAAGATAATACAGATAATATTTGTTTCTGCATGAAGAACAGAATAGAGTTAATGGTATGCGTTTAGAAAATTAAGGTTTTTCCGAATGATTTGTGATGATTTGAAATCCACCAAGTACGCTAAAATCTTTTTATAACCAGTTGCACACAATATTTATTCGCATACTTCATTGGAATTGATTCAAACAGTTTGATTAAGTGAAATTTGATTAATCTTGAATACTAAATATTTAAAATCAAGTATTTGTTCCTTCATTGAAAATTCTAAAAACAAACGCTTAGCTCAGCCTAACACTCTATTGAAAACAAGTTAATTAAGTCATGGTAGAAGATATAAATATTTAAGAATAATGAAAAAAGCCATAGAAACTACAAAAAATTTACTACCCCAGAAATCAGGACATAAAATTGTAAAAATTTTCCAAAATTTCTTCCAATGGAAACTAGAGAAAAACGTTGAAATCGTTGATGTAAATGTTATGTTTGGATACTTGTTTGAAAAGGTTATCTAAGAATTTAATGTGTCAGAAGTGGGATTGTTTCTCTGCATGAAGACCTTTTGCTCTTCTTGACAGCTGATTATCTCTTTTATGGTGCTGCATTTGGCGATTTCTTCTCCATGATTGATGATCACTCGTTTATTTGAGAAGTTAATCAGTTGCACTGGGACTACCCCTTCTTTGGCTGCTACTAACGTTCAGCCAATCATAATGTCTCCCCCGAAGTCATTGTTAGCTGGCTCAATCATCACAGGTGAATTTTGGTTACTTTTATTTAGTGTCGGTTTTCAAGAAGGAGAATTGGTATGGCTATACAACCCCAGGAGAACTAAGGGAAGATCACCCAAGCTGCAGCCAGATTAGGAAGGTCCATATAAAATAATCAAACGAATTAATGATGTTATCTACCGCATCCAAAAGGGACCCCGTACCAAGATGAAAGTGATACATTTGCAAAGGTTGGCACCGTACCAAGGTAACAGTACCAATGCGATAGCTGATATTGTTCGGGACGAACAAAACTAAATGGAGGGCAATGTAATAAACTTCGTCCAGAATGGGTTAATTTACTCATAAATAACCAATGCATTCTGCATAATGTTTTCCACATTCATGAATTAAAAAAAGGAGTTACCTAATACATTTTGCATAAATTAAATTTGAGTTCGCTAATACAAATGTCTACATTTATGCAAGTATGAATGAAAATAGGTGTGGCCTATTCAAGATGTACGGACTACGTAATATTGATTTCTAGTGGATTATAGAAGTTTCGATTTATTTATTTCTTGAATATAAATAAGCGAACAAAATATCAGATAGTCAGTTTTACTTTTGCAATTAAAAGTGTTTATAAATACTCGCAAGTATAAGGAATAATCGGTGGTACTTGAGCCTGGGTACTAATAGTGAAAGAATTTGAACTTAGTGGAATAGTAAATACAGATTTTGCGATTCCGACTCTCATTGATTCAAATTGTGGAAAACGGTGAAATTTATCGTACACAAATTGGAGACCCTAGATTTTATTGTAATTAAAATCGGAAGCTGCTGTAATTTGTGGACAAATAAAGTTTGAGATTTTGTTAACTAAAGATCCATCTTTTTACTGTCGTATTTGCTCAATAATCGAAAAGAACCAACGAAGAGTCGTTACAATATGAACAAGCAAAATGAAGTTATGACCGGTAAATCCGCAGGCCCTTTGTATTTGGGCAACGTATTCGATGTTAACAACTATACTGTATATCTATCACGAATATTTCTATGCATAAATGCAATCCATTTCTATATGATTTTTAATTAATGAATCTATTTTGATATGAATAATCTAATATGTCTAAATCTAATATCATAATCTAATATGAATCGATTCTATTGCATTCAGAATACGAAAACATAAATTTACTTTCTAGAAGAACCAATAAAATAATGATGTTTACTGAAAAACACGATTTTCTCGCAAAACCCAGTTTTTGACGGTTTTCTAAAAATTAACAAAACCCGGGTAACCGGTTTCGGTTATCCGGCTTACAAGCCCTAAGGTTAACTTACTGGGACGAGCTTAAAGGACGATGTGTTGGATAACTGTACCGGAAGTGTGCCAAAAAATCGTCAAGTGTGACAAAACAAGAAACTTTGCATATTTTTTGCTTAAAAAACGTTCATTTTAAGTGATAGTATAGTAACATTGAATGTGGAGAAATCTTTAGATCGGCATTGGTATGTGAGACTAGTCTAGGAGCTGGATTATTGTTTTATAAGTTGTTCAAACAAATATCGTTAAGTGAGGCAAAAGAATGATATTCATTTATTTTTAACCAAATTGTCTGAGAAGCATAAAATGGGAAACATTTTCGATTAGAAACATTTGTCAAATAAAATTAATTATTTGTATGACATGAAATGTAATTGAACATGAAATTGGACATGGAATATAGTTATTCAGTTTAAACTCCTCTCAACTTAAAGGAACAGTTGGAAAATATCAAGTTGTTGCAGATTAAATGTCGTTTTTTAACAAAAGGAGGAATTTTCCAAATTCCACGACTGCTGAATAACAGGAACAGTTGGAAAACAAGTTTGAATTTTTGATTTTGTTATAATTTTTGCAATATTTTTGAAATTTTAATAAAAGCTTCAATTTTTTATTTTGTTATAATTTTTGGAATATTTTTAGAACTTTGAAAAAATTTAAATTTTTGGTTTTAGTATAATTTTTGGAATTTTGAAAAAAGTTTGTAGTTTTGATTTTGTTATAATTTTAACAATATTTTAAGAATTTTGGAAAAGTTTATATTTTTGATTTCGTTATAATTTTTGCAATATTTTTAGAGTTTTAGAAAAGGTTTGAATTTTTGATTTTATAATAATTTTTGGAATATTTTTAGAGTTTTGAAAAAGTTTAAATTTTTGATTTTGTAATAATTTTTGCTTAGAAAAAGTTTGAATTATTGATTTTATCATAATTTTTGCAATATTTTTAGAATTTTGAGAAAATTTAAATTTTTAATTTTGTAATAATTTTTGGAATATTTTTAGAATTTGACGAGACGTGTTAGTTTTGTAATAAAATTCTAGGTAGGGATAAAATACTTGTACTTTTACAACGAACATTTTTTGAAAATATACATCGCTGCCCAAAACTAAAAGGATTGTCCTCATAAAAGCCTTTCGCCGAAAACTATATAAAAATATTAACCCAAACCGAGGTTGTTATATCTCAGAGCCTCTTGAGATTTCAGCCCCTTCATATTTAATTTTCAATTTTTAGTCACTAAAAACTATAATTATAGTCAAAAAATTTTCAAATTTGGTTAAAATCGGAAAGATAAAAGGCTATATTATTTGTTAATATTATAAAATATTAATTATTGGATAATTAAATAGTAAATTTGACGTATCTTATAAATGTATGTTTCATAAATAACAATAATATGTCAATACAATCAATTTATGCTATTATTTCACTGGAAAAACTCAGTAAATATAAGATTGCAAATAATAAATATACTTATGAACATAGAGTTAACATCTAAGTATTACAATAATAACGTAATAATCGCAATTAATTATTTACCTTTTAATAACGAGATACGTCTATTTTACCTTAGTAAAATAGTGACATACTTCATTTTTACCTTAGGCCCAGGGGCGCACACAAGGGGGGTTTTCTGGTCCGGACCACCCCCTCCTAACCGATTATTTTTCAGCATTTTTTTTATTTAAAGTTTGCAATTGTTTAGTGTAACCATAATAAATTAAAGATTAACGTCTCTGAATATCAGAAGATACGATGCTAAGTACGGGACTAAGGTTTGTGAAAATTGATCAATTTTTTTGGAGGATTTATAACGCTAATTTTAAAGTTTCGAGGATAAAAATTATCAGGGAAGACCGACGCCGGTAAGGCCTTTCAGAGATGCCAGACGCAAAAAATCACTTAAAAAGTGACAGTTCTACTCGACTATTCGAGTGACAGTTCTATTCTCACTCGAACAGTAAAAAGATGGTCTGCGATATATGCTCTGGAGTCTAGAAAACGTGTAAAGTTTGTAGGCTCAGTCTAAATCGATTTGATCCAGACAGACGCTCATTCATCTATAATGTATTCGTAAAATACCGTCAAATCAGTGACATATAAGCAACCCAGCAAGTAAGATTTGAATTTCCAATCAATTTAACAGCTGTCTGCTGTGTAAAATCAAGATACTTCAAACTAACTTTGTATGCTGCATTCCCTAAGTGAGAACAATATTCCATGCAGGGACGATTAAAGAACTTATATATTAAAAGAATCTATTTGTTATTAAAATCCTTATGACAACGACACAAAAATATTAAATAGAACAACGTTCTTAACCAAGCTAAATATATGAGAATTCCACTTCATATTATTTTAAACCTCAACTACTAGAGGACGAACAGATTTTTTTTCTTCAAGATCAGTTTTTCTTCAAGAATCAAACTTTAATGAAAACGGGTAGGCGTTGATAACCTAGGAAAACAGCAAACTTTAGTTTTGCTCGTGTTGAATTCAACATTGTTAGCAATACCCGAATCCATAACTGTTTTTAAATCAATGTTTAATGACCCTATGAAATTTGACTTAGTGTTATTAAGCGCTACCGTTGAGTATAGATTAGGTGTTTCATGAATGGTGTTTAATTTCTTGGCAAATGTTTTACAAATAACTGAAGGAATACTATCTGGCCCATATGGTATTGTTGGTATTAATTTTTAAAAGTTGTACAGACACGGTGAATCCTATAAACACGAACCTGTCTATGTAATATTCATCAGTCAACACTGTCCGTGCTGTAAATGTTATTTCTATCAGGCAACCCAACGAAATGGATATCAACGAGTTTTTGCTGCTTTTCTTTCTTCTTTTTACAACCTTCAACCGGTCAACATATATTTATAATTTGTAAATTAAAACATCAATTTCTGGAATTAATATTGTATAAAGTCAATCAAATAAAATTATAACGTTTTTCAATTTCTTTGTGAATAAATTAAATAGTTTACTATAGATTTCAATTTTAAATTCACAATAAAATAATAAGTTTGATTGGTCATCTTTGTATTAAAGTTTCAACAAATAAAATTAAAAATAAAATCTCAACTCATTTTGTTGTATTAAATTTGTTCTATTAAAACAATTAACCTCTTGAATTTGTGTTAAACAATAAACAAAGAATTATTCATTGTCAAATTGAAATAAGTTATTTGTGCAAGTGCTATTCAAATCATAATTTGGTCCTTCGAGTCGGACATTCGCGATAATTAGAACATTCGGTAGCCGTTTCGATACGCTAAGTATTTCGCGGTCGGTGGCAAATCATTGTAAATTTTTGTGAGTGGTTCCAGCAATTTTGTGACAGCGTTTTGTGTTGGAAGCAGTGTAAAGTGCACGTGCATATAATATATTCATCACATCTGCGCAATCTACCAAATTCAGGAAGGAAACAAGAAGATAAGTACATATCTATTTTCCTTAAATTTATATTCCATTATAATAAAGATTAAAAATTTATTTACCGTAAATTTATATTTTATCGTGATAAAAAATTAATATAATCTAGATCTTTATCTATCGTAATAAATATTAATACAATAAAGATGGCTGGTGCATTAATTCAAGCGCGCGGACGAGTGTTAGGAAGCTTAACCAAGATAAAAACTTTTAGTCTAAATATAAACAACGACACCGCTATAACTCTAATAGAAGTTCGGTTGGAAAAATTAGAAGAGTTATGGGTTGAGTTTAAGGAAATTGAAGATAAGCTATCTTTGATGTATTCTGAGACTCCAACACTTAATATAGAATTCAAACAAGACGAATTTGAAGATAAATTTTTTGAAACAAAATCACTACTTGTTCAACGTTTGCGTGAAAAGACTAAAAAAGCTACTCAACCTAGTGCTCCTTCAGCAAACTCAACCGCCTTTGATGCACTGCTGGACCAACAGCGAATATTTTTAGAAGGTCTGGCTGACCGTACACAAATTCAAAATGATCGATCAGTACTAATGTCTACAGACAGTATTAGATTGCCTCGCGTGAATATTGAGCCCTTTACAGGTGAATACGATGCATGGCCATCTTTTCAAGATTTATATCTGTCATCAGTTCATAATGTTGCATCGATATCAAAGGCACATAAATTTCAAATTTTGAAAGGCTTATTAAGAGATAAACCGTTGCAAGTAATTAGAAATCTCTTAGTAACAGATGCTAATTATGATCAAGCGTGGGAAAAATTGGTAAGCAGATATAACAAGAAAAAGCCAATTTTAAAATCGTTAATTATGAAATTTATGGATCAAACAAGCGCGATCAATGGTTCTGCACCAGCACTTAGGCGCATCACTGATGAGTCTGACGAGATTATTAGCGGAATACGTGCCTTAGGTATTGAAGCTGAATCTCGTGACCCTTGGCTAATTCAAATGTTATTAGCTAAGGTTGATGAAGAAACTCGTGAATTATGGTCTAGAGAAAGTCGTGACAAAGAATTTCCTACAGCTTCAGACTTTCTAAAGTTTTTGAACGAAAGATGTGATGAGAAAGAAAGCTCAAGCATGGAAAACAAAAGGAAGTTTATCAAAACAGCTACTCCTGTAAAATCTTTGTATGTGACTACGGATACTGAAAGGTGCCCTTGTTGTAAGCGCATTCATCCGTTAAATCGCTGCTTAAATATCAAGCAAATGTCAATTTCTAAGCGAAGAAGGATGGTAAATGAATACAATATATGCTATAACTGTTTGAAAGTAGGTCATATGACAGAACATTGCGAATCTGAACGCTCATGCCAAGTATGCAACCATAAACACCACTCTTTGCTTCATTTGAATCATTCAACCACCTCTACAAGTACGGTTGCTCAACCGTCATCAACACTGTCAAACACACAAGCTGTAAGTTCACAACCTTCAGGATCGCAAACTTATATAAGTCAGCCAAACTCACAAGCCGATATTGTTGAAGAATCTAAAGTTTACAATGCCACCACTTCGCGATACGCGTTTTTACCTACAGCGGTCGTTTACGTTCGAGATAGCACCGGAAATAAACACAAGGCACGAGCTTTGTTGGACTCGGGTTCACAATCAACATTCGTCACCGAAAGCCTCGTTCAAAGGTTAAATCTTGATCGCTCATCAGTAAACGTGAAAATTACCGGTATAGCAGAAACAATGGCATCATCTGCAAAGGGTCTAGTCAATATTTGTATATCCTCTAGATACACTGAAGAAGTTAACTTGAATGCCAGTGCCTTAATACTACCTAAGGTGGCATCTACTATTCCATCATTCACAATAGATGTTAAAGCAATTAATAAATTCAAGCATCTTCAATTAGCTGATCCAACATTTTACATTGCTAGTAAAATTGATTTATTGATAGGAGCTGACATGTTTTTTAAAATTTTAAATCCGGAACAAATAGAAATTCAAGGTGACCTGATAATACAGTCAACCAAATTCGGATGGATTGTTACAGGGCAAATGCATAATTGTCAAGAGCTGCATGTATACACAACTAGAGTAACCGAAAATAATACGCACAAGTTGCTTGAAAATTTCTGGAAGTTAGAAGAAGTTCCATCGATCTCAACACAAAGCGAAACACAACATGAATGTGAAGATCATTACAAAACTTATACTACAAGAAACGCCGTAGGACGGTACGTTGTTAGGTTACCATTCACGTCAGACGCCAAAGAATTCGGATCATCAAAGAGTGCAGCAATAGCTCGTCTTTTAGCGATGGAACGCAAATTCAAAAAGGACCAACAATTCGAAACAATGTATAAGAACTTTATGGAAGAGTACATTCATTTAGGACACATGGAGGAGATAAAAGACAAACAAATCATCTGTAAGGATAGTGAATGTTTTTATCTTCCTCATCATGCTGTGGTGAAATCCGAGAGTACAACAACCAAGTTGCGGGTTGTTTTTGACGGATCCTGCAAATCGTCATCGGGTATATCCCTCAACGAAAATTTATTAGTAGGTCCAACAATTCAAAGGGACTTGGTGTCTTTAATTTTAAAATTCAGATCAAATTCAATCGCTTTTTCAGCTGACATTGACAATGTACCGTCAGGTGCAGATGAGTGAGGCCGACAGAAATTATCAGCGGATAGTCTGGAGAGCAAGTGCAACCGATCCAATTTCTCATTATTGTTTGAATACGGTAACCTATGGCACATCTAGTGCACCATTCTTGGCAGTTAGAACTTTGAATCAACTTGCAGCTGACTACAGAAGGCATAACAATGGCGATCAATGACTTTTATATTGATGATCTTTTGTCAGGTAGAGATGATTTAGATGCTGCAACGTTAGCATATACTGAAATAACCCAATTGTTGGTGAAGGGAGGATTTATCTTACGTAAGTGGAAATCCAATTCAAAATCCTTCATGGATATCATTCCTATAACGAATAAAGAACCGTCAAATTTAACCCTCAGTGATAATACCGAAACTGTAAAAACATTAGGGTTGCAATGGAACCCTACCAAAGATAGTTTTTCTTATAAGGTAGAAGCAGAGCTTAAAGTGGTTTCATCAAAACGGCAGATGTTGTCACAGATAGCAAAAATATTTGATCCTCTTGGTTGGATATCACCTGTCACAATTATTTTCAAAATCAATCTTCAAAAACTCTGGCTTACAAAATTAAATTGGGATGATCCGCTTCCTGCAGAAATTAATAAGGGATGGAAGAAAATACAGCATTATATCTCAGACTTACGATGCATAGAAGTGCCCCGGTATCTGAATACATCCAACACAGTTACTGATCTAGAAATCCATGGATTTTCAGACGCATCAGAATCAGCTTACGGGGCAGTTGTATACTTACGCGTAACAGATGCGGATAGTGCAGTCCATATTAGCTTGCTCATAGCTAAAACAACGGTTGCGCCGCTACAACAGATATCTGTGCCACGGCTAGAACTTTGTGGAGCGTTATTATTAACAAAGCTAATTCGATTTACGATCAAGGCACTAGAATTAACGAAATACACAATATATGCTTGGACTGATTCAAGAATCGTGCTTGCATGGCTATCCGATGTTCCTAGACGCTGGAAATGCTTTGTTGGCAATCGAACATCCGAAATCCTCCAAATGCTTCCGCGAGATAAATGGAACTATGTTAGTTCTAAAGAAAACCCAGCCGATTTGGCATCAAGAGGAGTTACACCAAGACATTTACTGGATTCGACCGTTTGGTGGAATGGTCCCCATTGGTTGAAGGAACCTCACACCAATTGGCCAGCAGAACCACCTATTGTATCAACTCAGCTTGAAATCAGAAGCGAACCACTTTTAGCTCATCTACAAATTAACACAGATCAACCAATTTCATTACTCGATGACTTATTCCACAAGAGTTCATCATATGCTAAAATAAAAGGTATTTTAGCACGTATATTACACTGGATCAAGCACTTTCGTAACTTATCTATGGTAGACATGTCAAGAAAGGCTGAAGAAATATGCATTAAGTGGGCACAAAGACAATCATTTATACAAGAAATAAATTTATTAAATCGACAACAAAGGGTCGACAGTAAATCCAAATTGATTTCTTTATCTCCATTTTTGGATGAAAGAGGGATCCTTAGAGTGGGAGGTAGACTTGCAAATATGGATGCACCGTTCAATGTCAAACATCCAATCACACTGAGAAAAAAAGCTATGTAATATTAATCAAATTGGTTTTATTAAAATATTTTAGTTAAAATAACATGGTTTATGTTACGTTTCAATAAAATTGACCTTGCTAGTTTTTTTCAATTATGTTATTAATACAAAACCGCTTCGTTATTTTACCTAAGCAAATACATTTTGTAAACAAACATTGGTTTTGTTAAAATTACATGGCTCTAGTTATTTTAACATAGCGGTCGTTTATTTTTATTAACAATGGTAAAAATATTTAACATATACTCTGTTAAGCATATATTATAATTACAAAGCGCTATGTTAAGAGAAATTGAGTTTACGATGCTAAGTTAAAGTAACGGACTACTATGTAAATCAAATTGAAAGAATTGTTATATGTATGTGGTGCTATTTTAAAATAAGAGAACATTTTGTAAAAAGCCAAAATTCATTTAAGGATTGCATTTAACATTAATTTCATTTGAAATGTATTTTCTTTGTGTTTTGAAATGAAAAAAAAACTTCTCTTGCAACTAAAAAACCCTATAAAGTGTTTTGCTAAATAAAAGGAAAATATACAACATTAAATTAATTAAAAATTGAACAGGTATGTAATTCAATCTTTTTGTGAAGCATTTACTTGTCTTTAATTATAATTTATATTTATATTATGTATTATATTAATATTATATATTATTATTTTTGAAATCCTGATAGCTCAATTTCTATTCGCGGAAAACTTATTATTAACACAAGATGATATAAATAAACTGTTTAAGGATAACAAATACTGGGAAAAGATACAATTCGAGCATTACATATATAAATTTCAGGATAGGAGAATAAAGAATTGGTGAGTTAAATTTAAATGTTTGCCTCTTGCTAAATAATTGTTACGTTTTCGTTAACTGAACTAAATTAATCTGAGTTTATACACTCATATAATCTGAGTTTATAATCTGAGTTTTAACTTAGAAAAATTTAGTTTTATATAAAAATTTAAAATAAATTAAAGTTAAAATTAAATTAAAATTAAATAAAAGTTAAAACAAAATATATTGAATGGAATAAAATTATAAAAAATATACAATAAATTATTGCAATCGTAATACAGACTTAAATCAATTCGAACTATTTTCTGAATTAAATATACTAAATTTTATTTACTGAATTAATTTGCTCAGATTAATTTTAATTTGGCAACGACAACGCAACATATTCTTACTATTCGAATACCATAAATAAAAATTTTATTTACCCATTTCAAGAAATATTTTAGAGAACAACAATCTACGGTAACATTATCTACAGTATCCATAACCGACAGTTTCATTAAATGGTTTAAGGAATCCTAGTTATCTTAAATCTGTTTTATCCAATCTAAAATGTACGTTTGTTTCCTATGTAAAACATCAAAAATTAATATAGAGTTATTTGAATGGTGTTCGATACCGCCACGAAACACGTAAAATTTTTTCTGATTAAAACATGTAAGGTTTAATTAGAGGATTCCAAAACTGGTTTCAGAATTGAAAAATTCCTATTATGCATCCAGTTATTTGAGTTGAACATTAATTTTTTTGAATGAACATTAATTTTTGATGGGAGAAATTGTGAATAGTTAACAATTTCTCCCATCAAAAATTAATGTTCATTTATTTATAACGCATCGTAAGATAGAGAATAGATGCATAAGTATATGATATGTTTTCTTTTATTAAATTTTAGATTTAAACTAATCAACTTCTATTCGAATCTATTCGAATTTTAAACATTATTTTATTTTTTCGATTTGTGTTAGCTGAATTATTATAGTTTTTTAAAACTATATACCTCCATTTTAAATGTTAATTACAATCCTTCTCAGGATAATATTTTTTATATAAAACAACCATTTTATAAACATTTATAATAAACAATATAAATTACAAAGAACGATTAATAAATAAATAAATAAATTATAATGATAAATAAATTTTAATAAATAAATAAATTATTATAAATTATAAATAAAACTTATACATAATAAAAATGTTTATTCAACATAAATATATACATTAAGGTGACTTAACTAATAATACATTAATTTAATTCATATAATTAAGTTGTGTAATTAAAAATCCAATTATATATAATATATAAGTATTAATAAAATCATTGTTAATAAATAAATTTATTTAGAGTACATCGAACAAGTGTTTTTTTCCCAATTTTAGAAAGAGTCCAAAGGTCCAAAATTGTTAATTTTAACCAAGCTTCTATAAAATATATAGTTATTTTAATTATCGCAGTCACTTCATTAGCATGTATAAATAATAAATAATTCTATTGTTTTCACTTAGCATTTCACATAGTGAAATAAAAGTTTTACAAAAATTATGTTAAAAGTACATATACCTTTGTTAGACTAATTAAATCTTAATAATCGGCTATGTTGGTATAACAAAATATTATTTTTTCTTTACTAAAAACTATGTCGTTTCATAAAAAAGCTATGTTAAGAGTACATATATGTTTGTTAGACTAACTTATCTTTTAAAAATCGGCTATGCTGTTATAACAAAATATTATATTTTGTTTACAAAAAACTATGTCATTTTGTACAGAATGAGTTTATAAATTTATGTTTATTTAACATAGCAAAAAATGTTCTAATAACAAAGTGCTAAGGTGGCTGAAAACTCACATAAATTTCTGTTAAATTAATATGTGTTTTCTGTTGAAAATACTTACTTTTTTCTTTCAGTGCATACTACCTAAATCACATATTCTAAGTGAGTTAATTATACGAGAAATGCATATAAGGCATCTACATCCTGGCCCAACTCTGTTAACAAGCCTTCTAAGACAAAAATATTGGATAATCAACTGCAAACAAATTGTGCGTAGTCACATCAACAAATGCATCGCATGTTGTAGACAACGAGCTGAAACAACAAAGCAACTTATGGGCAGTTTACCGACAGCACGAATCACACCCAGTCGTCCGTTTCTGCACACAGGTGTCGATTACGCCGGACCGATATTTCTTAAGTCCAAAATTGGAAGAGGACGAGCTCCTGTAATAAAAGGCTATATATGTTTGTTTATATGCTTCGCTACCAAAGCGACCCACATCGAATTAGTTAGTGACATGACGTCCGAATCCTTCATTGCATCTCTTCGAAGGTTTATTTCGAGACGAGGTGTACCAATCGACATTACGTCAGATAATGGCACGAATTTTGTTGGTGCCAAAAGAGAATTGCACCAATTATATGAACTATATAAATGTCAAAATCATATTAATAATATAAAAAATTTTCTTTCTCAGAACGAAATTACTTTTTATTTCAATCCAGCCAGCAGTCCACATTTTGGGGGCATTTGGGAATCGGGTGTGAGATCCATCAAGCATCATCTTCATCGAGTACTTATTAACAATGCTGTGCTGTCGTTCGAAGAAATGGCCACTCTTTTGGCCCAACTCGAATCAATTCTAAATTCAAGACCGTTGTGCCCTTTATCAGCAGACTCAGATGACTACTCAGCATTAACACCAGGCCACTTTCTTATTGGTGAAGCACTCACAACAATTCCTGAACCTAACCTTTTGGAAATTCCAGGTAACCGACTTTCTAGATGGCAGAATATTCAAGCCAGAGTTCAAGGATTTTGGCAAAAATGGCAACTCGAATACCTTCACACCCTACAACAGCGTCCTAAATGGCAGCATCAAACCAATGAATTAAAATTAGAAGATTTAGTGATCATAAAAGATGACAATGCTCCACCATCGAAATGGATCATGGGGCGAATTGCAGCTCTGCACCCAGGAAAGGATGGACTAATTCGAGTTGTCACCGTGAGGACATCGGCTGGGGAATTGAAGCGTCCAGTGGTCAAAATTTGTAAATTACCAATAGAAGTTCATTTATTAATTAAGAACTAAATTTCTTAATTGCCGGGGAGAATGTACAGACACGGTGAATCCTATAAACACGAACCTGTCTATGTAATATTCATCAGTCAACACTGTCCGTGCTGTAAATGTTATTTCTATCAGGCAACCCAACGAAATGGATATCAACGAGTTTTTGCTGCTTTTCTTTCTTCTTTTTACAACCTTCAACCGGTCAACATATATTTATAATTTGTAAATTAAAACATCAATTTCTGGAATTAATATTGTATAAAGTCAATCAAATAAAATTATAACGTTTTTCAATTTCTTTGTGAATAAATTAAATAGTTTACTATAGATTTCAATTTTAAATTCACAATAAAATAATAAGTTTGATTGGTCATCTTTGTATTAAAGTTTCAACAAATAAAATTAAAAATAAAATCTCAACTCATTTTGTTGTATTAAATTTGTTCTATTAAAACAATTAACCTCTTGAATTTGTGTTAAACAATAAACAAAGAATTATTCATTGTCAAATTGAAATAAGTTATTTGTGCAAGTGCTATTCAAATCAAAAGTATTTTCCAAATTATATTTTTACGAAAAATGATCCGTCTCATTTTGATAGAAACTACAGGAACTGGATTAGGTTGCAAATTAAGTTCCACAATTGGCTTTTTTAAAATTGTTTTGGGTGCTTTACTTTCGAAAAGCATTTTTAAAATTTTTATTGCTTTTTTATTTTTACTCGAAACCGATCAGCCGAAATAGATCAGCCTTCGAAACGATCAATTGGAATAAATTTGCGCATAAATACACCTGGGTGTATTATTTCTGAAAAATTAAAACCAGAAATGTTTGAATTAAAGATATCTCTAAGTCCCTGCCAATCTCCAGCTTTATAATCCCAAACAACACCAGGATTAGTTTTAAACGGTTTAAGAACTTGTAAATTTAAATGTGTGGAAATGAAATTATGATCTGACACATCTAAAGGTTCTAATACTTTTAATTGTACCAACGAAAGATCATTTGCCAAAAACAATTCACTACTTTCACCAGGTTTGTTTATTATTTATTTCACTCAGATAATAGACCTACCTTCCACAACTCCTGGGTAGATTGGTATATTATCTGAGTAAATAAAATAATAATATAACAATAATAATAATTTCTAAAATGTTATTCCTAATATTCTGTTTATTTGTTAAATCATTAGCTTTTTTGTTCCCGACATTTCCACTATGCCAAGTGGAACTTACAGCCCAAGATCTTCATTACTGCAGTGGACCGCATGGACAAAAGTGTCAGGTGTTCTTTCAGATCTTTTCATAGCGTTTGATAATTTTTCCTACAGCTCCTGATGATTCTCACGAGTTCTAGCCTTTTTGTAGCCTTAAGAGCCCCCATTCTTACAAATATATGCAAAGGGGAAGCCCTAATAAAACCAGCAGACTCGCTGTAGGCGTTGTTTTGAAAGCACTAGTGAAACATAATCAAGCAAGTCTTTGTACCGCCCTTAATAGTATTAATAGTGTCTCGCTTTACCAATGTTAAAATTTGGTTACCTTATAATAGGTGTCAATCAATATGAGAAAGATTTGATTAGCTTTTGGACAAAAAGTTGGGGGAGCTGATTAGTTTTTGAGCGTTATTGAGCAAAGTGGTGTGGGGTTTTTCGATATAATTATGACCAGCTGTTTTGATATAATTATGACATCTGTACCTGATAATCAACTAGAATATATTATATAATTATGATTTTGAAAGTTGAGGAAAAATAATAAATATTAAAAAAAAAAAGCAAAATAAATCCCTTAGGCCGTTATATTTGAGGCTTAAAAAACAAACATTGTTTTAATAGTTATTTATTTATCTAGAACGAAAAGTGAAACTTTAGAGTACGAACTGGTTGTTTACTAGTGGTAACCTTTAAAAACACTTTTTGTTTGAGGTAAATACAAAATTTTATTTCATATTGGAAATTTATTAAAATAAAAAGAAATGCGTTTTAAAATTTGCTCAAAACGTTGAACTTTAACGTCCTAGGACTTTATAAAATTTTATAAAGTCCTAGGACGTTAAAGTTCAAATTATATGGTACAAACAGTTGAACTTTAACGTCCTAGGACTTTAAAAAATTTTATAAAGTCCTAGGACGTTAAAGTTCCACTTTTTGTACCATAAATAAACCGAAAAATGTCGTTTCAGATATCAGTATGAAATAATAGCTATTTTTGTATCAAGTACCTAAACGTTAAAATTCAGTCCTAGGACGTTAAAGTTCAAATTTTATGGTACAAACAGTTGAACTTTAACGTCCTAGGACTTTAAAAAATTTTATAAAGTCCTAGGACGTTAAAGTTCCACTTTTTGTACCATAAATAAACCGAAAAATGTCGTTTCAGATATCAGTATGAAATAATAGCTATTTTTGTATCGAGTACCTTAAATAAGGTTTTTTAGGACGAATATTTGGTGTTTCCGGAATAGCAAATGAGTCCTAAAAAACCTTATTTAGGTACGTGATGCAAACAATATTTTTTTGTAATAGCTCTCAAAAATTTTCCAGAGTAGCTAATCCATTAGATACCAGTGAAATATTCGAAACCATAATAATTATTAATCGAATGGAAAAGAAAGCCTTGAATTTTATACTAAAATATTCAGTCCGAAAATTAAGCATTTTACGGACTGAAATGAGTCCGTAAAATAGCTATTTTTGGGAGCGTATACAAAAAAATTATTTAAAACATTTAAAACTTTTCTTTTGTTCTATAATCTATGTCATCTAAACCATTCAACGAATTTTAGTTCACAAGATGAAACAAAGAGTATTTATCGTTTAAACATTTTTGCTCGTTTCGAATCACATATTGAGTAAGAATATACTACCTAAAAACGGACAAAAGGGCATAAAGCACGAACAATCCATTTAAATAAATATAAGTTTTTATATAAAATAAAACATAAATTTTACTAATTGCAAAATAATTTCTTTTTCCTTTCAGTTATGATACAAAGGCAACTTTTGAACCAACATGGCAAATAGACCTTTGCTTGACCGAAAACATAATGGAAAATATCACCAGATGTGTTTGTCCCTTTTCTGGGACATTTGCTATTCTTTTAACCAAAAGAAATCATAACGTAAGTAATTACAATAAAATTTATTTCTTTTTCGATCAAACTAAAATTATCACACGATTCTGGATCTGAAAAGGAACAAGTTGATTTTTTAATAAAAAGTTTTGTGTAATAGGGACAATATGTTTCACAACAACCCAAACTAGTTATTAATTTATCAAAGCCGTTAACACTTAACACGCATAAATTGACCTAATTTACCGAGATACTACATAGAATTGGACATTAATCACGTAATTACAAAACATTAAAGGTTGAAATTTTCTAAGACTTACCCAAGAACACCAGTAATATGAAACCTATTACATTTTTGAACCGCGACTGAAGTCACAATTTCTTTTTATTTCTTCCTATTAATTCAATCACGAAAACGTTTGACAAATGACGTCACTGCTTTCTTGGTAGTATCTATGCACTTCATTTTTGTACATAATATTTAATTTTTAATACAAACGATGTTAAATAAAATTACCTATTTCGCTAACATCAAATTGCTATTCTATCCTTTTTCACAATTTTTGCTTAGCATCAATCAAAAGATTTAATTAACATTTCAAATAAAATCATTGCACTGAAATTAAATTGACTCCAATTGAAATAATTATATATCCCAAGCACACCTGAATGCACCCCCCCTTTGGGATATTTAAATTAATTATCTGACCTTAACACAATCGAAAAAAAACATATGAGTTTACATACAGACAGAAATTTACTTCAATCACGCTTGAATGAAAAAACAAAATCCTCATTTTCGCCCATAATTTACAGAAAACCCACAATAAACTTTTTTAGGGTTGATATGGGGTGATTTTATATTATGTAGAATTATTGTTGTTTATTATATGTACAACAATTTCCCGTGATTTTAGGTAGATTTCATATAAAAATCTACAGATTGCAATGTGCTTCATCTCGGAATTTCGAAAAAATTTTGATGCCAATCGACTATATATGATAAGCGGAGACACGGAAAACCAAAATTTAAAAAAAATGTATATATATATTATATATATTATATATATATATATATATATATATAAAACGGAAAAAACACTTTAAAAAGTAAAAAATTGCACGACCATAATATTATGCACAAAACTTATAAGCAGCTTGCTTGGTAATTAAAAATTAACTAAATCAAAACAAAGTTTTTGATCCAAATAGTCAAAAACATTATAACATATATTGAATTTGGAACATTTGTTTTAATAAACAAAACCTGAATAATTCTTTTTTAATAAAATATCAACTAAGTATGTATTGAAAAATAAATAATTTAAGAAACATAATAAATATAAACATCAATGCAAAAAAATAATATATGAATAAACGTTAAAAAATTATATTTAACTATTCATTTCATTTCTTTACAAATAACTGAAATAAATTGGTTCACGACCGAATTTATTAATCTCAAACATTACTTTATCCCATAAACTGTTTTATGAATATATGTTTATGAATTAAATTAATAATAAAACAAAACTGTAAATATAAAAAATGATTTTCTCTTCACATCTAATTGTTTAACCCATAATTAAATTAAATTTAGCTGGGACCTATATTTGTTACGCTAATGTCTACTTCTAAATAGTATGAATTTTTGTTATATCTGGTCGTCGCGGGCATGTTTTTTTCTCTCTGAACTATGATAGGAAAAATTGTTTTAGAAAATGTTAGTGTTGACGGCTTTAAGCATCATATTTATTCTGTCTAATTTCTCTAATTCTTCATAGTTGAGATAGATAAAAGCATACCCGCGACGACCAGATATAACAAAAATTCATACTATTTAGAAGTAGACATTAGCGTAACAAATATAGGTCCCAGCTAAATTTAAATTAATTATGGGTTAAACAATTAGATGTGAAGAGAAAATCATTTTTTATATTTACAGTTTTGTTTTATTATTAATTTAATTCATAAACATATATTCATAAAACAGTTTATGGGATAAAGTAATGTTTGAGATTAATAAATTCGGTCGTGAACCAATTTATTTCAGTTATTTGTAAAGAAATGAAATGAATAGTTAAATATAATTTTTTAACGTTTATTCATATATTATTTTTTTGCATTGATGTTTATATTTATTATGTTTCTTAAATTATTTATTTTTCAATACATACTTAGTTGATATTTTATTAAAAAAGAATTATTCAGGTTTTGTTTATTAAAACAAATGTTCCAAATTCAATATATGTTATAATGTTTTTGACTATTTGGATCAAAAACTTTGTTTTGATTTAGTTAATTTTTAATTACCAAGCAAGCTGCTTATAAGTTTTGTGCATAATATTATGGTCGTGCAATTTTTTACTTTTTAAAGTGTTTTTTCCGTTTTATTTCACTATTTTTTTCATGATAATTCACTCAATATCTTAGGCATCTCGTTATTTTGGCTCGGTAGGATCGAACTATTAAATTTTATTAAATTTAAGCAAACAGTAAACTTTTCGGACCCGAGCTCTTTTTCGCTTTTCTCGACTAGGATAAAAAACCAGAAAATGGTGTATGTTAGTCAGCATTCGATTTAGAAAACTCTTACTCCAAACAAATTGTGTGATTGTTAAGATGCACAGTTCCGATGAACGGAACAATGTAAATTGTGGCGATCGACGGAACGATCGAAATGGTGAATGTGCCTTTAATTAAATATTGCAGTTCACCATCTTGATTTTCATGTACTTTTCTTGTGATTTTGGCATGTCACAAGCCACATGTCACACATAATTTTGTCTTTTGTTTTTATGATTAATTTAATTGTTTTATATATCTATCTGCAATGAATTAAATATATGAAATAAAATTTTATAAAAACAACGCCATGTAAGAACAAATGTTTTATTTATTAAATAGAGGGTGGTCCATATATGTATGGTATATTTCATTGATTTGCCTGTTGGCAAATTTATTTCATAACTCATGAATCTAATCAACTTTTTATAAAAACGATATGTCATTTAGCGTAGAAGAAAAGAGTGAACTTCCAATAAAAAAGCAAATAAAAGCTGAATGCGTTAAAAATGCTGGAAATGGAACATTACAAATAGTTGATTAGTTGAAGGAGGTTTTAACCGTTTTATCAACACATGCGCTATGGCTGCAGCACATTTTAAGTCTTTTAATATTTCTGGAAAATTATAAGAGGCTTCGTTTGATAGATAAATAAAATTAATAATAATTTTTCAGAGCTCCATGATATCGAAAAACTTTATATGTTGATCTTTTTGTGCCTTTATGGTACAATGATACATACAATTTGATAAAACTCAAATTGAAAATGCCTTTTGGATTTTCAAATAAGATATATAATTTTAATTTTATTGAATAAGTTATAAAAATATCAAATAATATTTTTGATTCAATATATGTTATAATGTTATCTTGATAACAACATTATGGTTTCTGATCCCTACCGCTTCGTATTTGTTATAAAAATTTACTTGATGAGATGTAATAGAAAGTAAAAACAAAGTAAAGTTAAAATTTTTATTGGTTAATATTTATTGGTTCTTGTTATTAACAATGTACATTTTTGATTTTTTTAAGATTAAGAATATACGTAAATAAGCTAAGAAAATTTAAACGATTTATTTGTACGAACATATATTTTCCATATCAGCTCCACTGATTTTCGCTTGACTTATAGTCATTCACCTACAACATATTTTATCTAAACTAACAGTTTGAAAGGCTTCTACAGAAAGCTATTTAAAATTAGATAAAGCTTTAAAAATAAACCTTAAAAATGTATGATTGTTTTACTCAGTTTTTATTATACATATTTCAAAATGTATTGGTTGTAACACTTTTTTTATGATTCTATGTTCTGTTACATTGCAATCCTTACAGATTTAATTATCTCATAACACTTCTGCAGTTTCAATACCATAATACCTCAAACAATAATCATGGATGAAATGATATGAAATGATATGAAAAGTATCAAGCGTTTTTTATTAAATCAAGAGTCAAATGCTATGATATTTTCATTCAAACCATAAATCAAAATACATATCTTTACAAATTACAAATACATATCCTTTATTTGTAAATTTAAAAAACTTCATTCATTAATTTTTTCTGAAACCTAAAACAAAATATACTACAATAAATGCATAAATATTTCCATTCATATTTCAAACTATAACAAGTATTTAAAATAATTTTTCTATTTATTACTACCACACTCATATTCCAAATGTACGATAGATAAAACAAAAATATGTAAGTACTTTCGATTCATCAAAGAGTCCTTTTTTTGTATTGTAAAAATATAATAAATAATTCTTTATAGTTCGTCTCTGAGTTTTTTTTTTGTTCAATTTATCCCGTTACGGTCTGTTTTGTTTAAAATTGAAAATTTTAACCAATTTTGGGAATTTTTATCTGGAAAACTATTATCTTGGGAACGGCGTAACTTACAAACCTGGGGTAAATTTTAATGGAAAGATTTTGCCAAAACTAGGCTCCATCTCTAAAATCAATACATAGTAATGGTTCTACGATTTTTAAATGACGATTGAATCTCAAGGTTATGAATCTTAATGTATAGTAATAGACGAAGTTATTTTCACTGGTCGTGCTCAATAACTATCGCTATTGCACAATATATATATATATATATATATATATATATATATATATATATATATATATATATATATATATATATATATATATATATATATATATATATATATATATATATATATACATTATATATATATATATATATATATATATATATATATATATATATATATATATATATATATAATATATATATATATATATATATATATATATATATATATATATATATATATATATATATATATATATATATATATATATATATATATATATATATATATATATATATATTATACTCTCACGGTCGCACTTTTCGACCTACACCAAAAATATTTTCTGTGTATGTTGCGGCAAACAATATCTTGGGCAAGTTTGCGAACTGGCCATATCAGGGTACCATTTAAGCGGCTAGAGCCTTCGAATTAAAATTCGAATAATATAAGGCGTTATAACTGCCGTTTGAATCATAATGTTTAAATAAAATTGATAAATATTGAATATTCGAACTATTTTTTATCATTTTTTTCAAAATGAAAACCTCAGCGCAAAAGGTTCCTAAATAATCAGCTGTTTTAAAATTCACTAAATTTTGTTGTCCTCGATATAGATGAAAATGACCAATCTCAAAAATGAAAACTTTTGCACACGTAGATACAACATAAATCTATCCTAAACTTAAAAAACAAATTGTTCAAGTTCAGAGGTTGAGACCCTGGGGCTGTTAAAACAAAAACAAACGCAAATGACCATACGTTCATCATTCTTGAGTCTATTTTGTTTTAACTAATATTAGCTTTTAGATAAACTTTTCAACTATAACCTCAGAGATTTTCAGCCTTCTAACCCAAGAGGTTTCAATGCACTTAGCATTATACTAACCTAATGCAAGCCACTCTCACGCCATACAATTACAACAACAAATCCCATAAAAATATAAAAATATCCCATAGAAATATTAAATAAATTTTCTTTTGTTTCTCTTTTTGAGTTTTTATTTTTTTTCGCCAAAATTTAAAAAGAAATAAAACAAAGCTGAGTCATTATTGTTTAGAATTAATGAGTATGTTCTTTAGAAATTTGGAATATTTGGAAGTGGTTTAGTTGAAATAAATATATGTACATACATATATTGATTACACATTCACAAAAGTGTTCCTAAATTGATAGATATTTGTATTATTTGAGGTGTAAAAGTTGTTTGGTAATTTTTGATTATAAATTATGTGTGGTAGTATTGCAGTTGTGACGTAGTTAGAAGGATTAACGTTCTAACCAAAGGATTTAATATGTTATTAAGTAGTTTTAACCAAATTAAACAAAACTGATCCGAAATTGCACTGATAAAGTAGCTTCTTTTTATGTATTTAGCTTGTTTGGTTTGATAAATGTTTTGGATTATTCTGTTTCTACTTAAAATTTATTTTTAAACTGATCTGACACATCCAATTCTATTTGTACACAAAGCTGTCTGGTCCCGAAATCTACCTATTTCTAGCGGATACACGTGCCGCTTGGACTTTTTTATCTTCCTTTGAGCATTTCAACAACAAAACCATATATTTTTTTTCTATGTTTTAATTGTAAACATTTGGTTAACCTTTGACTGAATAATGTATCTTTTGTAATCTAATATGGTTTATTTGTACAAGAATGAAATTATTTTTGTTTGCTTATGTAAAGAAAATACCTGTTTTTTGAATAAGATTATAGAAGTGCTCTTTGTTATATGAAATATGATTACAGAAATATCCAGATAAAAGTTTAAATGGTAAATATCCACTATTCAGTTCAGTTTTGAGTTTGTTTATCATATGAAGAAAAACGTGTTCTAGACCGAGTTGTGAAAACTTGACCATTTATGATTTTTCTGAAACATGGTATATAAGCAGAGTTGGTTTGTTTTAAACACTGTTTTTAAAAACAATGTTTTAAACAAAAATTGTTTTTTTTTAAATACTGCAATGTTGCTTCTTTATTAGTTTGTGTCCCATTAACAATACTTACCTGCATTGTATTGTAATAATAAATAAATAAATAAATTATTTAAAGCTATACTAATTCTTTTAAATGGCGATTGACCTTTTCTTTAAATGTCTGAGGGGCAAATTCATCGGGAAATTCGGAGGCGGGCAATGAGTTCCATAATTTGGCCACTCTATTAAAGTAATCGTTCTGGAAGGACATAGTTCTGCAACGAGATAATTTGACAGCAAATGGGTGGGATGACTCTGAAGTTCTTGTTCGTCGATTGTACTGCGCACTTGATGGAAGGATATTTTGTATTTCATTTGAAGAGAATTCGCTAAAGTTATATTTATAGTAGATTGACACTTCTTCGGTGGTGGAGTGATTGACATTTCTTCGGTGGTGGAGTGAATCAAGCTGATCAGTTAGTTCTGTATTATCAATGAACCGTATAGCCTTTCTCTGTACAGAGTCTAGACATTTTATTGTTGACTGACAAGCACCTCCCCAAACATGACAGCAGTATTCCATGCATGGACGAATGAAGGACTTATAAATCAGCAAAATTTGCTCGGGATTGAAGAACATTTTAGATCGACTCAAGAATCCTAACTTTTGCATTGCAGATTTAGCCAGGTTGAACACGTGTTTATTCCATTTCAGATTATTTTCAATATCCACTCCAAGAAGTCTTACTGATTCAACCTCTTACAATTCCTCATTGTTTATCTTAATAGTGAATTTTTTATGTCTCTCTATTCGTGATAGACGGCATAGTTTGATTTTGGTTGGGTTAAATGCAACAAAATTACGATCGCCTCATTCCATTATACGCTGCAGGTCTGCATTGATAGAATCAATTAACAACTCTCTATCAGTTGTAACTGCAGTATGAGATCGAACTTTAGGGGATGCATGTGATGCATGCAATGTGGAGTCATCAGCAAAACTATGGATTGGGTGTACTGTGGAAATGAGCAAATCATTAATGTATAGTAGAAACAACTATATCTTACAATTTATTTTGACGAACTTGTGTCACCGCTAATTTTAAAATCACTTTTATCGCTTTTATATTTCAAAACTACACTCTCGACTTACAACTTTACAACTTATACACGTTACACTTTACTTACAACTTTTTTTCCTTCATTATCAATATAATAACACGATCTTCAAATGGTGACACAGATGTGCGATCTATTCTTTTTAATTTTGCTTATTTACCTACTGGGGTTTTATTTTTATTTTCTATTCCTATATTCATTCCGTTTTTGTTATCTTCATTCCGGTGTTTTTATATTATTTTATAGTGGAATTATTTTCTCTAAGAAGTATGTTTCTAGAATTATGTTCTTTTGGATGTCGAACTCGATAATCGTCACAATATCATAAAAATTTCGATTACGAAAATCGACCCAAAAACAAAAACTTCCCATATCGGGAAGTTAATAAATTCATCAATAGGAAATCGATCACGTAACTTCTTTTAGCAGGTTAAAATGATAAAGAAGAGACATGAAACAGTATCGACTGCTAACTAAAACGAAGATGGGGAGTTGAAAGTAGACCTTAAAAATATTGGACCTCTTATTTTGAGAATCTTCTTAACACAGGTGTCCAGTAACAAGTCCGGCGACAAAACTTGTTCGTGAATCAAAGGGCCATGTAAACGAACCCACAACATAGGAATTCCATACGGCGCTGTCAAAACGCAACGTATTGCAGTTCAAATATGGTAACACCTAATGACTCTGGAAGCAATTTAGAAAGCACCATTAAAAATAAAATTACCAAGCAATACAAAATTTTAAAAATCAAAGCAACTTTATTTATATAAAGTCTATGTGTTGCCATGGTTAACACTTAACAAATTTTTGCTTGAGACAAATAGTCTATACTTTAAATAAATGATTTTATTCGCCTACATATTAAAGTGTTACTTTATTACTGTAATTTGCAGCCGTAAAGTTTATTTGTTATTTTTTGTTGTCATAGTTATATTTTTTTTTTTTAAAAAAAACAAATGTTTTGGTCAAACGTTACAACATATTTTTATTTCAAATTTGTGCGAATTTTTAATTTTGATTTATTCGCCAACATATTAAGGGTAGCGAAAATCCGAAATTCTACGTCCACGCCGTACTACCTGGGTAACGCTAACTGAATTAGGCTGGTGTAGTTGAGAGAGGCAGAGTAAGTACTGCTTATACTCAATGATTCTGCACCATGGCGAGTCATTGGTGCCATAAAACCAGTGCAAATCAAGCGTGTGTTCTCCATGTTAGGGGCGGCTTGGAGCGGGCGTCTGTCTTGGATCAAGCCGCTCGCTATATAAATGTGTAGAAAGCGTCTGTTCTCCATGTTAGGGGCGGCTTGCAGCGGGCGTCTGTCTTGGATCAAGCGGCTCGCTAAATAAACGTGTAAAGAGGTTGTTTCTGGTGATCTTAAGATGCAGAACGAACCCATTCACGAAAATTTGGGTTGGGCGAAGGGCTAACACCCCATTTCCGTAAAAAAATTATTGTCATGAATTCTGTACACAGGCCTCGGAATTTTTCGGATTCATTATTGGAACGACCTCGGAAACTGTACCCGGACTACGATTTAAAAATGGGAGCCTGGAACGTGCTAAGCCTTAGAAGACCAGGAGATCTCCTAAAACTCACACAACAAGTCGAGAGCTACACACTCTCAGGTGGTGGAATCCATGAAACAGCGAAAGGGTACACTCTTTATTATTGCGGTCATCAAAACGGAGGAGAATTTGGAGTTGGCTTTCTTATACACCGTCGCGTGAATCAGCATATTATCGACTTTTGCCCAATTAATATGCAGTTATGCACACTGAGAATCCGCACGCAAAAATTCAATGTAACGATCGTCAATGTTCATGCACCTACTGAAGATAAAGCAGATGATATTAAAGACCTGTTCTTCCTAGAACTCGAAGAAGTCATCACTAACATCCCGCGGCACGATATAAAAATCGTAGTAGATGACTTCAATGCTCAAATTCGTAGGATTGCAGAACTTAAAACACATATCGGCCCTAACAGCTTGCATCATACCAGCAATAATAACAGTTTTCGCGCAGCCGAGCTGGCTATATGATGTATGATCTAGCACTTTCTTCCCTCACAAGAGAATTCATAAGGCAACGTGGAAATCAAATGACGGAAGAACGGAAAATCAAATCGATCACGTCATGATCTCTAAGAGACACTCTACAAGTATAACTGACGTTCGATCATACAGAGGTGCTGATATGGACACCGATCATATGCTTGTCATCTTTAAGTACAAGTGCAAATTATCATCTACATTTAACAGACAAGCAAGAAAGACCGTGCTCTGGAATGTGAAAGCATTTAAACATCCGGAAACGCTGAATAGATATCAGGAAATAATAACACAAAACATAGAAGAGCACGACATCTCTTTTGAAATGCCATTAAACATACAAGAAGAATGGCAAACGCTTCAATCAACCATTATAGCCGCAGCACAAACTACAATCGGAAAACGACCACCTAAATCACACAACGAATGGTTTGACGATGAATGCCGCCAATCCGTTGAACATAAACAAAAACTGCGAGAAAAATGGTTAACAAGGAACACCCGAAGCTCCCAAGCTGATTATCTATGCGAAAGGAAAACCTCAGCAAAACTTCTACGTAAAAAGAAACGCGAACACATGAAGAGCTGCATCGAAAACATCGACCACCATGCAGCCAACGGAAATTCAAAAGAGTGCTTTGCCAACGAAGTTCATCCTATTCGAGCAATCGCTCCATCAACTGAGAAGATGTTTGTCCCTTACCCAGCAATTGAAGAAGTGGAAGCTGCCATTAAAAAACTGAAAAATGGCAAATTACCAGGATTCGATGGAATTCCCGCAGAACTTTTGAAAAATGG
This sequence comes from Diogma glabrata, assembly GCA_963693315.1. Taxonomy (NCBI): domain Eukaryota; kingdom Metazoa; phylum Arthropoda; class Insecta; order Diptera; family Cylindrotomidae; genus Diogma; species Diogma glabrata. The sequence goes on along the minus strand of OY856186.1, from coordinate 121,202,631 downwards.
AGGAGCAGCTCTGTTCTCACGTATATATGATCTGATTCTTGCAATCTGGGACCAAGAAGAACTACCTGCTGAATGGAAAACAGCTCTCATTGTTCCGCTACATAAGAAAGGAGACCGTCTAAAGTGTGCAAATTTTCGTGGCATAGCACTGTTAAACACTGCATGTAAAATACTAGCTAATGTCGTACAACCGCTCAACCACAGATCAATGTTTTACCTTAAGGATGATTCTAGAAAAATGATGGGAGTACAACATCAGCATTCACCAGCTCTACGTTGATTTCAAGCAAGCATATGATAATATCATCCGCGAAAACCTTTGGTTCGCACTCATATGCCTTGGTATCCCAGAGAAACTTGTTTCTCTGTGCAAGCTCACAACATCGGGATCAAATTGTAGAATAGTAATCGAAGGGTCAGTTTCTGATCCTTTCGATATAACATCAGGTGTTCGACAAGGTGATGCACTCGCGCCCGTACTATTTATAATTTGGCGCTGGAGTACGCAATAAGAAAAAGCCGAATTGAGACACAAAACTGCATATATAACAAATCTAGTCAAGTTCTTGGCTACACAGATGATATTGTGCTTTTCGGACGTAGAACAAGCGATATTAAGGATAGCCTCTCTCAGCGTGAAAGAAATGCTAAACATCGGCAAAACTAAAGTGTTAACAACATCTAAGAACATACCTCCCGGAAATCTGGATACTGGCGACTATAAAGTGGAACTCGTGGAAAACTTCAAATACATCGGGTCTGTAATAACATCGTCAAATGACGCATGCAGGCAGATATCAAAGCCCGTGTCTCTGCCGCATACAGAGTTTTCTACGCATACTCAAAACTTCTGCGATCAAAACATCTTTCGCGGTCGTGTAAACTCACACTTTACAAAGCATTAATCCGACCTGTGCTTACATTTGAAAGTGAAAGCTGGACACTGACTTCCTCCGATTGTAGAATTTTATCAACTTTCGAGAGGAAGGTTATACGAACAATTTATGGTCCATGCAAAGTTGCTGAAAATCTAGAATCCGAATGAATCATAAAATCAGACAGCTTCTTGGAGGCTGCGATGTAATCGGATTCATTAAATCCAACCGGATTAGATGGTTTGGTCATGTAGAAAGGGCTCCATTGGATAGAATGATGAAAAAGCGTCCCAACAACAACCAGCTGGTGTTTGTCGAAGAGGAAGACCTAGACAACGCTGGCGTGATGACATCATCCAAGA